>JABMCL010003041.1:180000-190000 GCA_018857735.1 Alviniconcha marisindica | reverse complement strand
CACACACACACACACACACACACACTCTCTCTCTCTCTCTCTCTCTCTCTCTCTCTCTCTCTCTCTCTCTCTCTCTCTCTCTCTCTCTCTCTCTCTCTCTCTCTCTCTATTAATGAAAAGGAGAGAAAAAATTGGTTCTTGATGTAGTTGATACTTTTACCGCATCGGTCGGCCTTGTTTATGACGTCACTGATACAGAGTGCTGGGCGCGAAAATGGCAGCACTCACACTCGTGTTTTCGAGACTTCCAAACTTCGATATTTAACGAACAGGACGAGAAATCGAGTGAAAAAACAGATTAATTTATTATTATTATTGCATTCCAGTCGGTAAATGCAGTTATGTTTCATTTATTCGGTTCAGTTCAAAAGATGTCTCGGTGAATCAGCTGACTTCTGTCAAAATACGATCAATTCTTTCGTCATAACTTTTTACGTAGACCGATATTATGCTATACTGCGTTGTATTCTATTAAACGAACCAACCAACATATCAACAATTAACCAGTGAATGTAGGAAACTCGCGCAACCAACAGCACAGAAATGCAACGACAATAGATCAAAGTATTTGAGGACATTTATTGTAGCAAGTCATTGTTGATGTTTTAATTACATACTAAAATCTTTGCTACTGGGGGACTAAAGCTAGCGTCCCCCACCCCCACCCCTCATTCTCTCTCTCTCTCTCTCTCTCTCTCTCTCTCTCTCTCTCTCTCTCTCTCTCTCCTCTCTCTCTCTCTCTCCCTCCCTCTCTCTCTCTCTCTCTCTCTCCTCAACACTCAAGGGCAATGATACACAATTCCAGTATTATCTACATGGAAAACAACACAAAATTATGTACACATGTAAGTTTATAGTCCCACCAAGCAGCATCTTTCTTGTTGCTAGCCTTTGTTCAATCACGATTGCAACATCGGCAAGACAAAGGCAAGAGGTAGCTAATTAATCCCATCAAATAGACAGTTAAACCAACACTCAAGGGAGTTAATTGGCGCTCGAAGTACGCACCCCAAATGTTGTTTGTGTTACGTATTTCGAGCGCTAATTAACTCCCTTGTGTGTTGATTCTGCATTAGGGCTCTGGGCCTCGTTCTGTTTCAAATAGACCATTGAAGGCAACACAACAAGCAAGCAATGATAGAAGCAAGCAAATCCAATAACAGCGGTGATCAGTGGCTCCGTTGGTCAGACCCGGCGTGGCGCTCTGTTCCAGCGAATCTGTCCCCAGTGTATAAACTGAAGGTTCAAATCCCCCTAAAGTACCAGATAATATTAGTGGGTATACCCCTTTAATATTCAAAAATATTTTTTGATGTTGTTGTTGTTGTTGTTGTTGTTGTTGTGTGTCCAGAGATTTTCCCTCCGGATATTCCGGTGTACTGCCCGCATTCTACCCCGAACGTTTTTTGTTTTTGTTTTTTGTTTTTTTGTTTTTGTTTGTTTGTTTCTATAGTAAAGATTCCATCACGTGTTTTTTTCTTTCGTTCTTTTTTCTTCTTTTTTTCTTTTTTCTTTTCTTCTTCATTTTTAAGGCTGCTTTTTTTTCTTCTTCAGATTTCTCTTCACATGATAAAAAAAACTACATGTTTGTACACAGAGTAAACTGTAAAGAGTAGGGAGGTTGTTTTGTACATCAAGGACCACACACTTCAGACCTTGCAGCACTGCGACGATTTGCAAAATGTGATAAATGCACCTATCATGTTTATATTATCATTATCATCATCATCATCATCATCATCATCATTAACAGTGGTCACAACAACAGCAAAGCAACGATGAAAATCATTAATTCGCGTAATCAGATAATAGCGTTGTTGAGATTTCATCCAAGATACAACAGGCCTACCATGGCCTGCTGTTGAAATGTCACGAAATATACAGCAAGGTTAAACTCGGTTATGACGTGACCGCCAACCCAATCCCGTCGACAAAGGGTAAAGGGACAGTGTAACAGGCTACTACACGCAACAGTACACAAGACAAAATTGAGCTCAATTGTCGACAATTAGGGAAATATTAAGTACTGCAAGATCGAGCGGCTTTCTTCTTCTGTCTCCTCTGCTACTTCTTCGTTTACTTCTTTTCTCTTTTCTCTCTGCGTCGGAAAAGAACTGACCCAGACTGGCATACTATCCTGCGAAAGCTTCTCCAGTATTACGATTACCTTTTTTTCTTTCTATCTTCTTCTTCTTTTTCCCCCCCCCCCCCCCCCCTCCTCCGCAGCAATTTCCAGCATTTTACCAGTCTTTTCAGATCAAAATTTCTCTGCACTTTAAGTTATAAATAAACATCCTACTCATCATCTACCGAAACTGCCTGGTTAACGTAGCTGTTGGGTTTGCTTTCCCGTTTTTCTACCGCTTCCGCCGATTGGCTGCTTGTGGCGGAACCTTCCGGTTCTGTCTTGTGTAGCAGGCGTGGTCCAATCAGTGCGATGAGCAGGGAGCCAATGGGCGCTGTGATTACAATGGCCAGCACGGCCAACGTCAGAACCTGCAAAACGTCAAGGGAATTGAAAATTTGGCGTAAGAGAGGTTTACGAATGAATGCTTCCTTATGAGTCTTGGGTACATTCGTTCCTTTGTTTCTTTGTTTGGTTGGGTGGAGACAGAGACGTAGGCTATGGAGAGAGAAAGGCAGGGTGCGAGCTGGGAAGAGAGAGAGAGAGAGAGACCCACAGACAGAGACACAGAGAGACTAAATGACAGGCACACACGCAGGCAGGCTTGGTAGGCACGGTAGGCTCTGCCTAAGCAGAAACAGGGGAAAAAGAGACAGTGTGTGTGTGTGTGTGTGTGTGTGTGTGTGTGTGTGTGTGTGTGTGTGTGTGTGTGTGTGTGTGTGTGTGTGTGTGTGTGTGTGTGTGTGTGTGTTGTGTGTGAGAGAGAGAGAGAGAGGGGGGGAGAGAGAGAGAGGGGGCGGGGGAGAGGAAAAGGCAGAGATAGAGACAGACAGAGAGAGACAAAAACAGAGAGACAGAGAGATACAGAGACAGACAAACAGACAGACAGGCAGAAACACAGGCACACAGGCAGGCAGGCAGAAGTAGAGAGAAAGACACAGATAATGAGAGACAGATACAAAGAGACAACGAGAGAGAGCAAGAGAGACAGACAGACAGACATAGACACAGAGAGACGATTACCTCGCGACCAAGTTCAACGGCCTTGTCACCAGCTCCGAGCTCCAGTGCCGTGTCCAAGGCAATCCCACCGATTGCAGCCTGGGGAGTATAGGAAATACAGGTGTGGTTGCCTATGTGGTGGATTTTGTAAGTAAACATAGTGCTTAACGTCCACAGAAACCATAAGGCTTATTAGGGACGGGAGGAAGAGGGGGGAAGGGGGTATGGAGGTGGGGGGAAAGGGAGATTATATACCTATCGCTACACTGTCACCACCAGAATGATTCCTGCATTAAGATGGGCAGAGACGAGAGCCATTTTAATGTTTTAGTAGGAAGTGATGGACAAAGTCACAGGACAGTGTCCACAAACCACAACCTTTTTGAAGAGAAAGGAGAGAGCCGAAGCGGTATCGAACCGAGGTCCTTCCGCTTACCAACCTAACGCCTTACCGCTAGGCCAAACCGGCTCACAGGTGGATTTTGAGGAAAATGGGTGTAATTGTCTGCATGGTGAATTGTAGGAAATGCAGGTGTGGTTGCCTACGTGGTGGATTTTGAGAAAAACGAGTGTAATTGTCTGCATGATCAACTGTAGAAAATACAGGTGTGGGTGCCTACGTGATGGATTTTGTAGGAAGTGATGGACAAAGTCACAGGACAGTGTCCGCAAACCACAACCTTTTTGAAGAGAAAGGACAGCCGAAGGAAAACGGGTGTAATTGTCTGCATGATGAACTGTAGGAAATACAGGTGTGGTTGCCTACGTGGTGGATTTTGAGGAAAACGGGTGTAATTGTCTGCATGATGAACTGTAGGAAATACAAGTGTGATTGCCTACGTGGTGGATTTTGAGGAAAACAGATGTAATTGTCTGCATGATGAACTGTAGGAAATACAGGTGTGATTGCCTACGTGGTGGATTTTGAGGAAAACGGGTGTAATTGTCTGCATGATGAACTGTAGGAAATACAGGTGTGATTGCCTACGTGGTGGAGTTTGAGGAAAACGGGGTAATGTCTGCATGATGAACTGTAGGAAATACAAGTGTGATTGCCTACGTGGTGGATTTTGAGGAAAACAGGTAATTGTCTGCATGAGAACTGTAGAATACAGGTGTGATTGCCTACGTGGTGGATTTTGAGGAAAACGGGTGTAATTGTCTGCATGATGAACTGTAAGAAATACAGGTGTGGTTGCCTGCGTGGTGGATTTTATGGAAACGGGTGTAATTGCCAGAAAGATGGTAGCTTTTACGGTGGATTACCGAAAACACGCACGTGACTGTCTGCATCATGAACTATATACAGGAAACATAGGTGTGATTGCCTACGTGATGGTTTGTAGGGAAAACAGGAGTAACTGTCAGACCATTCATAGCCCTTATGGCGGATTATCGAAAACACGTACGTGACAGTCTGCATGATGAACTATAGGAAACACAGGTGTGATAAAAACAACAACTGAAACCAGAAGGTACTGTCTTCATTGTGACTGCCTTCATGGTAGTTTACAGAAAACATACGTGATTGTCTGCATGGTGATAACAGGTGTGACTGCCGTCAAAGTGGATTATAGAAAACGGAATAGCGTGGTAAATTCTAAGAAAACCGGGTGTGCTTGTCTGCATGGTGAATTACTGGAAGATCAGGTGTGATTGTCTTCATGGTGAATTGTTAAAAAAATAAAATAAAGGGGGGGGGGGGGGGGACTTCCTACAACATGCATAATAGATAAAGAAAATAAACATATGATTGTCAGAGTGACAAATTATAGGGGGGAAAAAAAAAACAGGTCTGACAACCTGCGTAATGGTTACAGGAATTATATACGTGTGTATAACCTTCTTGTGGATGATCAAGAATAGAGAGAGTTAATAAGCACTCGAAAGACGTCACACAAACACAACGTAGACCTGAGGCGTCAGACATAAACGGAGAGACAGACAGGCAGAAAGACAGGCACACAAGTAGGCAGGCAGGCAAGACAGAGAAAAAGACACAGTAAGAGACAGACACACACAGAGACAGCGAAGAGAGAAAGAGAAATAGCAAGAGAGAAAGAGAGAAGCGAGAGAGAGAGAGAGAGAGAGAGAGAGAGAGAGAGAGAGAGAGAGAGAGAGAGACAGACAGACAGACAGACAGACAGACAGACAGAGACAGAGAGACAGAGAGAGACAGAGACAGAGAGAGACAGAGACAGAGACAGAAACAGAGAAGAGGGACAGAAAAACAGAGAGAATGAGAGAATTCGAACTTGAACTCGAAAACTTTATTCTCAAGGATTGTAGTTTAGGTTCAGTCAAAAAAACGTGTCTAACAACTAGAGAGAGAGAGACAGAGAGAGACAGAGACAGAGACAGACAGAGACAGACAAACAGATACAGAGATACAGACAGACAGACAGACAGAGAAACAGGCAGACAGACAGACGGAGACAGAGACAGGCAGAGACAGAGAGAAACAGAGACAGAGAGAAAAGATTACTTCGCGATCAAGTGCAACTGCTTTGTCACCAGCTCCAAGCTCCAGTCAGTCCCACCTGGGATGTTAGTAAAATACAAGGCCCATAAACCTTGCATCTCTGTGAACGGCTGTGAGAAAGCGAGTGCCCATAAACCTTGTACCTCTGTGAACGGCTGTGAGAAAGCGAGTGCCCATAAACCTTGTACCTCTGTGAACGGCTGTGAGAAAGCGAGTGCCCATAAACCTTGTACCTCTGTGAACGGCTGTGAGAAAGCGAGTGCCCATAAACCTTGTACCTCTGTGAACGGCTGTGAGAAAGCGAGTGCCCATAAACCTTGTACCTCTGTGAACGGCTGTGAGAAAGCGAGTGCCCATAAACCTTGTACCTCTGTGAACGGCTGTGAGAAAGCAAGTGCCCTTACCTGTACGGTGGCTTTGGGGCACCATGATATAGGGATGAAAAGGCGCTCCCTGAGGTTGAGGTCTGACCGCAGGACCACCACGTAGGCCATAGCCAGACGGAAGGCAAGTCCCAGGAAGAGAACAGCCACACCCAGACCTGCCGACGCGACGAGAGAATGGCCAATGGTCAACTTCAGACCATAGCGCACGAGATAATGATGATAATGATAATAATAATAATGGTGGTCTTTTTTTTAGCGGCGTGTCTCACCGACGAGGGTGAGCGCACCGGGCTTTTGCAAGAGCAACTAAAATGTGTGTGTGTGTGTGTGTGTGTGTGTGTGTGTGTGTGTGTGTGTGTGTGTTGTGTGTGTGTGTGTGTGTGTGTGTGTGTGTGTGTGTGTGTGTGTGAGTGTGTATGTGTATGTGTGTGTATAACTTACAAGCCTATTGTATTCCTCACGCACGCAAACACGCACGCACGCACACACACACACACACACACACACACACACACACACACACACACACACACACACACACACACACACACACACACACACACACACACACACACACACACACACACACACACACACACACACACACACACACACACACACACACACACACACACACACACACACACACACACACACACACACACACGAACATGAAGAAACGTTATTTGAAATACTGACCAACAAACGGAAATTTCTTATACTATATACATAACCAAAAGATACTGATTAGCACTGGACTGTGATAGCTACTGGACATTCGATCATTATACCCACCCAAAAGCCTCAGTATACCTGCATGGTGAGGAAATAAATTGATTTCAACAAGAACTTAGACTCAGTTGCTCAGACCTGTGTCTGAAAGACCCACCGACTGCTTGCGGCTCCAGCTTCGAGAGGTCCACCTTGGCGCCGATCAGACCGAACAACAGCGGCTGGAACACCATCCACAGAACGCCCATCACCTCCTCCACCGGAGTCTGCGAGAACAGGTTCAAAAACAAGTATAAGAACAAGTACAAGAACAGGTACAAGAACAGGTACAAAAACAAGTACAAGAAGAAATACAACAACAAACGCAAGAACACGCACAAGAACAAGTACAAGAACGAGTACAAGAACAAGCCCACGAATAGGTACAGGTACAACAACAAGTACAACAAGAACAAGTACTAGAACAAGTACAAAAGCGAGTAAACTCAACGAGTACACGAACCGTACACTAAAACCGTGGTGTATGCTTTGACCGACCTTTTCGCTCTTTTCCCCACTTTGGTGAACACACTGAAACGAACGACCTTTTCGCCCAGTTCTCCGTCTCACCGAAACCGTGGTGCACCCATGCACTAAGCGACGGATCTTTTTCTGTTAGCCCCTGTCCTCACCTCACTAAACAAGTGACGGTCCTTTTTGCCTTTTTCTCCACATCACTAAAACCGTAGTGTACAGACCAAAGCGACGGACCCTTTTGCCCTTTTCTCCACATCACTAAAACCGTAGTGTGCCTTTGCCTTTTCTCCACATCACTAAAACCGTAGTGTACAGACCAAAGCGACGGACCCTTTTGCCCTTTTCTCCACATCACTAAAACCGTAGTGTACAGACCAAAGCGACGGACCCTTTTGCCCTTTTCTCCACATCACTAAAACCGTAGTGTACAGACCAAAGTGACGGACCCTTTTGCCCTTTTCTCCACATCACTAAAACCGTAGTGTACAGACCAAAGCGACGGACCCTTTTGCCCTTTTCTCCACATCACTAAAACCATGGTGTACAGACTAAAGCGACGGACCCTTTTGCCCTTTTCTCCACATCACTAAAACCATGGTGTACAGACTAAAGCGACGGACCCTTTTGCCCTTTTCTCCACATCACTAAAACTGTGACGTACAGACTAAAGCGACGGACCCTTTTGCCCTTTTCTCCACATCACTAAAACCGTAGTGTACAGACCAAAGTGACGGACCCTTTTGCCCTTTTCTCCACATCACTAAAACCGTAGTGTACAGACCAAAGCGACGGACCCTTTTGCCTCTTTCTCCACATCACTAAAACCATGGTGTACAGACTAAAGCGACGGACCCTTTTGCCCTTTTCTCCACATCACTAAAACCATGGTGTACAGACTAAAGCGACGGACCCTTTTGCCCTTTTCTCCACTCACTAAAACTGTGACGTACAGACTAAAGCGACGGACCCTTTTGCCCTTTTCTCCACATCACTAAAACTGTGGCGTACAGACTAAAGCGACGGACCCTTTTGCCCTTTTCTCCACATCACTAAAACCATGGCGTACAGACTAAAGCGACGGACCCTTTTGCCCTTTTCTTCATATCATTAAAACCGTGGTGTACACTGAGACCAAAGCGACTGGCCTTTCTGCCCTTTCCTCCACCTCTTTGAAACCGGGGTGTACAAAAGCACTAAGCGAAGGATTTCTTTTTAGGTTTTTTTATTTATTAATTATTTATTTTAGCCCCTATTTCCACCTCACTAAACAAGCGACGGACCTTTTTGCCCTTTCCTCCACATCACAAAAACCGTAGTGTACAGACCAAAGCGACGGACCTTTTGCTCTTTTCTCCACCTCACTAAAACCGTAGTGTACAGACTAAAGCGACGGACCTTTTTGCCCGGCGGGCACTCCTTTCTCCACCGTAGCCCCGCCACGAAAGCGATGCCCAGACAGGCCAGAGGGCCAGCACCGGACCACTTGACGTACTTGCTGCCAAAGATAGAGATCAGTCCGCCCCCGAACAGCATCACAGAGCGGAACAGCGTCAGGTTTTTCTGTAAAACAGCATCACAGAGAACTAACAACGTCAGGTTCTTCTGTAAAACAGCATCACAGAGAACTAACAGCGTCAGGTTCTTATGTAAAACAGCATCACAGAGAACTAAAAGCGACAGGTTCTTCTGTAAAACAGATCACAGAGAACTAACAGCGACAGGTTCTTCTGTAAAACAGCATCACAGAGCAGACTAACAGCGATCAGGTCTTCTTCTGTAAAACAGCATCACAGAGAAACAGCGTCAGGTTCTTCTGTAAAACAGCATCACAGAGCGAAACAGCGTCAGGTTCTTCTGTAAAACAGCATCACAGAGAACTAACAGCGTCAGGTTCTTCTGTACAAGACAAGCATCATTTTGAGAACGAAACAGCGTTCAGGTTCTTCTGTAAAACAGCATCACAGAGAACTAACAGCGTCAGGTTCTTCTGTAAAACAGCATCACAGAGCGACAACAGCGTCAGGTTCTTCTGTAAAACAGCATCACAGAGAACTAACAGCGTCAGGTTCTTCTGTAAAACAGCATCACAGAGACAACAGCGTCAGGTTCTTCTGTAAAACAGCATCACAGAGCGAAACAGCGTCAGGTTCTTCTGTAAAACAGCATCACAGAGAACTAACAGCGTCAGGTTCTTCTGCAAACAGCATCACAGAGAACTAACAGCATCAGTTCTTCTGTAAACGGCATCACAGAGAATAACACGTCATTCTGTAAAACAGCATCACAGAGAACTAACGTCAGGTTCTATAAAACAGCATCACAGAGAACTAACAGCGTCAGGTTCTTCTGAAAACAGATCGACAGACCAACCTAAAGCTCGCTTTTCTGGCAACTGGTTCACTGAGAAAACAGCGTAGTTTGTAAGCCCATTTTCAGTCAACTAACCTCTTGTTGCCATAAACAGCATCGAAAAACTAAAGTCAGTTCTGTAAAACAGCATCACAGAGCGAAACAGCGTCAGGTTCTTCTGCAAAACAGCATCACAGAGAAACAGCGTCAGGTTCTTCTGCAAAACAGCATCACAGAGAACTAACAGCATCAGGTTCTTCTGTAAACGGCGTCACAGAGAACTAACAGCGTCAGGTTCTGTAAAACAGCATCACAGAGCGAAACAGCGTCAGGTTCTTCTGCAAAACAGCATCACAGAGAACTAACAGCGTCAGGTTCTTCTGAAAAACAGCATCACAGAGAACTAAC
>JABMCL010003041.1:172500-175000 GCA_018857735.1 Alviniconcha marisindica | reverse complement strand
GACAGTCAAGGGACCACGTGACTCACCTGGCGGCAGAGGACCAATCAGGATCAATGTCACGACCGACGTCAATACCCGGTACGTTGCCAAGGATACCGCCCATGATCAACATCCCTGTGAAGGAAACAAATCCGCCTGTGAATCTCAACAGGGCCTAAATCCTTTTTATGTATAAGACACTAGGAGCAAGGGGAGAGAGAGAGAAAGAAGAGAGACAGACCGACCGACCGACTGACAGAGAGAATACAGTACACACACACACACACACACACACACACACACACACACACACACACACACCACACACACACACACACACACACACACACACACACAACATAACACACAACACACACAACACAAGCACAACACAAAACACAAAACACACAAAAACACAACAACAACAACAACAACAAACACACACACACACACACAACACACACACAACACACACACACACACACACACACACACACACACACACACACACACACACACACACACACACACACACACACACACACACACACACACACACACACACACGCTCGCTCGCACGCACGCACGCACGCACGCACACACACACACACACACACACACCACCACCACCACTACCACCACCAACACCAACACCAACACCACCACCACCAACAACAACAACAACAACAAGACACACACACAACAACAACAACACCTGCATGTCAACCATAACCCCAATCCTCCAACACGGACACCTACCAAAGAGCGGCGGCAGCCTGACCAGGTTGATGAGGTAGCCTCCGCACCAGCAGCACAGGAAGAGGATGAGCATGGGGAAGACTACCCCGCCAGGCAAGGCCTTCTCCTTGGTGATGGAGATGAGGACTCCCCACCAAAGGAGGAACATAGCGGCCACCAGCAGGACGGCCCCGACTCGGCCGAAGGGCGGGCAGAAGAAGGCCCTCTGGAGGTGGTCCAGCTTGGTGGGGTTGCTCGGCAGCGGGTGGTTTTCTGCCTCCAGCGGTGACGTTACGCTGGTGGAGTTTTTACGTTTGTTTATTATTGGCGTTGGAAGTCGCGTGATTGTTCTGTCTCTGTTTGTCTCTGTATGTCTCTGTTTCTGTCTGTCTGTCTGTCTGTCTGTCTGTCTGATTCTGTCTTCGTCTCCCTTTGTCTCTCGTCTCTGTCTCTCGTCTCTGTTTCTCTCTGTGTCTCTGTCTCTGTCTGTCTGTCTGTCTGTCTGTCTGTCTGTCTGTCTGTCTGTCTGTCTGTCTGTCTGTCTCTCTCTCTCTCTCTCTCTCTCTCTCTCTCTCTCTCTCTCTCTCTCTCTCTCTCTCTCTCTCTCTCTCTCTCTCTCTCTCTCTCTCTCTCTCTCTCTCTCTCTCCTTTCATAGTCAACTAGTTAGCTGTCATTCAGACCTCCCACACTCACACACACTACCATTTCTTTAGTGTCTAATGTGGACCACTACAATTTCTTTAACTAAGGAGCAAAAGGAAAACCCCGCAAATATTCAAATGTGAATTGTTTTCTTCCACCAGCATCTGCCTTGCGATTTTTGAAGACAGCAGACAAATACTTCGGATCGAGACATTACTGAATAGTAGGACGTTAGGCGTACGAGTTAATTAACCCACACGACTCATGCAATCCAAACCCAAAGGGGTGACTAAGAGCTATACGTACCCTTCACAGAAGTTTCTCAACTTCTGGAACCGTCTGGGGCCGATGTCTCTGTCCACCACTACCATCGTGCCACTTGGAGGTCTGGTCTTGGAGGGAGTGGCGTTGTTGGCGCTATTGTTGGAGCTGTTCTGATGGCTGTTGCTGTGGTCGCTGTTGCCGACGGAGCTGGACTCCTCCAGAGTCATGGCAGGGTTGTCCACGCCGTCTTGTCCAGACATTGCCGACATTGCCTCTGGCTCCGGGACAATGGGCAATTTTCAAGGATGACCGCTTGCTCCTTGCTTGTTTATTTATGCTTCTAGATCAAAACTGGAAGCTGTTGGGACAATGGGCTGTTTTCAAGGATGACCACTTGCTCCTTGCTTGTTTATTTATACCTTTTAGATCAAAACCTGGAAGCTGTTGGTTACCAGAGATGATGCACTGGAACCTTGTTCCAGTTTCTTTCTACAGTGTATTAAGGCCGCTTTAAGTGTCGCATACACTTTGTTCTCAGCGTTACAGGGGCTTTCGTTCAGACTGGCAACTGAGGGTATCCCTCTAGACACAACACCACCGCAAAAAAACACCGCACTTTTTCAAGTTTAAAGTTCTACTACAGTGGTTCTAGCCAAAGGAAAGCCTCTTCGGTCGTGGTGTTGAGCTCCGGAGAAGAAAGAACACCCTGAGGACTCCTGTTGAGAAACAACGCATAAGGGAGTTAATTAGCGCTCGAAAGAGGTCACTAAAACACAGCAACAAAGACTTGAGTCGCCTACGATAACTCTCAGCCAGCATGCGAGTAAATACTAGGCATTTCTGAGGAGAAAGGAAAACCCACTATAAATTTGCAGT
>JABMCL010003041.1:162500-167500 GCA_018857735.1 Alviniconcha marisindica | reverse complement strand
CTCAGTGTTAAACATTATGAGCATACAGAGAGATAGAGAGAGTTAATTAATTTAGGGTGGGCTCCTTATTGTACAGCCTAGTAACATCCAAGCCCCCCAGAAAACTGAATCGAAAATGTGGTGCGCCCATTGTAGAATAATAATACTTTTGGGCTATTTTAACTGGGCTTTCGGTGAACAGCAACAAAAAGTTCAAACTGAAAAACTATGATAGCCTGTCACTCCCGCTCTCGTAGGCCGGTCTATGTGTGGATGGTTTTGTCACGGTCTTGTCCAAATTTTAAAACGTGAACCTGTGCTCTTATAAGGATAGTTTCCTCATGGAAGAATCTTTCTTTTCTCCAAATGAGATGTGAATGTGTGTCTGTTTGATGAAAGATAAGCAAAGACCTGAAACTATCTGCTCTTGGTAGAAGAGCTCTCCTCTTTTGAAAAACCAAATAGTCGTCCCAGCCGTTCACCACTCTTCTGGGATAAGGGAAGGTAACTCCTTCCCTGACCAAGCCGTATGCCTTTCTGCTCCTTCGACTGAGAGAATTCACAGTCCCATTCTGATTACATGTATTCTACTAATATCATGCGTTTTCCGCGTGTTTACCGCTACTGGCCGTTAAGCCTTCTTTTATCGAAAGGTCAACATGGGATATTTGACGTGCGCAACGATTTCAGTGCGCACTCGAAGGCGAGGCAGGCAGTCAGGTGAGTCGTCTGCACAAGTGTTGTGAGAACTGAAAAACGGCGCTTCAACCTGCTACGTCCGGGGATCGAACCCTTGGCCACTGGAGTGACGTTAAAGTCGTTGTAAGGCAGCCAAGTCACTAAGTTTCAAGCGTTTACAATTTAAGGATGTACCTCTGGTGGAGTTTATGTACCTTGTATTTACTTACTCGCATGCGCCAGGTGAGAGTTGCCGTAGGTGACTCGGGTCTTTGTTGTCGTGTTTATGTGTGACGCCTTTCGAGTGCTAATTAACTCCCTTGTGTGTTGATTGAGTTTACAATAAAGTTAGAAAGGTGTACGTGTAGTCCTACTATTTTGCACTACACTTAAAACGGGACTCGGTCATCAGCGTAGGCTACGCTTAAAGCCCAGTTTGGACCAAGTCCATGGTTAGGACGATACGCGTTTTGAAGAAGTGGAACGTTTTCCAGTTAATCCCACCACTTTAACTAACTGCCCTATCCCAGCATAGCTAGACCGATGTCCGCGTCATGTAAACGTTACTTCATCAGTCTTATTTCACAGTTAATGACATTGTCATCAGGCCTATAGCCCACCTGGTAGGGCAGACCTGTTTTTCTGGACTAGAGGCGGTTTGCACGCACACAGACTATTCGTGTCGTGCCTGCAGGTAAGGTACACACTTAATATTCAACACCAAGTTATCCGCAAAGGTCACATTAGGGGTAAACCAAATTCATCATCAATCACTTGTTGTAAACGACAGTCTGAGTTTGACTTGACTGTGTGTTCATGACACATGTCATTTCAGTTTTTATGCTTAAACTAGGAGTGGTGGAAAATGAAGTGGAATGAACAAGGGAGGCAGAATTTCATGTGAAGCCGGCTAAGCATGAAAAGCTATGTCTTGAGCTACGCCAAGCCTGGGGGGGGGGGGGGGGGGGGGGGAGGGGGGGGGGGGGGGGGGGGGGGGGGAAAAGGGTAGTGGGTTCTCACCTGGGGACCCTTTGTTTCTTTAACTGACCCATCCCTCTGGCGTATTTTCCTCGTGTGTGTGTGTGTGTGTGTGTGTGTGTGTGTGTGTGTGTGTGTGTGTGGGGTGTGGTGTGTGTGTGTTTTGTGTGTGGTGTTTTTGTGTGTGTTGTGTGTGTTTATGGTGTGTGTGTGGTTGTGTGTGTGTGTGTGTTTGTGTGTGTGTGTGTGTGTAAAGTACTGAGTGTTGACTTAGGGGCTGTGGAATATGATAGTGCTGGGTTACTAGGATATGCTTTACTGACATCTTGCGTTTTCCTTATGTGTGTGTGTGTGGGGGGTGTGTGTTGATGTGTGTGTGTGTGTGTGTGTGTTGTGTGTGTGTGTGTGTGTGTGTTGTGTGGTGTGTGTGTGTGTGTGTGTGTGTGTGTGTGTGTGTGTGTGTGTGTGTGTGTGTGTGTGTGTGTGTGTGTGTGGTTGTGTGTGTGTGGTGTGTGTGTGTGTGTGGTGTGTGTGTGTGTGTGGGTGTGTATGTGTGTAGGTGTCTGTGTGTATATGTGTGTATGCATGTGTGTGTGTATGTATGTATGTGTGTGTGGGGGGGGTCTGTGTGTATGCATGCGTGTGTGTGTGTGTGTGTGTGTGTGTGTGTGTGTGTGTGTGTGTGTGTGTGTGTGTGTGTGTGTGTGTGTGTGTGTGTGTGTGTGTGTGTGTGTGTGTGTGTGTGGTTGTGTGTGTGTGTGTGTGTGTGTGTGTGTGTGTGTGTGTGTGTGTGTGTGTATGTATGTATGTGTGTAGGTGTCTGTGTGTATGTATGTGTGTATGCATGTGTGTTGTATGTTGTATGTGTGTGTGTGGGGAGGGTCGTGTGTATGCATGCGTGTGTGTGTGTGTGTGTGTGTGTGTGTGTGTGTGTGTGTGTGTGTGTGTGTGTGTGAGCGTGCGTGCGTGCGTGTGTGCGTGCGTTCGTGTGTAAGAAGGAGTGTCAGTGTGGGTGTGCTGATGGTATCATGTTGATTATGCTTTGCTATTGTACGGTCCTAGCGCTGACGTGCTCCTCAATATGTCACGAGCATCACAAAATTTAATGTCCCTTTATTATTAATTTTTACGTCTATCAGTAGCTTATTTGGAACCTGCAATGAAATACGCATAGTGGCGACTGAATATTCGCTGTTGGAGAATAATAATTAGCTATTGTGTTTCCACCTGACACTGAAACCTAGTTTCCTTAATGGAATGTGGCGAACAAGAGTTCTCCGTAGTTTGATAGGATAGACCACTTTGTGTGTGTGTGTGTGTGTGTGTGTGTGTGTGTGTGTGTGTGTGTGTGTGTGTGTGTGTGTGTGTGTGTGTGTGTGTGTGTGTTGTGGAGTGTGTGTGTGTGTGTGTGTGTGTGTGTGTGTGTGTGTGTGTGTGTGTGTGTGTGTGCTTTGTGTGTGTGTGCCAGTGTGGTGTGTGTGTGTGTGTGTGTGTGTGTGTGTGTGTGTGTGTGTGTGTGTGTGTGTGTGAGTGCGTGTCAGTGTCGTGTGTGTTGTGTGTGTGTGTGTGTTGTGTGTGTGTGTGTGTGTGTGTGTGCGTTTGTGTGTGTGTGTGAGTGTGCGTGCGTGCGTGCTTGCGCGTGCGTGCGTGCGCGTGCGTGCGTACGTACGTGCGTGCGTGCGTGCGTACGTACGTGCGTGCGTGCGTGCGTACGTGTGTGTGTGTGTGTGTGTGTGTGTGTGTGTGTGTGTGTGTGTGTGTGTCCATTCCCCACCCCCCGAACCACATCCCCCTACCCCGCCCACCCTGCCCAATGGGGAGAATGCTTGTGTGTGGGGGGGTGGGGGGTGGGGGGGTTACAATAGTTTCCTGCCTCAGCGAAGTGTGTCACTGCTTGTTCGCCACCTTTCTCGTGGTGTGATGAGTAGGCTACATACATACAGAAAGTGTTCAGCCCAGCATCCTGACACAGAGCCAACGTCATTGCGAAATTTGGCACATGCAGTCCTCGTGGCTTCGTGTACCCTACTGAAATTCCTCAAATTAACCACCCCCCACTTAAAAGTGACTCTGACGTGTACCGACATTTCCTCAAATTAACCACCCCCCACTTAAAAGTGACTCTGACGTGTACCGACATTTCCTCAAATTAACCACCCCAACTTTAAAAAACTAAAAAACTAAAAAGGGACTCAGACGTGTAGCGACATTTCCTCAAATTAACCACCCCCACTTTGAAAAAGCAGGACTCTGACGTGTACCGACATTTTCTCAAATTAACCACCCCCACTTAAAAGTGACTCTGACGTGTACCCACATTTTCTCAAATTAACGACCCCCACTTAAAAGTGACTCTGACGAGTACCGACATTTTCTCAAATTAACCGCCCCCATTTAAAAGTGATAGGCCTACTGACGTGTACCGGCATTTCCTCAAATTAACTGTCCCCATTTAAAAGTGATAGGCCTACTGACGTGTACCGACATTTCCTCAAACGAACCACCCCCATTTAAAAGTGATAGGCCTACTGACATGTACCGACATTTCCTCAAACGAACCACCCCCATTTAAAAGTGATAGGCCTACTGACGTGTACCGACATTTCCTCAAACGAACCACCCCCATTAAAAGTGATAGGCTACTGACGTGTACCGACATTTCCTCAAACAACCACCCCCACACAGATCGACTGACCACATTCCACACACTCACACACACACACACACACACACACACACACACACACACACACACACACACACACACACACACACACACACACACACACGCAGGCACGCACACACCATCACCACCACCACCACCACCACCAACAACAACAACCAAAAACAACAAAAACAAAACAAACAAACAAAAAAGAAAAAGAAAACCAACCAAAAAAAACAACAAACAAACGGTATATCAGTTCCATACGACACCCTCTCACCACTCAAGCAACCCATACCCTTGTATGCTCTCTTGTCCTCTCTCGCTTTGACTACTGTAACTCTTTACTTTCAGGTTGCCCCAGTACTTACTAGACAAACTTCAAAAAGTTCAGAATGCAGCAGCAAGGCTTGTGTGTAAAGCTAAGAAATCTGACCACATCCATCCTATTCTTCAAACTCTGCATTGGCTACCAGTAACACATCGCATTCAATACAAAATTTCAACTATCTGTTTCAATTCCATCTCAGGAACAGCCCCTGAGTATCTGTCCGATCTCCTTCAACCTTATACTCCAGCAAGACAGTTACGATCTGCATCTGACACACGAACCTTTGTCACCCCCCGTGTAAACACAAAAACATTTGGTGAAAGATCTTTTTCTTATGCTGGCCCATCTGTCTGGAACAATTTGCCTCAA
>JABMCL010003041.1:140000-157500 GCA_018857735.1 Alviniconcha marisindica | reverse complement strand
GACCAAGCGGTGCAGTGTCTCTGGCTTATCCTTTGGAAGGTAAGTAAGTAAGTAAGTAAGTTGGTGTTTTACGCCCAGTCAACCGGTGCAGTTATATCAGGGCGATCCTTTGGAAGGTAGGCTACATGGGACTAAGCAAAATGACATCATATCCAAAGCAAGTGGGGTAGTGTCTCTGGCTTATCCCTTGGAAGCTTGGCTACAGGGGACTGACAAAATGACATCAGCGACAGCTTAAGAGAAACTTCTATATTATATTTAGTATACTTTATTTACTATACTTCTTCTATATACTTCTATATTACTTCATACTACGTCTTTGCCGGCGTTGCCAAAATGTTCAATCGATTTACTGAATCAGTTTTAAATTTACCCCCCGGCCGTCTCTCCGCGTGTGGGTGGGGATGGGCCCTGCCTGTTGTGCAGGCCTGTGATTTTGGCAGCCTAGAGTTCGAGTTCAATGTTGCTTAGCGTTCACAGAGACCGTACGGACTATTTGGGACGGGGAGCCCAGGACGGCCACCTCGACTTTCACACAGGCTCCTGAGCTCTGAAAAACTAAGTCTCCGCCAAGCGTACAGCCTTATTGACTCCTGTGGGAACGCTGGAATTAACTGACGCAAGTGTCTCTTGGGGCTGGGGGAAGGATGACAGCTAGAACACGTGCACATGTTCTTCGGGATACGTGCTGGGGGAGGGGGTACGCTGGAATTAACTGACGCAAGTGCCCCTTGGGGTTGGGGGCAGGATGACAGCTAGAACACGTGTACATGTTCTTCGGGATACGTGCTGGGGGAGGGGGAATGCTGGAATTAACTGACGCAAGCGTCCCTTGGGATTGGGGCAGGATGACAGAACACGTGTACATATTGGTCAGGATATATATCCCCCCCCTCGCCCAAGGTACTGGGGGAGGGGAGAGAAAGAGGAGGGGACGGGACATAGTAAGAGAGCAGGGGGTGTTTGTGAGGGGGCAGGGACAGACGTATGCACGACCTCATAAATTACCCATGTCCTGTGACATGACGCTGACGAAATGTCGGGGCAAAAGCCAGACCGGAGCAGCAGTCCTACGCAGCCACACTCCACGCGTACAAAGTGGTCATGACAAATATCACATCTTTTACGAACAGGAATAATTTAACATCTGTACCACAGTTTCATCGTTTTTATTAAAGTGCACTCTTTAAACGAACATACTGAGTGATGAAATAGTTTCCACTTCTTGTGTGTGTGGCCAATTCAGTGTTTTTGCAAGGAGAGAGAGAGGGGAGAGAGAGAGAGAGAGAGAGAGAGAGAGAGAGAGAGAGAGAGAGAGAGAGAGAGATTATTTCGTCTTGTTGAGTAAAAGCATTCAAATCAGCCTTTATGTGCGTTTTGGTCCCCTGCCTAA
Source organism: Alviniconcha marisindica (assembly GCA_018857735.1). Lineage (NCBI taxonomy): Eukaryota > Metazoa > Mollusca > Gastropoda > Provannidae > Alviniconcha > Alviniconcha marisindica. Next base: position 156,107 of record JABMCL010003041.1, on the reverse strand, counting down.
AGCAATAATAGTAGAAAAACTAGAAGTAAGTAAACATGGTGTTTAACGTCCACAGAAACGGCTTATTAGGGACGGGGAGAATGGAGGGTGGGGGAGAGGGAGACTATTTTACCTATCGCTACACTGTCACCACCAGAATGACTCCTGCATTAAGATGGGCAGTGATGAGAGCCATTTTAATGTTTCATTAATTGTGAGGGACAAAGTCACGTCCAGAGACAACAATTTTTGAAGAGAAAGGAGAGCCGAAGCGGATTCGAACCGAGGTCACTCTGCTTACCAGCCTAACGCCATACCGCTAGGCCAAACCGGTTCACATAATAGTAGAGAGGCCCTGCAGCCTTATGTATATACGTCTCTTCCGATTTATTTGATTATTTGGGGTGTTGTTGTCTGTACTCGATATAGAATCTTCCCTTCAGCTTTTTCTTTTATAACCAGACTGCTGGTCACTTTTGTGGAAGTAATCAAAGAACGGTCTCGTGAACTGGGGCGGCGGTTGTCTGTACCAATCTCAGCCATGCTGGCATAGTAAACATGGTGCTTAACGTTCACAGAAACCATAAGGCTTATTAGGGACGGGGAGAAGGGGGGGTAAGGGGGTATGGAGGTGTTGAAAGGGAGATTATATACCTATCGTTACACTGTCACCACCAGAATGACTTCTGCATTAAGATTGGCAGCGACGAGAGCCATTTTAATGTTTCATTAATTGTGAGGGACGAAGTCACAAGACAGTGTCCACAAACCACAACTTTTGAAGAGAAAGGAGAGCCGAAGCGGATTCGAACCTTAGTCCTTCCACTTACCAGCCTGACGCCTTACCGCTAGGCCAAACCGGCTCACGCCATGCTGGCATGCAGCCAATTGTGGTTAACGCCGATTGGTCTCTGGATAGGTACTGTCAGGGACCAAGATCCCAGGAGGTGGAACATTATTTTTCTTGTGTATATACTATATATATTGTTAGTTGTCATATATATATATTACTTTCTTGAACATGCTACCTTTGATATTTTTCTCACTTAACATTGACAAATGTTGGAAAATGTTGTAAAGCGCAGGGAGTCTGTGTAGACCAGAGAATAATGCTATACAAAAGTTATCTAGCATTATGGTTATTATAATTAACATTATACCGTCACCACCAGAATGATTCTGCATCAAGATGGGCAGTGGTCGTGGAGCCATTTTTAATGTTTCATTACTGAACTGTGGGGGGCAAAGTTGCAAGACTAAAATAGTCCCCAGCTTCCGAAGAGAAAGGAGTGCCGAAGTGGACTCAAACTGACATCCGTCTGCTTACCAGCCAAGCACTTTACTGAGTGATAGTCCAAAATGGCTCACTGCATGTGAGGCTGATCATGTGGTTCTCCTTGTGTGTGCTACCGTTTCAGTCTTGGAACAGTCGCTTGCTGGCTCCCTCTGGCGGAGATAAACTATCAAATTTATTCACCAAATTTTGATCAAGGGCGGTCATTTGCTGAAACGTTCCTAATACAAGTTTGTTTTTGTTCTTCTTGAATTCACCATCAAGGACCAAATTTACAAAATGATGTTGATTTTTTTGTTTTGTTTCATGCGTCACATCGGTTCTACAGGTTTGTCTTTCCTTTCCATACATCACTGAGTGATGGAGTAATCCAGACATTTAAAGCAAAGCAAATAAACTGGAGACTATATTCACAATTTTCCTTGCTACATTTTCACTTCTGTGGCTCTCACCAAGTTGGATCTAACCATGTCAGGCACCTAGTTTTACATTTTGATGTTAGTTGACATATCTCTGTTTTCCTTATTTATTCACACACAAACCCATCCATCCAGCAATCCATTCTGCCATCACTCAAAACACCTCCAACTGTCCCACAGCATTCACCATAATAAATGCAAAACCTTATTTTCCAAATTATGCACCTTTATGAGCATTTAAAAGATAAAAACAAAAAACAGCAGTTTTTTCCTTTTAAGTCTCTCTTGTTCACACACTCTCTAACATACACACACACTTCTCATGCACTCACAGACTTTACACACACACACACACACACACACACACAAAGGCAATATCCATTTTTAGCCCTGTCAGTTCTATGTCCTCAAACATATATATACACACATAGTACAGAATGAATATATACAACTGGCCATGCCAAAATAGTTCACATTTGGAATTCATTCCATCTATGGCACTCTCTCTCTCTCTCTCTCGCGCTCTCTCTATCACACACACACACACACACAAGCCTGAGAAAGACCTGGCGTGGCTAAATACAGCTATTGCCCACATGCACAATGATAAGCATTAAGAACTTGTTCCGGCAACTGTCTTTTTCATCTGTCGATAGGTATCTATGATGCTTTGCCGCTCCTTGTCCATTCGGATTTGCTGGGAAGGGGACAAGAACTTGCGCTTGTTGCTGCCTTTGCTCCACGGCTTGGGAGACTTGGCCGACCGACTTGAGGTCTTGACCACCTGAACATCCTCCTGGCTGCTGGTCTTCTTCACGATGTCATACAACAGTAGAGACTTCACTGCAGGCTGTTGCAAAAGGATTACAATCAATGTCATACAACAACAGAGACTTCACTGCAGGCTGTTGCAAAAGGATTACAATCAATGTCATACAACAACAGAGACTTCACTGCAGGCTGTTGCAAAAGGATTACAATCAATGTCTTACAACAGCACAGACTTCACTGCAGGCTGTTGCAAAAGGATTACAATCAATGTCATACAACAGTAGATTTCACTGCAGGCTGTTTCAAAAAGATTACACTCAATGTCATACAACAGTGACTTCACTGCAGGCTGTTTCAAAAAGATTACACTCAATGTCATACAACAGTGACTTCACTGCAGGCTGTTGCAAAAGGATTACACTCAATGTCAAACAACAGAGACTTCACTGCAGGCTGTTGCAAAAGGGTTACATTCAATGTCAAACAACAGAGACTTCACTGCAGGCTGTTGCAAAAGGATTACACTCAATGTCAAACAACAGAGACTTCACTGCAGGCTGTTGCAAAAGGATTACACTCAATGTCAAACAACAGAGACTTCACTGCAGGCTGTTGCAAAAGGATTACACTCAATGTCAAACAACAGAGACTTCACTACAGGCTGTTGCAAAAGGATTACAATCAATGTCATACAACAACAGAGACTTCACTGCAGGCTGTTGCAAAAGGATTACAATCAATGTCATACAACAACAGAGACTTCACTGCAGGCTGTTGCAAAAGGGTTACACTCAATGTCAAACAACAGAGACTTCACTGCAGGCTGTTGCAAAAGGATTACAATCAATGTCTTACAACAACAGAGACTTCACTGCAGGCTGTTGCAAAAGGATTACACTCAATGTCAAACAACAGAGACTTCACTGCAGGCTGTTGCAAAAGGGTTACACTCAATGTCAAACAACAGAGACTTCACTGCAGGCTGTTGCAAAAGGATTACAATCAATGTCATACAACAACAGAGACTTCACTGCAGGCTGTTGCAAAAGGGTTACACTCAATGTCAAACAACAGAGACTTCACTGCAGGCTGTTGCAAAAGGGTTACAATCAATGTCTTACAACAACAGAGACTTCACTGCAGGCTGTTGCAAAAGGGTTACACTCAATGTCAAACAACAGAGACTTCACTGCAGGCTGTTGCAAAGGGGTTACAATCAATGTCTTACACAACAGACTTCACTGCAGGCTGTTGCAAAAGGTTACAATCAATGTCTACAACAACAGACTTCACTGCAGGCTGTTGCAAAAGGGTTACAATCAATGTCTTACAACAACAGACTTCACTGGGTGGCAGTTTACAGCTTTGTTTGCAAAAGGGTTACAATCAATGTCAAACAACAGACTTCACTGCAGGCTGTTGCAAAAGGAACACAATCCAACAAGCCACTGGGTAAGACCAGCACAACAACTTCACCATGTTAAAACTCTACCACATCATATGTAAGACCACATCGACTGGGTAAAAAAACAGTTTTGGTAGACAGTTGTTTGTTTGTTGTTGTTGTTGTTCTCAATGTGATGAGTTAATTAATGACACAGAAAACAAACTACTGACAACATTCAAATAAAACTCACTCTCAACTTGCATATGACTGGGAATCAGCAGCTTCTACCAGGGTGTGTGTGTGTGTGTGTGTGTGTGTGTGTGTGTGTGTGTGTGTGTGTGTGTGTGTGTGTGTGTGTGTGTGTGTGTGTGTGTGTGTGTGTGTGTGTGTGTGTGTGTGTGTGTGTGTGCACATGTGTGTGCGTGCGTGTGTGTGTGTGGGTGTGTGTGTGTGTGTGTGTGCGTGCGTGTGTGCGTGCGTGCATGCATGTGTGTGTGTGTGTGCATGTGTGTGTGTGTGATGAAATGAGATATATCCTTGTATCTTTATAAGTGCTCTGGGCTCTTCTGAGATGGGGTACCATAAATAATATATTATTATTACAGCAATAATGCAAACCCTTTTCTTGCGAAAAATGTTGTACTGTTGATGCAATTTCCGCCTAAATTCTGAAGAGCTTTTAAGACTAATTGGAATAGTACATTCTGTAAACTCTGGCCCACATAAAGCTGCACAAAAATCAAAATCATGCAGAAGGGCATAGATGCTCTATGGGTATTAGGCAGTTCAGTGAAGCTGGTTTGCACGAGTGAATGCCCCTTGTAATCTTTCGCACAAGAAGTCGCGAGAGGTAGCAACTGTCACTTCCAGGCCGATTTCTGGGGAGGCGTTGGTTCACATTGTGTTTAACAGTGGAAGCTGAACTTAGAATTGCGAAGCAGTACAAATGCCACCACTATTGCAGTGGCAATAATTACCGGGGAAGGGGATGGAGGGTTGAAAAATGTCTTTGCGTCATTTTTTGGCTGACCAGAAGATCATGAGTTCATGGAAAAAAATTGTTTTGGGGCATCCTATAGCACAAGCAACAAGTTACTGCTTGTTGCCAGATACATTCTGACTATGGGCCTCCAAAAAATGCCTTTGAAGTTGGCAGTGTAAAATTCACAAATTCACTGTCACCACCTTCCATTGTGAAGTACGCACCTGAAGTAAAAGCAACCATGGGACTTAAGCAATGCCGGGGCAAAAGTCAAGGGAGTTAACAACCCTGCCTAAATCGCCCAATACAAAAAGCATTTTCTCATCATAATCTAACTGGTGCTTTGACTCAGAGGATACTGTCAAGGCAATAAGTATGACAGATCATGGACACGAGGATTGACAGAACTGATTCCAAAATGTATACTTTGCCTCCTCCTAAATTGATTGCAAGCAAGAAAGAATGTAACAAATTACAGTGTCAGCAACTAGACTATATACACCATAGGTTGTACATAAGTTAGTGGGAGATGATGTGTCAGTCATAGCGCCAGACATTTTTCAAACCGGTGTGACATCTATAAGGTGGCAAAAGTGGTTCACGGAAACTGGTCAGACAATCACTGTAACTGGTCAGATACATGGCCATCCGTACTACAATTAGAGCTGTACTAGCAAACACCCAGCTCCCTTCCCCATTCAGCACACATGCATGCACACACACACATGCACGCACACACACACTCACATGCACGCACACATGCACACACACACACACACACATGCACGCACACACACACACACACACAAACGGTCATCTCACCTTATCTTTTGCTGTTGCGTGTTTAGGTCGCACACTAAATGAGGGAGGGCCATGGACCACTTCACCAAACTCCACTTTGTCTGCAAGCAAGCAGTGAAATACTCATGTGAACACACTGGAGGTGAGCCACACAGCTGGACGATTCAAAATCATTCATGCACCATGAATTTTTGTGTTCCCAAAACTGGATCTAAATTTTTTAAGCATAGTGACCAACAAAATCCTCACTGAAACAGTTGTGAAATAAGTTCAATTACACCAACACAACTTACATGTCTGTATAACTTCTGATGCCTGAAGATTAAACCAATTCATCACAACTCATCATCTTTCATGATTAAGACTTTGAAATGATATTCTACACACACACACACAAAATCATTTTCAACGCTTTTGATATTATTCACATTCTGAATAATTTCTTCTGCCAAACCAAAATCAGTTTCATAGTTTCTGACAGCTTACTGACCAAAAATCATGGTTCTGCAATCAGTTCCCACCACCAAACTTCAACACACACTTTTAACATTCTACTTGCCTTTGAACTGGTGAAAGTCATCTTTCTTGTCCTCTTTTTTTGCTTTCTGTTTCTCTTTTTTCAGTTGCTTCTTCATTTTTAGTTTCCTGGGGAAGAGGCAGAACATGTTTGTGTCAACAGTAAGAAGAACACTTAAGGCACTGACACACTAGCCATTTTGCCCATACTCTGACACATATGAAAACCTGAAACAAGAATGACTGCTAGCATTCTAAAACAAGATCCAAACACATAAAATTAAAAGGTTCAAAAGAACGCTATTTATTAGGACAAAACACAACATTTAAAAAACATTACTGGTTAAACTGAGTGTCTGAAAATCTCCATGTTGTGTTTTGTCCTAATAAATAACGTTCTTTTGAACCTTTTACATGTTTGGATCTGACACATATGACTGATGATGCCATGTCATTGTCAGTCAGGCTGATATGCAATGATTGCTACAGTGTGTCAATAAGTAGGTAAGTAAACATGGTGCTTAACGTCCACAGAAACCATAAGGCTTATTAGGGATGGGTATGTCAATCTGCGAGTGTGAGTGATCATATACAACATCCCCACACTCCACTGCTAACCCAGTTATCTTCATGCAGTAAACACAGTAAAGTCCAGCTAATGTATTTAGTAATGCTGATGTTCAATAAACCACAACAGAAAGCTGTTTTGCCAACAACACACAAAGAGAACAAAACAACAACAAAAGGTAAATGTGGCAACAACAAAAAAGGGTATGGATAACTTTCTCAAACCCCTTTCACCAACAAAAGTGTGTGATGTGAGACCTTGGCAATGCTTGTTGCACAGACTGAAATAGAGCATGTTCTAATGTGAAACAGAAAGGTGTATGTAGCGTGCGTGCGTGTGTGTGTGTGTGTTCACATATGTGTGTGCTCACACATGTGTGTGTGTGCTCATGTGTGTGTGTGTTCACATATGTGTGTGCTCACACATGTGTGTGCTCAGTGTGTGTGTGTGTGTGTGTGTGTGTGTGTGTGTGTGTGTGTGTGTGTGTGTGTGTGTGTGTAGGTCTGTGTGCAGGTCTGTGTGGATGCATGTATCTGTGTGTGTGCTTGAACATGTACACAAGTATGTTTCTATCTTCCTTCCTGTAAACAATTTGGGCTCATCAAAGACAGGTCATTCACAAGCATTCATTATTATTATTATTTTCATAATCAACTAAAACCGCTGCTGCAGTCTGTTGGCACAAGAGGAATAACTCCAGGTGTTACACTAAAATGTGACAAAGCGAACAGACTACCAAAAGAGAATGAGTTCCCTTGACATGTTGAAACCAGACATATATCCTACTATTATGTCATATGCACGCACTGTCATCTAGTTTAATACAGCCTACTGAAAAGGAAAAAAATCCACCCTCCAATCTTTCCATGAACCAGTGTAAATCAACAGGGCATAATTCACATCTGCTTCTTTTTTTTCTTCATGTTCCAGGCTCCAAACACCAACTCAAAACCAGTTTTTCCTCCAAGTCGAACCCATCTTGGAATGTTACGCCAACAGAGGAAAATGTCCTTGATTTCTGCCAAACACATATATATATATGCCCTTTTGACACCTGTTTGGCAGTTTACAGCTCAACCAGTATGTACCCTATGTATGCATCTTTGCATGAAGTGACATAACATGGTGCATGGTTGTATGGTGTACACAAAATGTGCCAAGACAGCAGCGGTTTCACGTGACACCAGCCATGTAGCAACCAAACAGCGCTGTAAGTACACCATTTAGGTGGATATTCAAAACGTGCTATCCAAAAAATGCTACAGTCACTAATTTAGAATCACATGCAACAAAAGTACAGTGAGTCTGCTCAAAAGTGGAGAGAATACAGCGATATAAAAGTGATCAACAATTAACAGCAACACCTACAAAGTCTATTTTGAAACTTACTCTTTCTTCTTGGATGATTTTTCTTTCTGTTCCTCCAGCAGCGGATCAGGGTCAGTCTGAAAAGGAAAACAATCCATGACTAATTACAAATAACTATTATGCGCAAGTATTATGCACCCAAAGAGTTCTTGCAGTAAGTTTTAAAAAAAATAAAAAAAACTTACTTGACAAACCTGTTGAGACAAGGTAAGAAAGCCCAAGTCTTCTTTCATATATACTGACAATGACTTCACTTAATTCTTAGCACACCTGCAGCAGAGCAAGGGAAGAAAAAAAGCAATCCGTGGAAAGCTTAATCAATCCAGTCTGTAACTGTTTTTGAGCAATTCTGAAAATTTTATGTAAACAAATGTTACATACTCAGATTGACAAACAAGCAGTCAGCATTTCTTGCTACATTTAGTCATGGTATCACCCTTATAGCTGTATGACCTCCAAGGTTTACCTCAAGTTAAAACACCAACTACCTATTCAGCCACAGTAGCTCAGCTGTATCACTAATATTATCTCCCTTTACCAGTGCACCAAAACTGTCCGTCCCATGCCAAATACTGAAACTGGCACTGCTATGCCTTTGAGAAAATCTCCAAAACTCTAACCTACTAAGCTGGTTTGCAGCTGTTTGCTGAAAAAAAGAAAAAAAAGGGGGGTGGGGGGAGGACCAGTGATGAAGAATTTGTTCAGCTGCATTCACCTTGAAGCTGGCCTCAATCTGCGACTCCTTGATAGCCATGGTGGTGGTGGTGGCCACGCGGTGCATGAAGTCTGCCTGCCTCTCCCCTTTGTTCCGCTTGAACTCAGGGACTTCAGCAAACTCCCTCTCCGCTCCTTCCATTGACAGCTGTTTCAGCACTGCATCACAGGACACGTATATATTATGTGTGTGTATCTCTCATTAATTTTGATGCTCTAACACACACACACACACACACACACACACACACACACACACACACATGCACCCTCCCCCACCCCCCACCCCCACGAACCCACACACACACACACTAACACTATACCCCTCTTAGCTGGTATTAGTACTGGCACACATACACACACACTCTCTCTCTCTCTCTCACACACACACACACACACACACACACTAACACTGTACCCCTCTTAACTGGTACTGGTACTGGCACACACACACACCACACACAAACACTAACATTACACCTCTCTTAGCTGGTACTGGTACTGGCACACACACACACACACACACACACACACACACACACACACACACACACACACACACACACACACAGTAACACTATACCCCTCTTAGCTGGTACTGGTACTTGACAAACAGATTTTAAATGTTTTCTCACAGCATTGAATCTCAGGTTTCATGACAGAACCTTGCATACAAATTACAATGTATATATATATAGTATTAGGTACTCCACTAAGTTATTAACATTATATTTATAATAACATGTTATCGGAATAACATCAATAATAAAAAGTAAAAAAACAGCGGTAATATTTTTTTTACAGATTTATCAAAGTAACACAATTAAGAGCTAAGTACTCATAAGCAGAGTCATCTGGTCTACTAAAGATAAGAGTTCTGACCCTGAAAAATCAGCCTATGAAACTCCAAGTTAATTATAGCCTTTTGAAATAAAACCATTTATATACTCTGGGGACCAAGGGGTATGGGTAGGGACAGGGTATCAGAGGCATGAACTGTAAGTGTAACAGCACCTTACCAAAAACAAAAGAAAATTAATCAACCCACAAACAAAATCACACTATTATGACTATACCAAAGTTATACAGTACTATCATAATTTCCATACTAGTTACTACAAGGCACTTCTGGATTTGAGGCACCCCACCTGAAATTTGGCTCAAAAGTGAAACACAACAACACTGACACAGACAAGGCACTACTGACTATAATTTATAAGTCACAGCTTAGGTGGTGTCAACTTGCATGCTGACATGTTTCAATCTGATGCAGTGACCTATTTATGTTAAAAATGGTCATTATCATTTATCAATATTTCTTCATTAAAAAAAAAAGCATGTGCTGAACTGTAATTTGTATGAATTCACAATGTGCTACTGACTAGAACTCACAAATAAGGTGCTGGGGTAGAATGTTTGGGGAAAAAAAAGTATTACATTACACTTACACAAAGTTACAGTCTGAAAATCATGGTACTACTACTACAAGTAGTCTAGTACTAGTCATTAAATAGTTTAACATACATTATAATTTATAACACTATCACACAATGTTTTGCTTGTCTACTCTGTGTGATCCTGTACTTACTTCTCTTTTTTAAGATTTCCTTTTTTTGTCGCCGACTCTTTCTGTTTAGTTCTTTGGCTTCCCTGGCTCTGCGCATCAAATCTTTCATGCTGCGAGACATCCCTTGTTCTGTGGTCGTTGGCACCAGATTGTGTCCTGCATACATCCTGGGACATAATATGACCAATCAGATTTACAGCCACATTTTCATACAAAGGCTATCAAGTAAACAACAACAACATTACACACAAAGGATATTAACAATAAAAGAGAGAGAAAAGAAAAAACAATTTCTGTACAAGAATAAAAATTCACCCTGAAGTTGTAAAACTGGAAACTGGAAGTATAAACTATCATAAGGAGGAAGTATCAAGAAGTCTGTTAGTATTACAGTGTTAAACTTGTACTATTTCGCAGTATTATATCGCTAATAGTATTATTACTATTACTGTATTAGATCGAAAGGCTGGCAGCATGAAACGTGTACCTTTCTTTGCGTTCTCCATGGTAGAAGGGATCAACAAATTTAATTTTTTTGTGTTTGTTGCTCTTCTGTGGCTTGGACAATCTACCCATCCTTGTGTTCGTCCTGTGGGGGCGTCTGACTGTGAAATTCTTGTCTCTCTCAGTATCACTCTCAGTCTCTGGTTGACTCGTGTTAAAACGAAAATCTGGCGGAAATCACCCTCGAGTTGTTTCCCTTGCAAACTTCCGCTCATAGGCTTCGTCTGCTCCCATCAATGACAAAAAGGTTGCGATTTTTGTAATATTTGGCTGGACGTACATATGAGATCGTTACAACGTTTAAAAAATCAGTATTGCTGTCATGTCTGCTACTGATAATCTGAAATTGATTCGAATAATTGAGCCAAATTGATTAATTAATTCGGCTTTCCTTTTGTTTCAGTTCCTATCATAAATGAAGCCAGTTCAAGGAGTCACCGCACAACTCAACATTCTGTTACATAACCTGTTGAAGCAGCGCCCCTGCATCTCGTCTGGTTTCCAGGGAGCACTTACTGCATATCATTCTGCTGAAAAATCAAGAGGCAGTGCAAGAGCACAAGCGCAGGAACATCATGGTTACCACCACCTACCAAACAAAGCTGCACAGGCCAGGCTACAAGCTGAATCTGGAGATCAGTGCTACAACTGTAACCAGAAATTTCCAAAGGAACAGCACTTCACAGATGTGCTTTTCAAAACAAAACAGATCCATCTGAGATTCCTTTCTGTGCAATTTTATCACTCTGTTGCTCATTCTTCAAATGGCTCTGACTCCAAGAAAGCACAATTATTTTTGAAGCCCTCTCCATCACAGTGCACAAAAGTGAAGGCCCTGATGTCAGCACAGCATGCTGCTCTCACTCTCAGCACAAGTGCAGCAGATGACACCCCAGCACAAAGTGGAAACAAGGACTCAGATGGAGAAAGTGAAGAACAGCTTGATCCCTCTTTAGAAGTGATGGCGTTATCAACGTCAGCCTCTTGTCTTATGACAGTGAAGGTGATGCCTGGCAAAGGGCCACCCCCTGAGCCCCCGGTGAACTGCTGCATGAGTGGCTGTGCCAACTGCGTGTGGATTGTCTATGCAGAAGAGCTGAAGAATTATTACAATGATGGAGGAGATGCTGCTAGAGAGGCTCTGGAGAAAATTGAGAATCCGTCCCTCAAGGCTTTTCTAAAGCTTGAACTTGGCTTGTGATACTGACTGAAGCCTAATTTAAGTTTTAACTGTGGACATTGTTGTTGTTATTACAACAACAACAAAATTAAATCAGTATTATCTGCAATAATACTGGTCAGTCATGGCATAGACCATAGTCATGGCAATCAGTCAGATATATATAGACAACCCGGTAAACCCACATTTTGGGTCAAAGCATGCAACTAAACTGTCATCAGTGCTTTGCATCTGTGTTAGCAAGACTTGATCATGATCAATGATCATCTTGTAATTTGTCAGATCAACGATTTTCTTTTTGTGTGTGTCTAGTTTACATAAATTACAATACATTCTCACCAAAGCATTAATATAATATATTCACACTGACCAGGACAAAATATATATATATAAAATATACAGCTGATCAGTTCATGAAAAACTGTACTTCTGTAGCTAACAAAAACAAATGGGATTAAATACTAGTAACAATAGCCACTCCAATTTCTTGAACTCAACTTACACGCATTAACTTTGACAGTTTAGAGTTCTTGTTGTCGCTGACGTTGAAGAAAAAAAATCATTAAAAAATCTGCAGTATGGCACAAAGAAGACATAATGGCTGACTCACCACTGGTTCAGCTTGTGCTTCCTCCTGTGTATGTGTCAGTGTGTGTAGAGCTCAGCATGATCATGATGGCACTTGGGGACGAGGGTATCGCTTCTGCTGCTGGTGCAGACAGCAATGTGCTAGGCAAAATCCAATGGTAAAGATGCTGCCTAAGTTATGGCTGCTCCTCTGAAGATTGGGTAGTTAGATGGAGAGTATTTTACAGCTGAGGATGCTGGCCGGTAACTGAATGTAGTTCATGATGGCACTTGGGGACGAGGGTATCGCTTCTGCTGCTGGTGCAGACAGCAATGTGCTAGGCAAAATCCAGTGGTGAAGATGCTGCCTAAGTTATGGCTGCTCCTCTGAAGATTGGGTAGTTAGATGGAGAGTATTTTACGCTGAGGATGCTGGCCGGTAACTGAATGTAGTTCATGATGGCACTTGGGGACGAGGGTATCGCTTATGCTGCTGGTGCAGACAGCAATGTGCTAGGCAAAATCCAGTGGTGAAGATGCTGCCTAAGTTATGGCTGCTCCTCTGAAGATTGGGTAGTTAGATGGAGAGTATTTTACGCTGAGGATGCTGGCCGGTAACTGAATGTAGTTCATGATGGCACTTGGGGACGAGGGTATCGCTTATGCTGCTGGTGCAGACAGCAATGTGCTAGGCAAAATCCAGTGGTGAAGATGCTGCCTAAGTTATGGCTGCTCCTCTGAAGATTGGGTAGTTAGATGGAGAGTATTTTACGCTGAGGATGCTGGCCGGTAATTGAATGTAGTTCATGATGGCACTTTGGGACGAGGGTATCACTTCTGCTGCTGGTGCAGACAGCAATGTGCTAGGCAAAATCCAATGGTGAAGATGCTGCCTAAGTTATGGCTGCTCCTCCAAAGATTGACTCATTGAGTAGTTAGATGGAGAGCATTTTACAGCTGAGGATGCTGGCTGGTAATTGAATGTATACATGTTGTATGTACACATGCCAATGTAGGACCCTAGTTGTCAATGGTTTCAGTAACTGCTAGGCACTGCTAATGATGCTGACAGAGCAAGTTCTTGGTTAAAAAAAAGAAGAAGAAAAAGAGAGAAAAAATGATGTGTTTACATTGTGTGTTGAAGTTGTTCATTCACTGTCAGTGTCACTGCTTGGGTAGACTGAATTGAATACTGCAAGCATACAAGCTGCTTGCAGGTTGTCAGTGTCCAGGGGTATTGTCAGGACTGGCAGCATGTTCTAATGCAAGGTTTTTCTTGCTGTTATTTCATCACAATAATTAATCAATCCTGCCAACTATAACTTGCATTATTATATTACATAATGCCATTTATATGCCAGTGGTTGACAATAACAGTATCACAGATCTGTTGAAACATTTCTCTTGTTCTTCTTTGTGTTTTTCTTCTATCTCAGTGTCTGTCTGTTGTCATCATTTCCATGTTTGTTTGTTTCTTCTTCTTCCTTTTGTTGTTGTTTTCTTCAAGATCACTCCATTATTATTATTTTTTCTTCTCTTTACTGTTTGTTTTCATGCCTTTACTTCTTTCTTGTGCACAATGTTAAAACTTTAATTCATAATTAATGCTCTCTAAATTTTTTCAATTTAAATCTTTCTGCTCAAAGGCTCTTGGTCTAAACTAAATGCTCAGGTTACACTATGAATGATGTACAGTTGTCACTTGTTAAAGTTGTTTACAACTAATTTATAGCATTCATGCAGTTTGTGTTTGCTATTGAATTTAAAGCACTTCTCATCAAATGTGTTATCTACAACAAATATTTTACACACATATGCAGTGAAAATGCTGTTATTCAGTGTTAATATTCCTGGAGAAACGTTCATCCTGCTTGTTGAATGCATTTTAAATAATAAAATTCAAAAAAAGAACAAAAAAGGCACTTGAAAGCTACAAAGGACTTCGTTTTCTGGTATGAACACATTATGGTCTTTATTCTACCTCAGTATACTCCCCATCAACTCTCTTTTCCTCCTTTCTGTGATCATTCTGGTCTCTTGCCCCTCCTTTGTTCCATAAGCCATCTGCTTCTCTTGTCTCTGCCCCTCCTCTCTGCTCATCCTTGACTGCCTGCCCCCCTCCACCCCCACCCCCAACCTCCCTTCTCTAGCCTTCCTCTCTCTGATCCCTCTTTTAGTTTTACCTCCACCACCTCCATCTACCCCTCCTTTCCTGTTACTGTCCCCCCTCATGCACCCATCCCCCCCCCCCCCCCCCCCCCCAGCCACCTTTCTCTATAGATTCTTTCTCTGTACCTTTTCTGTGTCCCTTCTCCATCTACTCCTCCTCTTTTTTTTTCATCCCCCTAATCTGCATATTGTCCTCTAGCCCCTCTCCTCGAGATATATATAAATAGTGTCGCTGTGGCATCTGCCCCTCCTGTTGCTGTCCATCCTCTCTGTCCCTCACTGGTTTAAACCTGTCTTGCCACCTCCTCTACATGCCACTCCCCTCCCCTCTCTGTCTTTCCTGTCTCATCTGCCCCTCAGGTCTCTGCCCCTCCCGTCTCTGTTCCTCCACTCTCCGTTCCACTCTTACATGCACCCCGCCTACATGCCACTCATAGACCATCCGCCCCTCCTCCCCTTGTTCTTCCCGTCTCTGCGCCTCATTTACCACCTCCATCTGCCCCTCCTCCTTCCGCTCTTGCTTTATCTGCACCTCCTGTACCCACCACTCCTCTAACCCTAACCCGTCCTCCTGTCTTTGTTCTTCCTCCCTTCTCTGCCCCTCCTTTTCCAGTTCACCGTTTACCTGCACCTGCACTGCATGCCACTGCTCCACCAGCCCCCCCTCTCTCGATCCCTGTTCCTGCTTTATCGGCACCCCCTCCACCCACCTGTCCTGTTGCCACCCACCCTCCACCCGCTCTTCCTTTACCTGTACATGCACCTTCTCCTCTACACACACCCCCTGACTCTGCCCATTTTCTAGCCGTTCCTCCTTTATCTGCACCTGCTCTACACACCACTCCTCCGCCTGTCTCTCTGACTCTCTTTGTCCTTCCCTTCTCTGCCATTGCCCTCTCTGTTCTTCAGTTCCCCACACCTCCCCTACAAGCCCTTCTTGTCTCTGGCCTTCCTCTGTCTGTCCCCGCTCTATGTGTCCAGTCTCCGCTCCCTGGCCCCCCTGCACTGCAGCTACACCTGCCTTTTCCGGGTGTTGCTCTCTTCTGAAGAACTGGGTGGTTGCAGTTTGGGTCTTATTAGTGCTAACCATGTGGTTTTCTAAGGCCTGTCTAAAATCACTGAATGGCACAAGGACAGCGTCACTGCAACCAGCCTGCACCAAATAAAGGCTGATCTTGTGCACACAGTCTAGAACTTGATGATCTGTGACAGTTTGTTCTGGCTCTCCACAGTCGTCATTGTCTGAATCTGACACTGAGTCCTGACTCCCAGATGCAGAAGTGCTGGCTGTGGATGAAAGAGGCACAGCGAACAGTGCAAC
>JABMCL010003041.1:127500-135000 GCA_018857735.1 Alviniconcha marisindica | reverse complement strand
AAGGAATGTGGCGAGTTATTGGGACACTAATTCTACTTCATGGTAATAAAGTAACAATTCATGGTTTGAGTCACACACACACACACACACACACACACACACACACACACACACACACACACCACACACACACACACACACACACACACACACACACACACACACACACACACACACACAGCATAAAAAGTTCCATTTGAGGTGTACATAATTATTCCAAAAGAATTCTGCAGATTATACACCAACAGATGATGTTCATACATAATTATTTTAATCACAGTAAAACATTGTAAACACAATGTCTTTAAACAAAACCACAACAAAAAATTATATCTCACCACTATGCTTTCAATGACAAGTCAAGCAAGTTAACTAACTTACTCCAACACATGATAAAAATAAAATAAAGCTGACAGAATTTTCTAATCTTTACACCTTTTCAAATGTGCAGATGATGCACAAACAGATACATCAATGTCTACACTGAATTTGAAACCTTTACAGTATATCATGCAGCAAAAATCATCCTGACTTGTATTCAGATGCTGAAAACCCTCAGTTGCTGCAGTTTCATCAAGAAAGTTTAAGTATTCCTCATCTGCACATTAACAATAATTTGCATACAATTTTATTTTTTTCTGTCGTAAACCATTCCCTGTACTTAAGACATCACATGGTATCCTTGACGAAGTGTTTACATTGGGCCTTTCGGACGTTGCATGATGTGCTACTTGAATTCTAAATTTCTGGGCATTCTGTTGGAGCAAAGTGCTCAGTGGTTGCTTCTGGTGAGTTTATAATTTCTCTTTAAGACTATTCTTAGAAGAAAATTCTCTGCAGCAGAGAAAGAGTTCACCAATTTAACAGACAAATGCACAAAGAAACAAAGAAATGCACAAAGTGCAAACCATGATTCCTTCCGTCTCAAGCAGAATCATAACGCATGGAAAACTCTTTGTAAAACAAACTATGGCATGACACAAGAATAAATAAAGCCAAGGAATAAACAGGGACTATTAGCAATCCAAAATGCAAGGGCATCTCAGATGTCCATGACATACAGCTTTATCAAAAGCAAAAAGCTCTGAAGGTTAAACTATCAGGAAGAAGAAGCACAAATGCTCACACATCTCACACTCAAAATACAGGATAAAAACAACTTAAAACAAAAAAATCCAGTGCTATGAAGTCTTATCTGACCTCAAAAATGGACTACAGTCATAATGTCTGGTATGAATAACTAAAACCCAGTTGAAGTTTTTATCATGCCAACATTATAATGCCGGCTGGATGGATGGGCCGCCATAAACCAAAATGGTGTTAATGTGGGTAAAACATCACCCATTAAGAGTTCATCTCAGTTACATCTTGAAAATAAAGATGGTACTGTACTGTCTGTGCTCAACACATACATTTTGCTATTATTCCTGGTGTCCTTCATATTAACCTTAGCAATAAAAAATATTACCAATTCCCCCCCCCCCCCCCCCTCAACCCCCACCCCCCAAAATGCATGAAATGTAGTAGTTGAAAACCCAGCTCCTACTTCATGCCTGTGCTAAATCATCTTGAAAGTTTTGATTATTTGACGTAGTGTTAACAGTTTTTTTTATATAAATAATTTCCATTTCTCACTGTCCCTCCACCACTGACGCTTCTGCCAGAGGCCCTAAATCTGCATTGACAGACGGAGCAGAGATGCGAGAAGGTGGAGCGGTGCCGAAACCAGAAGTGGGGGTGGTGGAATCAGGGATGGGAGAAGGTGGTCTGTAATTCACAGACAACACTGACATTGAAGGTGTTTGCCCACTTTCACTGGGTTCCACCATCTTGCTGTCCCAGAAGTCACTGACTCGGCTCTGGATGTTGCCATTGATCTCCCGCCACTCGCGCTGCCAGGCCCGCAATTCTTGCACCTCAGGTTCACGTCGCACCTAGGGGCAGAAGATCCAAGTTATTGACTGATGGTCGCTTATATAGCGCTATTCTCCACTCTCTTGAGCAGACTCACTGCGTTCGCATGTGATTCTACAGGAGTGACTAGCTTTTTTATAGCATGTTTTCTGAATATCCACTGAAGTGGTGTACTTAAGCGCTGGCATGGCTGGTGCCACATGAAACTGCTGCCATCTTGGCGCAAATTCTGTGTACACCATACAACCATGCACCATGTCACTTCATGCAAAGCCACATACGTAAGGTGTACGTGTGTTTAGCTGTAACCTGCCACCTGCACTTTTGGCAGAATGACCAGGATCTCTTAAGTACTACTGCGGTAACACGGGGGTGGAACATATACCAAAATAAGTGTCAGCACAGAAAGTCAACCCTGGAGAAGAACATTTTCCTGCCATTCCTACAGGGATTCAAACCTGCGACCTTTCAATCACAAGTCTGGCACTCTAACCACTGAGCTATTCCCGCCCTCGTTATTCAACAGCTCATTTATTCATCTGGCATGGAGTGGATTGGTGCAACTGCACTGGGTTTCACCAACCTGCTGTCCCAGGAGTTGCTGAGTCAGCATTTTCCCTCATTTCCCTAAGTTTATATTCTACAACAGCTGTAAAAGGAGTCATTCAATACCAGGAAAACAACCAAGTCCGTCATCTCTCTTTACTACACACCATGCCAGTATTACACACAGCATACATTGCATGATCTTTTTAAAAAGTATAACAACCATATCACATGAGTGAATTGGATCTTGCAGATTTTTTTGATTGATTTTTTTGCATGTTTGTGTCTTTTTCGTCTTTTGTGTGTGTGTGTGTGTGTGTGTGTGTGTGTGTGTGTGTGTGTGTGTGTGTGTGTGTGTGTGTGTGTGTATGTGTGTTTGTTTCTTTTTTCTTCTTCTTTTTTTGCATATGTGTTGTTGTTTTGGGTGTGTTTTTTCCGCATGTGTACCTTTTTTTTCATGTGTGTTCCTTTTTTTCTTTTTTTTTTTTTTTTTTTGCGTGTGTGTTCCTTTTTTTGTTTTTGCTGTTGTCCCATTTGAAACTGGTCAATGTCACCAAAACAGGTACTAAATCCACTGGAGCAGTGTCATAGTCCTCTCTGTCCTGGCCTTATGCTAATGTGTTGTTGTTGTTGTTGTTTTTTGGGGGGGTCTTCTCTGTTTTATTGTTGTTTTTTTGGTTTGTTTTTGTTTGTTTGTTTGCTGCTGTTCTCCCATTTGAAACTGGTCAAGGTCACCAAAACAGGTACTAAATCCACTGGAGCAAGGAGCAGTGGTCAGAGTCTTCTCTGTCCTGGCCTTATGCTAATAGCAACAACAAATGGGGCATGACTAAATAAGCACCCTGCCTTGGCTTGGGCCTTGTCACAACACACTGACACCAGTAAGAACATGAAGGCTACATTAAAATGTCACGTACTCCATTAGTTATGTGGAGACCATCTTCAGCCATGATAACAACAACAACAACAACAACAACAACAATAATAATAATAATAATGTACATTTATCATGCACTCATCAATGCCCTGAGTGCTCACATTGTACATAATCTCCTAGTATAGTAGAATCCATCCCCCCAAAATGGAGATAAATCCTCTGAAGACACCATGTGGCCAGATAATAATTTTTAAAAAAGGTCACCCATGCAATCTTCTCACCCTATAGAATGCACTTGTCAATGTACAGTTGCGTACATCAAGTGCTCCCCAGAGTGTTGAGGTAGGGAACACTACCGGAGATAAATAAGCATTAATAAATAGATATGAGTCAGTCGATACCGCAAAGACAGGACAAAATAACAAGCATCAACCACAAGCAAGGACAACAAACACATAGGCAAACTATTTTGAAAGGGAAAGTACAAGGTGCAGGAGACACTCACCAGATATCCTCTCCAGTGTGACTGAATGATGAGAGCAGCCTCTTCTTCTGTCCACAAAAGTGACAATGGCAACGGTGGTCTTGGGCTGAATGGAACACAACGACAGTGGTAATTACATCGCAATTTTGGGCTAAATCAAATACAATAACAGTGGTAATTACATCGCAATCTTGGGCAAAATCAAATACAATGACATTGGTAATTATATCACAATCTACAGCAAAGACTTCTTGTGATTACTTTACTATAGGTCTGTTCAGTTGATTTATTGGCCTTTAACTGATATCACCATTTTATGTTATTAATTTTTTTACGTGACTTTCCAATTTGAGCAGTAATCAAAACTGAAGAAGATATACCAGAAAGAAGGTAACTTATATGAACAACAGTCTTGAAGCTGAGTCCCAAGGTGTAATAAGAGTTGGAAAGAACATCTGATCAGGAAAGTCATGCATATTAGCTTATTCCCAGTAAACATGCCAAATCTGATTTGGAAGCATTTTGGTTATGGTCAGTTATGGCCAGTGTGCAGCAGGCTGGAATGTATATGCTGGATCTAACTTCCTGCATCCAATTCAGCTCCATTCTTCCAAAGAAGGCCTGGGTCAGATTGTGCAAAATGAGCTCAGATCCAGCCTGGATAGCCTGGTCAGGTTTTGGCCAAACATATTTGGTCCTAGAAGCAAGCTGGTCTGCAAGAATCATTGGGCACAGGTCAAGCAGAATGTCACCGGCCTGCTACCAGTTTCACACTTTCAGATTCAGTTGCATTCTTCCACAGGCAGCCCAGATCATATTGCACAGAACCAGTCCAGATCTGAGTTGGTTCTGGCTGGCATGGTTTGGCAAACGGATCCAGTCCAGAAGCAAGCCAGAGTGCAAGAAATCATGGGGCCCACTTCTGGCCATTGCTTCCAAGCCAGTCCAGATGGGATGTGAATCAGATCCAGCAGGTTTACTGGGTTAGTGTTATAGGTGTGCCATTCACAATGTAACTCACTGATCTTTCAGCCACTCTTTCACAAAGGGGATGTCCCACAGTTCTGTGTCCCCACGATCTGAGAACTTGGGATTTTTCCTAAACAAAACATGGACATATTCATTAATAATACCACATTACCATCACTTCACATATTCTTAAAAAGTGGCAAAGAAAAGAACCTAGGCCAAACAAAAACAAAACAAATTGTTGATTTGCACTTAAATAAAAATACTGAAAAAAGACAAACAAAAAGAAGAAGAAGAAGAAGAAGAAGAAAATACCTTTAGTCAAACTTATAATACTAATTTCTGTGTTGAAAAGTAACTTGGTCTCACATGTGAAATGTAATGCAAAAATAATAGTTCTGAATCTTTGTGGACAAATTCAAACATGTTAACACACCTAACTAAGGGGTTTTGAATGGAGACCTGAACTGAATGCACATGTAAGTAAGCTGTGCAACAGAACTTCATAGTTTCCCATACCTGTACAGAAATTCTGTGATGAAGTCAAGGGCATTGAATTTTGTTCTTTTCCTCTGAAAAAGAAAAAGCAGAGTACAATAAACTATTTACATGCATGTAGAATGCTGCCTAGCCAATAAAACATACCCCCAATGCTAATTAGCTCAAAAGAAAACGACAAACCATGAACAGACTGTAGTGCAATACTGTTAAGCCTGCATGAGTCTCTCTTTGTTGCTGTATATATTTTATTGTCCCATTCAAAGACTTCTGATGGGTAAATTCATGTAGCTCTGGACAGGGAATGTCAGTTGCAACAGCCAAAGTTACCCTGCCTACAACCTACTTCATACAACACTCAACTTCAAACAAGGGCTACTCATCCATGCAGAGAGGCCACTCTGAATCGAAAGAGGGATGGGGGTAAGTGCACACCTTTGATGAAGCCAGAAGTGATTAACTGACATGCCTAGAAGTAGAACATAACTCTCTGAGATGTCTTTTGATGTGATGAAATAACTAAATGTTAACAATGTTACCTCCTCAGCACCAGCCATTATAATTAAATGTTAACAATGTTACCTCCTCAGCACCAGCCATTATAATTAAATTTTAACAATGCTACCTCCTCAGCACCAGCCATTATAATTAAATTTTAACAACGTTACCTCCTCAGCACCAGCCATTATAATTACATTTTAACAACGTTACCTCCTCAGCACCAGCCATTATAATTAAATTTTAACAACGTTGTCCTCCTCAGCACCAGCCATTATAATTAAATTTTAACAACGTTACCTCCTCAGCACCAGCCATTATAATTAAATTTTAACAACGTTACCTCCTCAGCACCAGCCATTATAATTAAATTTTAACAACGCTACCTCCTCAGCACCAGCCATTATAATTACATTTTAACAACGCTACCTCCTCAGCACCAGCCATTATAATTCAATTTTAACAACGCTACCTCCTCAGCACCAGCCATTATAATTCAATTTTAACAACGTTGCCTCCGCAGCACCAGCCATTATAATTACATTTTAACAACGTTACCTCCTCAGCACCAGCCATTATAATTAAATTTTAACAACGTTACCTCCTCAGCACCAGCCATTATAATTACATTTTAACAACGCTACCTCCTCAGCACCAGCCATTATAATTAAATTTTAACAACGTTACCTCCTCAGCACCAGCCATTATAATTAAATTTTAACAACGTTACCTCCTCAGCACCAGCCATTCAAAGCATGCATTTGACATATGCTGTGGTACCTGATCCATGTCAGTGTTCCATTTTCTTTCTTCACATTTCTCAACAGGTATATATATATTATTTACAAGACCAGTACATCCATGTGGTATTACTGTTTTTGACAGACGTGAGGACTTGACCTATGCCCTGCCTACACATCTCTCACACACACACACACACACACACACACACACACACACACACACACAACACACACACACACACACACACACACGTGTGTGTGCATGTGATGTTTGTGTGCATGCATGTGAGTTTGTCTTGACTGTGTTTTGGTTCTTTTCTTTGCTTTGTAAAGGGCTATGTGCTCCAGTTTAGAGAAATAGCACATAAAAGAGTGCATTATTATTATTATTATTATTCAGCCAAACAAACGCAAAATGCAGAATTTACTGGAAATATAAGTATTATAGTTAGAATGCCAGTAGACATATATCACTCTGTGCAACATCTCTGGCACTTCATGTCCTTCGTTTGCCAAAAATCTTGTCATTTATCAGAGCAAATGTGCAATTTTCTTCATTTGAAAGTTTAAGTTCAACTGAGTCGACTAATATGGCTGTTCACTCTTTCACATCATGAAATCAGTTCCTTTCCTGCAGTATATAAGATGACACCTCAGGAAGAAAATGTTGCAGGATTAAAGATTCCCATTTCCTAACACAAAAATTCCTTTGGCAGCTTAGACCCTCTGCAGAACCAGAACCAAATACATACACAGAACCAATTCTTTACATTTCTTTACATATGTACAAGGACAAATATTTGGATGTGAGAAAACAAAAACAAACAACAACAACAACAAAAACAGAATAAAAACAGACACCAAAGTACCTCAAAGCACTTTTCTATCTTGGCTTGTTTGAGCATTGCTTCAAGTGCTGGCAGTAGGTATGGAAAGACATAGTGCTCCAAGTACTGTCGAGGTGGACCTGA
>JABMCL010003041.1:122500-125000 GCA_018857735.1 Alviniconcha marisindica | reverse complement strand
CTAATATCACTGATGTGAAAAGACTTTAAATAAAAAGGAAGAAGCACACACACACACACACACACACACACACACACACACACACACACACACACACACACACACGGAATGCCGTACCTTTACAAATTTCGTCCCACAGATTGGGTTCCGGAACACGAGTTATGACAGACATGTTTCTGGAAAGGTCTGTATCTCTGTGTATTTACGTTTTTACTTCCAGATCGCAGCTGGCATTTGGCGCAACAGCGACGGGGCACTATAAACAGCACCTGTCAGGGCTGGACGGCTGCCGACGGTGGGTTTTAAGTGACGGAGTCCGCAAATTTCCAACGTTCAGCTGGGGGGAAAAATACGACAATCAGTTGAAAACAGTCTTTCAAAGTCTAAACACTGTGCCAAACGTGGTTAAAAAATCCGACGTAACGCTAAAACAAGTTCCAAAATCGGTATCAGACGAAGTCGAAGCGACCATGGAAACAGGGGAAACTACTCTTTTTCATAAATAATGGCTTCCTTTCCGCATCGAGGCTTGTACCCTGACCCTACGACCTTTGAACTGTAGCAGTTCTCAGCCTGGGAAGAGGCAGGTAGGTAGGTAGTGTTACTTAATGTCCTCAGATATCAGTTGACATATTAGGGACAAGCTGAGACCAATGCCGAAGCATGGTTCAATATTTGGGAAGAGGCCCTTTGAAACCTGACCGACATCGCGAGGCCAGCCTGTGCAGCTGGACCCATCACGCTTTGAGTACCACGCTGAACAGCTTGCGATGATTTTTTTTTTTTTAATGCGTGTTTCTCCACAAATACTGTTCCAACTACTTGGAAGACTGCATGCATTGTGCCTATACCGAAACGACCTGTCATATAGTCCATGAATGATCCTACTGACTCTGATGTTACCGCACTGAGTAGCGGCACGTAAAAGATCCCGGACGGTCATTCCGGCTGGCAAAAGTGCAGGTGGCAGGTTACAGCTAAACACGCATACACCTTACGTATGTGGCTTTGCATGAAGTGACATGATGCACGGTTGTATGGTGTACACAGAACTTGCGCCGAGACGGTTGCAGTTTCACAGTGTCAGTGGCGGCACCAGCCATGCCAGCGCTGTAAGTACACCACTTCGGTGGATATTTAAAAAAAAAACAAAAAAAAACGCGCCATAAAAAGTTAGTCACTCATGTAGAACCACAGCGCAGTGAGTCTGCTCAAAAGGTGGTGAAGTGTTGCTTAATGTCCTCAGATGTCAGTTGACATATTAGGGACAAGTCAGTTGTGACCAATGCCGAAGCACGGTTCAATAATTCTTTACGTCCACGGAAACCAGAAGGCTCGTTAGGACGGACAGCCCAGGACGGCCACATCGACTCTCACACAGCTCCTGAACTATGTGCTGCTCAAAAGAGCGCAGAATAGCGCTATATAAGCGATCATCAATCAATCCTCGCCCTGTAGCGCTTACCTCTGCTGGTGATGAAAGTATGTGAACGCGTGGTCGGCCTCTGTAAATTGGAAAAGCTAGTAAAAGATTACATCGATCCATTACAGTTTGCTTGCAGGGAAAACAGGAGTACTGATGATGCGGTTTTATACAGTTTAGAAAATATTTACTCCCATTTAGAGAAAACAGGAAGTAATGTTAGACTTATGTTCTTCGATTTTTCAAGTGCCAATCAGTACAGCCACATTTTCTTGTTCAAAAACTTTTAAACATGAAACTACCGTCACTGCCGTTATTTCATGGATCTTTGACTATCTTACAAGTAGAGTTCATTATGTAAGGCTAAATGGATTACTGTCATCTGCTACTGGTACAAACACTGGTGCACCTCAAGGTACAGTTTTAGCACCCTTTTTGTTTGCGCTGTATACAGCTGACTGTAGAAGCACTGATGAGTCATGTCCTCTAGTAAAATTTGCAGATGATACAGAACAGGTTGGAAAAATTAGTAATGACGAAGATGCAATATACCACAAGCAGATTGAAAACGTGACTTTGTGAACTGGTGTGATAAAAATTACTTGTATTTCTGAATGTTTCCAAACGAAAGAGATGTGCGGTATTGAAATTAGGAAGAATCAAAGATGCCCCAAACCAGTCTACATTAAAGGAGAAGCAGTGGAGAGAGTGGATACATATAAGTACTTAGGTGTTGTTTTTGATAGTAAATTGAACTGGAAAGAGAACATCAACTCTGTGCTGAAAAAAGTGAATCTGAGTCGAGAATGTATTGCATGATAAAGCTGAGATCATTTGGAGTAAATTCAGATATGCTAGTAACTTTTGATAATGCTGTAATATGTAGTATTATTATGTTTGGTTCTGTCTGTTGGGGTGGGAATATTTCAAAATTAGATAGAGGGAGGTTGGAAAAGATTGTAAAAAAAAAAAAGAAGCAGGTCATGTTGTGGGAATACTGGACAGTTTTAAGACTTTACACGAAAAGAGACTGTACAGAAAACTAATGCAAATATTAAACGACCCTACACACCCAAT
>JABMCL010003041.1:97500-117500 GCA_018857735.1 Alviniconcha marisindica | reverse complement strand
ATGAACAATGAGGAAAATGTCAAGTCATATTCGTAATTGCTCGGTGTACATGTAATGCAGTATCGACCGTATTACGAGGGGGGGGGGGGGGGGGGTGTGTTTGCCGAAAGAGGTCCTCAAAATGGCTGACTTTCGCACAATTTTACCATTGGCAGTTACAGTTTTTCGCGGATTTTCGCTTACCAAACATCGACTGGTCAGGCAAACTTTCTATTTTTTTCCCCACCAAATCTAATCCTCTTGTGGTAACTTTCCATTACTCTTTCTGTTGACTGACCTGCACTCGTTCCGTCGGCTGACCTTCCTGCACTCTTTCTGTTGACTGACCTTCATGCACTCTTTCTGTTGACTGACCTTCCTGCACTCTTTCTGTTGACTGACCTTCCTACACTGCTTTCCGTCGACTGACATTACTGCACTCTTTCTGTTGACTGACCTTCCTGCACTGTTTCTGTTGACTGACCTTCCTACACTCTTTCTGTTGGCTGACCTTCCTGCACTCTTTCTGTTGGCTGGCCTTCCTGCACTCTTTCTGTTGGCTGACCTTCCTGCACTCTTTCTGTTTACTGACCTTCTGACCTTCCTGCACTCTTTCTGTTGGCTGACCTTCCTGCACTCTTTCTGTTGACTGACCTTCTGACCTTCCTGCACTCTTTCTGTTGGCTGACCTTCCCGCAGTCTTTCTGTTGACTGACCTTCCTGCACTCTTTCCGCTGACTGACCGTCCTGCACTCTTTCTGTTGACTGATCTTCCTGCAATCTTTCTGTTGACTAACCTTCCTGCACTCTTTTTATTGATTGATCTTTCTGCACACTTTCTGACGGCGTTTATGATATGAGTCGACGAGACTTGCTTAAGAAAGGTTTTTGTTTGTGTAACCACTGGTAGTGTTTACTAGTTGTTTTTTGTTGTTGTTGTTGTTGTTGTTGTTGTATTTTCTTTCTTTGTATTTTGCGTTTGGTGCCTGTTGTTACTCTGGCACACTAACGGTGTTGTTTCTCACGCGTTCGCCTCAAGGGTCACGCCAAGAGCCATGTCAAGCTCAGCGGGCCGTCTCGCTGAATGAGCCGTCCCCCGAGTTGAATTGTTTCGGTGTCATGGTTTATTAGCCATAAAGAGACCAGCACCCCTTGGCATCAAGGCGCTAGGACCTGGACCGTGCATTTTACCACCAGCCGCTGGTCAGAAGATGAAGTCCACAGAAACCGTAGGCTTATTAGGGACGGGAGCCAAGGACTAAGTAAGTAAGTAAGTAAATATGGTGCTTGACGTCCACAGAAACCATAAAGCTTATTAGGGACGGGAGCCCAGGACGGCCATTTCGGCAACTTTCACACGGCTCCTGAGCTCTGATCGCCGGTCAGTAAGCATGGTGCTTGACGTCCACAGAAACCATAAGGCTTATTAGGGACAGGAGACGCCGGTCAGACCATCATAGTTCAGGAGCTGTGTGAGAGTCGAGGTGGCCGTCCTGGGCTGTCCGTCCTAACGAGCCTTTTGGTTTCCGTGGACGTAAAGCTATATTGAACCATGCTTCGGCATTGGTCTCAGCTTGTCCCTAATATGTCAACTGACATCTGAGGACATTAAGCAACACTACCTACCCGGTCAGACCAGAGATACTACAGCAAGGGGATAGCCAAGTGAGCGAGCCGTGTCACGATAAGCC
Source organism: Alviniconcha marisindica (assembly GCA_018857735.1). Taxonomy (NCBI): domain Eukaryota; kingdom Metazoa; phylum Mollusca; class Gastropoda; family Provannidae; genus Alviniconcha; species Alviniconcha marisindica. The sequence goes on along the minus strand of JABMCL010003041.1, from coordinate 115,830 downwards.
TGTAAACGGAGTGGCGCAACGGGCGGGTGGTTGGCGGACAGGCAGCGCGTAACCGTAACTTTCTGTAGCTAAAGTCGGTGGGGAGGGCTGAGATTGTTTCGATTTTAAAGTGCATTTTACGCTTAGATCATACCTACCACAATGCCGGTTCAATTTTGAAGGTATCTGCTATATAATATCTTCAGATTATTCTGAGCTTTTGTTATAGTTTTTTGTTTTGTTTTGTTTTTGTTTGTTTAATAGTATCTTACGCAGCATTGACTCCTGTTCAGTTCTTGTTCAGTAGATACACCACATTTATCTCATGGTTTGAAAAATAAGTGAGAGGAAGACAGGATATTTTGTCTTTAGGATTCTCTTTTTCATTCCAGCATTGTTATTTTATATCATAATATATGTATATTTATTTATTTATTTTTAATGCGGACAAATCAACGATAAAAACTGAGCGACATCAGTTACCGATCTCCCGTCAGAAGCTCTCTACCTGGTTTGTTTGTTGTTGTTTTTCGCGCATCAACGTCCACCCATTATAATAATGATTATATAGCTATCATAACCGAATGTTAAAAAAAATGTTTAAAAAAATATTTGTCTGTCTGTATGCGGGTTTAACTCATTATGCCAGCGTGTTGATGATTTTAAAATTAAAAAAATTGATGATTTAAAAAAAAAAAGCCATTCGGAAAAACGTTCCAGTTTACAAACTAACTTTTTACCATGCAGTAAAATAAAATGATAATAAAAAAATATAAAAAGAGAGAGAAAAAGAACACACACACACACACACACACACACACACACACACACACACACACACACACACACACACACACACACACACACACACACACACACACACACACACACAAAGAACAGTACATGACAGACCTTTTCAAATGTTTCAACTTTTTTGACTCGTTTGGTTTTCTGATTGAAGTAATTTTGGAAATCGGCATCCTGCAATGCAATCTATGTTGTGAGGAAAATTATGAAAAAGAATTGACTGCCGGCGTTCTGAAAACAACAAAAACACATCAACTGCAAATACGTAAAAGGAGCAGACTATGAGAGGCAGATTAGCTTCAGATCGTGTGTTTTTTATTTATAATTTAGTGCGTTATACATTACTCGCGTGCGCTAAACAAGCAAGCCACACACACACACACACACACACACACACACACACACACACACACTCACAGACACACACACACACACACTCACACACACACACACACACACACACACACACACACACACACACACACACACACACACACACACACACACACACACACACACACACACACACACACACACACACACACACACCACACACACACACCAGCACTACGCACGCACGCACCACACACACACACACACACACACACACACACACACACACACACACACACACACACACACACACACACACACACACACACACACACACACAGACGCACGCACGCACGCATGCACACTGTCACACACACACACACACACACACCGTGGCGGCCGACTATCTGGTGCATGTATAGTAACCGGAATCTTAAAGAATAAAATTATAGATGGAATGACGGTGTAGATGTATGAAACCCTCTGCACGGCACAGACCCTAAGTTTCGCTTGCACTGTTTGGTTGTAGCCTGTTCGCGTGGCCACTCCGTTTAGGCTCGCAGCGAGTTGACAGTCTCTGTAGTGTAGTGTCTCTGGTCATGATGATGATGATGAAGTGATGCTTAATGTCCTCAGATGTCAGTTGACATATTAGGGACAAGTTGTGACCAATGCCGAAGCACGGTGCAATAAATCTTTACGTCCACGGAAACCAGAAGGCTCGTTAGGACGGACAGTCCAGGACGTCCACCTCGACTCTCACACAGCTCCTGAACCATCTCTCTGGTCAGACAAGACTTAGATTTTTCAAGCTCAAGGCCCATTCGGACCTTAGAGGTATTGTTTTTATTATGTGAATTTTGTTGTTTGTTATAGTTATGATGAAATTGTATTCTATGCAAACTACTTTATATCTAGCGGTTGTATGAGAAGTGGTTGGTGTTTGTTGTTTTCGGCTGAAAGATAATGAAGTGGTTTTTGGTTGTATCATCGGTCCAACGGGCACTGTCGTGTCGGTCGCAGTATTTTAAGTTATAGTCTGCTCAGTGCGTTGTTTGCATAATATTCTTTTGCTGAGGCTTTGTGCTATTTGGAAAAGAGACTGATAGCCGTATTATTAGCATATGATATAGTGATAGTAGGAGGTGGAGTTGACATTATATATATATTTTATTATTATTATTAGTGTATGATATAGTGATAGTAGGAGGTGGAGTTGACGTGTGTGTTTTTTTAATGTTTTTTATTGTTGTCACTATTATCATTATTATTAGTGGAGTTTATTGTGGAATTTTAGTTAGGTTTTAGCTTTATATAGGATGGCAGAATATATGCAGATATTAGGGAATTGGAACAGGAATCTATGTAACAATTAAGTTTTTTTGCCGAAAAGGAGAAGGCCAAGGGGGTAAGACGGACAAGGTGGTCAGTGATGAAGTGTTGCTTAATGTCCTCAGATGTCAGTTGACATATTAGGGACAAGTAGTGACCAATGCCGAAGCACGGTTCAATAATTCTTTACGTCCACAGAAACCAGGAGGCTCGTTAGGACGGACAGCTCAGGACGGCCACCTCGACTCTCACACAGCTCCTGAACCATGACGCTGCCGGCCCAGCGCACAAGTTTTAACACTTTAGATAACTGGGGCCGTAAAACTCCCATCCAATCAAAAAGGAAAAGGACCGGAAAGAAAGGATTAAAGGGTCATGGCCTGAAACATGTATACAATACTCTCGGTTACACATGGGCTCAAGAAGGTACACTTAAAATAACAATAAATATAAAATAAATACGTAAAAATCTCACTCTCACATTCTCTCCACACTCGCCTGCCCCGACTTCTTCCACGGACATACACCCGCAAACACATGAGTAATGTTCAGAACACGCGTGCATCCACGCGCGCACGCACGCACACACACACACACACACACACACACACGCACGCACGCACGCACGCACGCACGCACGCACGCACGCACGCACGCACGCACGCACGCACGCACGCACGCACGCACGCACGCACGCACGCACGCACGCACACACACATTTCATCACTTGAAACATTAAAATTCTGAAATTCTGCATTTAAAATTGAAACGGCAGTGGGTATAAAAGATTTTTTTAAATTTGCTGTCATTCTAAAGGTTATTCGCTTGGGAACAGGTTTCTATAGTTATATCCTAATTACTGTGAAAACAATATTCCAGTATTTTGTTTGAAAAAGAAACAACACATTTATAATTATTTCCTTCTTCCTACAGTAGGCACAGCAGCGGCTCTAAGCAGCGCTCTCATCAGCAGCTTTCCCTTCCCCTTCCTGGTACAAGCTGGAAGAGCAGCAGCAGAGAAAGTGTACTGCTGCTCTGCCAGGGAATCGTGCAGGTCTCGCACTGCACTGGCTGCCTGTACCTACAAGCGTAAACATCTTCAGTTAATGGTCAGTCTCTCCAAAGCCCGTCTAGGCGGTGGCTAGACGGGCTTTGGTCTCTCGCGTAAACTTGGTGCTTAACGTCCGCAGAAACCGTACGACTCTCACACAGCTCCTGAAGACACTAGAGGCGGGGGGTGTTCTGATGATTCGAGCTGATCCTATAACGTATTTGCAGAATAGGGTTGTGTTCGGATCGGATGTTTTGTTACATTTTCTTTGTAGTTATCGGAAGCTGTATAGAGGAAGCTAATTGTTTACGTCCACGGTGGAATTAATGACTTTTAGTCATTGAGGCATAAGCTTTTGTGTAAGAGTTGCCTCATATTAATGGATGTTTTAACGTACCATCAAGTACAGGTTGAAAATGATTTAGACTTATGTTCCTCAGTTTTTGGAGCAGATGTATGAAGTCTAAGCCAACAGTACTCACCAGACAATACATAGACTGTAATATTGGCAGTGAGTTCGCTTGTAAGGTATTGTGTTGTTTTCCTCTGAGGCGATGTTCCGGTACTACAGATTCGTTATGGGCGATGTTCTGTTAAGATTTTGTTGTATAATTGCTTTGTCTTACTTTGTTGTTGCTTTTTCTAGCCTTTTGTTAAACATTGGATATTTGGTTGTTCTTTTCAAAAATCTGGCTAGAGCCTCTTTTTTCCCCTCTTCAAGTTTTCCCCCTATTTTAAAACGTAGCATCCTTTTTGTAGTCTTTTCTATGTAACCGAGTACATTGAACATTGTGTTTGTGTTGTTGTACTTTCTATGTCACTTTGTCTGTCACTGTCTCTGTCTCTAGCTTTTCTTCTGTTGGGTGTGGGGGAGGATTATGATGTCATTTATTTGTATAATTCTTTTACGTGCGTTTTACATATTATTATTTTGAACGTCACTGAGAGACAGAGCGAGAGAAAGCGAGAGGGAATAATAACGGCCTCTCGCATGTACCATCCAAAAGAAAAGAAGAAATAAAATCAGGAACCTCTGGCTGTGGCTCCTTTGTTGTTCCTTACTTCCAACCTGCAGCTTCCATCGACCGTATACATCTATATCATTTGGCTGTTTCATAAAGATCTATTATATTACTGTGAGCAAGTGCTCTTTGTACGTTTTTACAATAATCCCGCCCCGGTTATCAGATCCATGCAATTTCATTACTGTACCGGGAACCGGAGCAGACGACGCTTTTGTTTTGAAGCGCTGCGTGTTGCGTAACGCCACATGGCCTTCACACAGCCGACCGGCGATAGCCGCTGGTGCGCGCCATTTTCAAATCTGTTTACTCCCTTAATATTTTGACCGCTTGTTTGTTTACCTACTCTTTGTTCACCTAGTCCTTTTTATGCACTAAGTCATGTGGAATATAATTTGGCATCTTAGAATGTTTATTTAGATCTTATTTAGACGCAGGATCGAGCTTAATCAGTTGCCGATTCCTCTCTAGGTCCATTCTTTTTATAGCCGTCGTCTGCATGGCGCATTTTCTGTGTAGTACTAGTGAATAGTAGTGAATCGTTGTTTTGACTGATTGAAGTAATTCTGTGTCGATCAATGCTTTGTCGTATAGTATTTTGCTTAGCTGACTTCATGTTTAGTGTTTATTTTGGGTTGAAATTAACTTATTGAGTATTGTGTACTGTAGAAGCTAAGTTATATTCATAGTCTACTTGATATCACTATCAGCGCTGTTGCGACTAAGATAACGCGCCCCAGGCGAAAGTTCGCACCGATTGTTTTAGTGCTAGTCTTTGAGTGTGTCTTGCTTCTCTTATAGAGCGTTGTATTGTAATTGTTATGTACCATTTTAACCGTGGGAGCGTGCACTTTATTCTGATGTAAGTTTTATTGACAGTTATATTTTGTACATTGTGTTAGTTGTGATTTAGTTGTACGAATCTGCTTATAGACAGGTGCAAGCCACGCTTCCCACTCTTGTTGTAAATTAAATAAGTCATGTGTGTACATTTTGTTTATACGGTTTAAAAGGTTGTAACTGTAGCTTTTATTTGATGTATTTCATGTTTTAATTAGTTTAGATATTGTTCAGGAAACTGTATTTGTGCGGGCCAAGGAAACACAATTGTCAGCCATTTTGTGGTCCAGAGGGCTGATTTCATTGTAGCGATAGCGTGTGTTCTTTGCGGCCCGCGCAGTTCTCTTATCTATGCGTGCGCGTGAGGATTTTGTGTGTGCTGAGAAAGTTGTCTGCTGCTGTAGAATAAAGCCTGTTTGCCGTCGCCGCCTGCTGTGGTCTCCATTTTGACTGACTCCGCTGCCTGTGTCCTGTCCTTCTACCGCTCCACTCCATTACATTACAAAGAAACGTAACATCCTTTTTCTAGTCTTTTCTATGTCGTGCGGGTGTGAATGACAGACGACTGATCCTACGCCGTAAATTCAAATTCAAATTCAAATTCAAAATACTTTATTGTCCGTTGCAATCATAACAATTAAACAGAAATTCTTCTTCGCTCACGCCAGCTCTGCCACATAAAATAATGTAATTAAATTAAGTTAAACACATTCAAAACACTCACATGCAATATGACACCCACACACCCAGGGACACATGCACCCCTCGCCTTCCACGCCACACAATAACACTCTTCATACCTCCCGCCCCCTTCCGCACACATCCACACGCCTCTAGCCGGAAAATATCATTAAATCATTTACTGTTACTGTACACTAAAACATATAATAACTCAACTCTCTTCGACTGTCAGGTGGTCTACATTTGTTTGCTTTTCCTTCATTTTTAATTATTATTATTATTTATTGCTGTTGTTGTAGCTCTGTGTTTCGGACCGAAGTGGGTAAACTTACGCAACAGCTCCTTCATGGCGGCGTTCTTTCCAGTTTCGCTAATTCTCTAGCGTGTCCTGTGCACTAAAGTACTAACCTCCTCCCCGCCCTCTGGTGTCAAGTGTTCCACTGAGTCGTCGTGATAGTCTTGTGTAACACCAACCCTAATCCTGGGACTGAGCGTATGCGATAAGCCAGTACATACTGAGCGGACAATATCTCTCTCTCCCCCCACCCTCCCCACCCCCACCCGCCAAATGGACCAGTCCTCTAGTGTGGGTAGGTAACACTAACACAGATTTCAAGGGTTTGTTTGAGCTCAGTTTTTTACCCTGGGGGCTAGAAAGCAAAATTACATTCGCACAATACATTCCTTATAAACAAGTGCACGAGTACTAATAATAAATTACTACCTCACTATACGCTTAAAACTTTCGTTGGAATGAACTTCGTTAGACTAAATCAATTATCGGATAATCCTAAACTATCTAGAACAAATGCACTTCTATAAGCCACGAGAGTTTATACTCGCATGCATAATATAACTTTGAGCATTGCTGAAACATTAGGTTAGAAATTTTAGGCGATTCAGAGTTAGAGGTATTGCATAAGCCATACCAAATTCTCGACATCCTGCATTTTGCTTCAAGTGTTTCACCAAGCACCAAACATGTTGGGGTTGTAACTAACCCTGGAATTGGGATGTAGGCAATGGGCATAATGCGTCCGCCCTCCCCATCCCACCCACCCCACCCCCAACCTCCCCTTCTATTCTGTGATACTAACGGCTAGATCTGGGGACTCGTGTTATATTTTGCTAATGCAATATATCTTAATCATTTGACTTCTCACGTTTACGCATGATTTATTTGATGATGTGTGGTGGGAGGCATCGTGATTTTAACTGGATGTATGTCTTTTTGAGACATGCGATTGTGTGTGTGTGTGTGTGTGTGTGTGTGTGTGTGTGTGTGTGTGTGTGTGTGTGGTGTGTGTGTGTGTGTGTGTGTGTGTGTGTGTGTGTGTGTGTACGTGTCCCAGTGTACGCGTCCCAGTCTTTGTCTGTAACCCTAAACGCTAACCCAGAGACTGGGACTGAGACGTAAACAATTTCCCAGCCAACCCCCTCCCCGTCCCTAATTCACCCAGGCCCATTGTGTTGCAGTCTCAGTGTGTAACCCTAAACCCTAAACCCTTGAGACGTACACAATTCCCCCCTCCCCTCGTCCCTAAGTGACCCAGGCTCATTGTGTTCCAGTCTCAGTGTGTAACCCTAAACCCTAAGACTGGGATTGAGACGTACACAATTCCCCCTTCCCCCCCCCCCCCCCCCCCTCCCTTCCTCTCGTCCCTAAGTGACCCAGGCTCATTGTGTAACCCTAAACCCTAAGACTGGGATTGAGACGTACACAATTCCCCCTTCCCCCCCCCCCTCCCCCTTCCCTCGTCCCTAAGTGACCCAGGCTCATTGTGTAACCCTAAACCCTAAGTCTGGGACTGAGACGTACACAATAGGCTGCCCCCAGTCCTAGGCGTACCTGGCCCATTGTTCCGTATTCTGGCAGGTCTTATTGTGTAACCCTAAAATGGGCCTGGCACGTACACAATGGGAAGGCCTTCCGTGCCCCTCCCCACCCCTTCCCCTCACTCCGGCTTTTAAGTGTACTCAGCCGTGTCGTGTTCCACGACCATACCCGCATGACTGCACACGGCAACATCAATGAAAGGGGCATGAATATTAAATTCAAAGAGATGACACACATGCAATTTAAAAAAAAAATACAAAAAAATACAGCCTATGACGGCAACCCACAGGTTAAAAAAAAACTCGGCGTAGATACGCAGCCCATAAAAAACATATATTTTTGTTTACGTTTATCGGTGAGGCAAGAGGATTGAGCCTTGGAAGAGGTCACACTCATGTAAAAAATAAACAAAACGACAACAACAACAACAAAAAATAAACAAAACGACGACAACAACAACAACAACAACAAATAAACAATTAAATAGACAGCCGAACACGGCAACCCACAGGTGACTGAATACCCTAACCCGTAGTGCATGAGTATTAACTTGAAAGAGGTCACACTCATGAAAAATTTTAAATAAAAAATAAAAATAAAACAACAACAACAGACAGCCGGTCACAGCAACCCACAGGCGAAAACTCAGCATAGATACCCATCACATGTTTAAAAAAATAAAAAATGTTTACGTTTATCGGTGTGGCAAGAGGACTCGAGTTGTCTTTGCAAAAAATATATTAAAGAATATCTCCAAAAAATAAAAATAAAATATCTATATAAAATTACACAGCCGATAACAGCAGTCCACAGGTGAAAACTTAACGTAGATATTCAGCCCACATCATGTTTTAATTTTTTATGTTTACGTTTGTCGGCGTTGCAACTGACAAGGTGGACTGCGTATCTACGCTGAGTGGGTTTTTTTTACCTGTGGGTTGCCGTCATAGGCTGTATTTTTACTTTTATTTAAAATTAAAAAAAGACTGCTCGCCGAATACCCACCGACGTGTCGGTAGCGAGGGTTACAGTGACTGTACGGCGACGACGACAGACAGACCCAACACGACGACGACGGACAGACAGACCCAACACGACGACAGACAGACCCAACACGACGACGACGGACAAACAGACCCAACACAACGACGATGGACAGACAGACAAACCCAACACGACGACGACGACAGACAGACCCAACACGACGACGACGACAGACAGACCCAACACGACGACGACGACAGACAGACCCAACACGACGACGACGACAGACAGACCCAACACCACGACGACGGACAGACAGACCCGGGCAGCCGGCCGTCCCCCGGTAAACACACTGATGAAGTGTTGCTTAATGTCCTCAGATGTCAGTTGACATATTAGGGACAAGTTGTGACCAATGCCGAAGCACGGTTCAATAATTCTTTACGTCCACGGAAACCAGAAGGCTCGTTAGGACGGACAGCTCAGGACGTCCACCTCGACTCTCACACAGCTCCTGAACTATGCGTAAACACACTCACGAGGGAGGGCGCTATATAGCGATCTGACCCACTGAACACCAACCCACGACCCATTTTGCTTTCTCAGTGTCGCCCACCGTCCGCCACCGCGCAACTAGCAGTCCTGCATGCTCCCTTCCTGCTGACGGGTCCAGCCTGAATCAGTCGGAGACTTGTCTCTTTACTCAGTGTTGTTGTGTTTAGCTGCTGTCAGTGCCAGGTAGGCTAATCTAGTCTGTGCGGCTTCGGAAGGTTGCTTATAAGCTTTTATAAGCATATTCGCAGCTGAAAAAAATTCTCCGTGTCGGGTGAGTACCGTTATTACCATTTTGTCCTGTTGATTTTCGCCAGTTTCCGCGCTAGTTTCCATTTCGTCAACCGGGACAACTTTAGAAAATTATTATTCGCGTTTCGTCAACTTTCCTCGCTTCCTGTAGTGACCGTTATTCCCTTTTGCCCTGTTGATTTTCGCCAGTTTCCGCTCTAGTTTCTGATTTCGTCACCGGGACAACTTAGAAATTATTATGCGTTCGTCAACTTCCTCGCTTCCTGTAGTGACACACTCTACTTTCGTCTCTCACCTGTCACATCCCCCACACTGTACCTCACGCACACGCACGCACGCACGCACGCACACACGCACACACGACACACACACACACGCACACACCACACACACACACACACACACACACACACACACACACACACACACACACACACACTGCACGCACGCACACACACACACCCCACACACACACTCACACACCACACACATCCCACTCACCACGCATCTTCTACTCTCCTCCTCTCTCTCTCTCTCTCTCTTCTCTCTGCTCCTGCATTCATCACTCTCTCTCCTCTCTCTTGGAATCATTCTCTTCTCTCTCTCTCTCTCTCTCTTCTCTTTGTTCTCCATGTTTCACTATCAGTAGTTACAAGGACTAGTTGTAACATCTACATGAACCTACACACATACAATCCTTGAATCTTTTCGAGTCGACGTTCAGCTGCGAGTCTCTCATCTCTCTCTCTGCCACCGGGCTCACTCATGAACAGTGACAACACACACACACACACACACATACACATGCGCGCGGGCGCACGCACACTGACGCGCGCACACTCCATACATGCACGCACGCATCGCGCCATTATCATCAGCACTACCCACACCACACCCACACACACACACACACACATCCTCCTCTCTCCTCTCTCCTCTCCTCTCTCTCCTCTCTCTCTCTCTCTCTCTCTCTCTCTCTCTCTCCTCTCTCTCTCTCTCTCTATATATATATATATATATATACACGCACATACCCATACACAATGACATGCCTGCGGGCAGGCCCACGCACACACTCGTTCTGTCGACAAAGCGGGACGGAGTAGCTTCACCGCCAATGTGAGAGACAGGCATATGGATCAAGCCTAGAGAAGAAAGTAAATTACATTGTTTGCTGTCCTCATTTGCGTCAAGGACAACTAGATACCGCTGCGGTCCGCTTTGTGTGTATAATTTTATAGAACCAGGCAGTAATAAGAACAGCCGGCAGACTGCTTTAATTAATTTGTGTCTGCCCTGTAGCTGTCTAACTCAGAATTTGTGTGCCTGTGCCCATGCATTGTGTAACTCAGAATTTGTGTGTGTGCCCTGCATTGTCTAACTCAGATGCGTGCCCTGCATTGTCTAACTCAGATGCGTGCCCTGCATTGTCTAACTCAGAATTTGTGTGCCTGTGCCCATGCATTGTGTAACTCGGAATTTGTGTGTGTGCCCTGCATTGTCTAACTCAGATGCGTGCCCTGCATTGTCTAACTCAGAATTTGTGTGTGCGCCCTTCATTGTCTAACTCAGATGCGTGCCCTGCATTGTCTAACTCAGAATTTGTGTGTGTGCCCTGCATCGTCTAACTCAGATTTTGTGCGCCCTGCATTTTCTAACTCGAAATTTGTGTGCCCTGCGCTGTCTGACTCAGAATATGTGTGAGTCCTGCATTGTCTAACTCAGAATTTGTGTGTGTGCCCTGCATTATCTACCTCAGAATTTGTGTGAGTGCCTTGCATTGTCTAACTCGGAATTTGTGTGTGTGCCCTGCATTGTCTAACTCAGAATTTGTGTGTATCCTGCATTGTCTAACTCAGAATTTGTGTGTATCCTACATTGTCTAACTCAGAATTTGTGTGTATCCTGCATTGTCTAACTCAGAATTTGTGTGCCCTACAATGTCTAACTCAGAATGTGCGTGCCCTGCATTGTCTAACTCAGAATTTGTGTGCGCTGCATTGTCTAAGTCAGAATCAAGTTTGTGTGTCCTTGCATTGTCTGAGTCAGAATTTGTGTGCCCTGCGGCATTGTTTAACTCAGTGACTGGTGACATTCGGTGACTGGTTAGCTCCACAAGATCGCTCAGTGAAGGCGGACAATAAATTTCACACTCCCGTAGACTGCAAAAGAGACAGTGCCGCTCATTGCTTCTCGCCCCGTGAGCCGGTTTGACCTGGCAGTAAGCTGGTAAGCGGTAAGGCGGTAAGCCCGTTCTTAACTGGGCGAATGTTTGTTCGCCGAACATACTTCGGACACTTCGACGAACTATGATTTGTTTCTTAATTGAACTTTTAGTTCGCCGAACATGGTTCGGACAGTCCAAACTTTACTTCATTCTCAACTGGCTCGTAATGAGATGCAAGCTTCGGCCCGAACTTGCGGCAGACGCGCAGCAGACAGCATGATCGAAAATGTAGGCTAAAGTCAAGTCAAGTCAAGTCAATATACTTTCATCATCCCTCACAGGGTAATTCAACTAAGTACTATCTCATCCTGGGTCTCCGAGACAAGGCTGCGCCTCCCACAAGTCAACAAATAAACAAATTCCCTCCGAAGCGAGTGCAGAACCTAGCGACACCGTCATCCATTTTTTTTCTTTCTTCATTCACAGGAGAGCTCTGCTCTCAGCCAATCAGAGGCAATGATCGTCGAATAGGGCGAATGTTCCCAGAACATGTTGAGCGAAGTTTTTTGGACCCCGAATATAGCTTCGCCGAATACTTCCAACTAGGTTCGCGAAGAAACATTCGCCCAATTAAGAACGGGCTTTAGGCTTGTAAGCAAAAGGACCTGAATTACACAGTGTTCACGTTCCGGAGTTTTCAGCCTGAGCTGCCGGTTACAGTGAAGCCCAGCCTGAGCAGGCAGGAGCGAAACTGACTTCAGTCCAGGTAAACTACACCAAAAGAAACTCTCAGATATTTTTGACACATTGAGAATAGCTGTCACACATTCGTTTACTCCAGAACAGATACACAGATATACGTACACTTACACATACACAATCCCAACCCCCATTTGATGCATAAAAATAAAAAAACTGAAAGGAGGTGGGGTTGGGAGGGGATGCTCAAATACATATAATTCAAAGTAAATAACCGATGCATTCATACCAGGTAAACGCTCAAGCCCACTTCTGCAATCACTGTAGGAAAGCGTTCAAAAGAAGAGGGAGTCTTCAAGACCATGCACTCTTGTACGGCGACAGTCTTCCTTAAGCCCGTTCTTAACCCCTTCACTGCCATGATGTCGCTTAAATATGGCCAGTGAAAATGCGAAATTTGAAACCCTTAAGCCCGTTCTTAACCGGGCGAATGTTTGTTCGCCGAACATACTTCGGACACTTCGACGAACTATGATTTGTTTCTTAATTGAACTTTTAGTTCGCCGAACATGGTTCGGACAATCCAAACTTTACTTCGTTCTCAAACAGCTTGTAATGAGATGCAAGCTTCGGCCCGAACTTGCGGCAGACAGCATGATCGAAAATGTAGGCTAAAGTCAAGTCAGGTCAAGTCAATATACTTTCATCATCCCTCACAGGGTAATTCAACTAAGTACTATCTCATTCTGGGTATCCGAGACAAGGATGCGCCTCCCACAAGTCAACAAATAAACAAATTCCCTCCGAAGCGAGTGCAGAACCTAGCGACACCGTCATCCATTTTTATTTTTATTTTTTCTTCATCCACAGGAGAGTTCTGCTCTCAGCCAATCAGAGGCAATGTTCGTCGAATAGGGCGAATGTTCCCAGAACATGTTGAGTGAAGCTTTTTGGACCCCGAATATAGCTTCGACGAATACTTCCAACTAGGTTCGCGAAGAAAAGTTGGCCCAATTAAGAACCAACTAGCTTCACTGAATACTTCCAACTAGGTTCGCGAAGAAACATTCGCCCAATTAAGAACGGGCTTTAAGCCTTTCTGTTTTCTTTTTTGCACTGGCACGTGAAAGGGCTTTCATTCAAACGCATAGCGTTGAAAGTAAATGTCATAGGACCGGAAAATATACCGTTTGTAGGCGCATCCGTGCATTATCTTTCAGCCCGGAAATTTTACAGGCTGGGGCAGTGAAGGGGTTAATTGGGCGAACTGTTTGTGTCGCCGAACATACTTCGGACAGTTCGACGAACTATAATTCGTTTCTTAATTAAACTTTTACTTCACCGAACATAGTTCGGACAGTTCGACGAATTATAATTCGTTTCTTAATTGAACTTTTAGTTCGCCGAACATGGTTCGGACAGTTCGACGAACTATGCTTCGTTCTTAACTAGCATATAATGAGATGCAAGCTTCGACCGAACTTGAGGCAGAAGCGCAGCAAACAGCATGATCCAAAATGTAGGCTAAAGTCAAGTCAATATACTTTAATCGTCCCTCTCAACTACTATGTCATTCTGATTCTGGATCTCAGAGACAAGGCTGCGCCTCCACAGTGAACAAATAGGTCAATTCCCTCTGAAGCGAGTGAAGTATCCACACCGTCATCCTTTTTTTATTTCTTCCTCATCCACAGGAGAGCTCTTTGCTCTCAACCAGTCAGAGGCAATGTTCGCCGAACTAGGCGAATATTCCCAGAACATGTTGAGCGAAGCTTTTTGGACCCCGAATGTAGCTTCGTCGCAGTTCGACGAATACTCCCAAAATAGGTTCGCGAAGCAAAAGTTCGCCCAATTAAGAACGGGCTCAAACTCCAAGAATTGGTTTACGACATCCTTCCTTCAACCAATGCCGTATTTAGAGTCGCCATAGGGTCCAGGGGCCTTAACTATGAATCGGGACTACGGTAGGCCAGGCCTAAACCAAAGTCCCTGACTTTAGAGTCCGAGACTTTGAGTTAGGCAAAGTTCGTATACATGGACACGGACAATGATCGAGACAACAGAGTCTCTGACTTCGCGCTGATCAGAAAGTGGTCATCACACGCGTCATCGCTTGTGCTAACTTTAGACGGGGCAATCCCATCTGGGCATGCGCACCGACACGCTTCGATCACTTCCCTACGACGTATTTCACACGCGCAAACATCGGTAAACATAAACAGTTAGGTGAAGGCAAACCTGGGGCCTTAACTATGAATCGGGCCTAAAGCGGCAGGCCGGCCTAAATCTCAAGGCTATTGACAATGGCCCCAAAATGGTAACCATGGACCGGGACTACACCAAAGTCCGGGCCGAACCTCGGGCCTAAACAGCCGATATTTAGGCTAGCGATTTCGCTGGACTAAAGGTCGTAGGCCTGAGACTATGACCGCTTATAGCCTTGTTATGCTTGGAAAGTTGGTTTTTCTTGTTTTTTGTTAGCTTTTTGCTGTTGTTGCGTCTTTACGTCTGAATCCAGCGGCTTCTCTCACTTTTTAATTAATTTGTTTTCTTTCGTTTACTTCGTCAAATGAGTACTAGATGTTCGTCGGCCAAAGCTCTTTCATTTTGGAGGGAAGAAAGGTCGCACTCGCCGAGCGACGCCGCAGGCATAATGACTGATTAATGTGATCGTACGATTTAATGTTTGCAAATTATTATGATTTCACAGCGTCCACTCGCCTTTCTGACAAGTTCAAAATGGCCGACGCAGCAGACGATGCTACGGTTACTCCATTCAGTAAATGCCAAGAAGAATACTCCATCGAAGATGTCTGATAGATTAGCGTTTTTACGAATAATGACCTCGTCGAGATCGCTTGGGTGTTGCAGAAGTAAAACATGGCGAATCACATCCAGAATCGGGGCCTGCCAGGCATGCCTTCACCTAATGTTTATGTTTACCGATGTTTGCGCGTGCGAAATACGTCGCAGGGAAGTGAACGAAGCGTGTCTGTGCGCATGCCCAGATGGGATTGCCCCGTCTAAAGTTAGCTCAAGCGATGACGCGTGTGGTGACCACTTTCTTATCAGCGCGAAGTCAGAGACTCTGTTGTCTCGACCATTGTCCGTGTCCATGTATACGAACTTTGCCTAACTCAAAGTCTCGGACTCTAAAGTCAGGGACTTTGGTTTAGGCCTGGCCTACCGTAGTCCCGATTCACAGTTAAGGCCCCTGGCAGGCCCCGATTCTGGATGTGACTGATTCGCCATGTTTTACTTCTGCAACACCCAAGCGATCTCGACGAGGTCATTATTCGTAAATACGCTAATCTATCGACATCTTCGATGGAGTATTCTTCTTGGCATTTACTGAATGGAGTAACCGTAGCATCGTCTGCTGCGTCGGCCATTTTGAACTTGTCAGAAAGGCGAGTGGACGCTGTGAAATCAGGTAGCCTACGCTGTGCAGATGAATTTAAATAACAAGAAAATAAATCAAGTGATAATGTAAGACGTCAAGCAAACTTGCTCTCATAATAAATTGCAAACATTAAATCGTACGATCACATTAATCGGTCATTATGCCTGCGTCGCTCGGCGAGTGCGACCTTTCTTCCCTCCAAAATGAACGAGCTTTGGCCGACGAAGTAAACGAGAGGGGAAAAAATAAAATAAAATAATAATTAAAGAGAGAGAGAAACCGCTGGAGACATAACAACAGCAACAACAAAAAACACAAGAAAAACCAACTTTCCAAGCATAATAAGGCCAAAAGCAGTCATAGTCCCGGGCCTACGACCTTTAGTCCAGCGAAATCGCTAGCCTAAATATCGGCTGTTTAGGCCCGAGGTTCGGGCCGGACTTTGGTGTAGTCCCGGTCCATGGTTACCATTTTGGGGCCATTGTCAATAGCCTTGAGATTTAGGCCGGCCTACCGCTTTAGGCCCGATTCATAGTTAAGGCCCCAGAAAACTGTCAGCTAACGACAGCTGCGCGGAGATAAAGAAGGCCCCTCAGTGACGTAACTAAATCTGGCAGAGGACGCTGGCCGCGGCTGTGAACAGCTGCGCGGAGATAAAAAGTGCCCCTTCAATGGCGTAACTAAATCTGGCAGATTTTGGAGGAGTGTGCCGTGCCGGAAAGCGGTGCTCGGAGTGTGGAACGGGCTTCGCTACTTTGAATGCAGGAATCAGTTGACGCCTATTGCCTCAAGGGTGCTCGCTTTAATATTTTAGTTCAGCCTGAACAGTCATATTTCAAACCTCGATGTAGCAACTACAACAAGCAACTGATAATATATCTTTTTGCAGTAGGACTAGAATCATAAGCTGTGTGTGAACGACGAACATTCGTACTAGTGGTAGAGGTAGTATTTAATGAAAAGATGGCGACAAACCGAAAAGTAGAGAGCAGGGGCCTTAACTATGAATCGGGACTACGGTAGGCCAGGCCTAAACCAAAGTCCCTGACTTTAGAGTCCGAGACTTTGAGTTAGGCAGAGTTCGTTTACATGGACGCGGACAATGGTCGAGACAGAAGACGCTGACTTCGCGCTGATAAGAAAGTGGTCATCACACGCGTCATCGCTTGTGCTAACTTTAGACGGGGCAATCCCATCTGGGCATGCGCACCGACACGCTTCGTTCACTTCCCTGCGACGTATTTCGCACGCGCAAACATCGGTAAACATAAACATTAGGTGAAGGCATGCCTGGCAGGCCCTGATTCTGGATGTGATTCGCCATGTTTTACTTCTGCAACACCTAAGCGATCTCGACGAGGTCATTATTCGTAAAAACGCTAATCTATCGACATCTTCGATGGAGCCGGTATTCTTCTTGGCATTTACTGAATGGAGTAACCGTAGCATCGTCTGCTGCGTCGGCCATTTTGAACTTGTCAGAAAGGCGAGTGGACGCTGTGAAATCAGGTAGCCTACGCTGTGCAGATGAATTTAAATAACAAGAAAATAAATCAAGTGATAATGTAAGACGTCAAGCAAACTTGCTCTCATAATAATTTGCAAACATTAAATCGTACGATCACATTAATCAGTCATTATGCCTGCGTCGCTCGGCGAGTGCGACCTTTCTTCCCTCCAAAATGAAAGACGAACATCTAGTACTCATCTAGTACTCATTTGACGAAGTAAACGAAAGGGAAAAAAATTGAATTAAAAAGAGAGAGAAGCCGCTGGATTCAGACGTAAAGAGGCAACAACAGCAAAAAAAATAACAAAAACAACAAGAAAAATCAACTTTCCAAGCATAACAAGGCTTGCATAACAAGCAGTCATAGTCCCGGGCCTACGACCTTTAGTCCAGCGAAATCGCTAGCCTAAATATCGGCTGTTTAGGCCCGAGGTTCGGCCCGGACTTTGGTGTAGTCCCGGTCCGGCCATGGTTACCATTTTGGGGCCATTGTCAATAGCCTTGAGATTTAGGCCGGCCTACCGCTTTAGGCCCGACTGATTCATAGTTAAGGCCCCTGGTTTGGCTTAGCGGTAAGGCTGGTAGGCGGAAGGACTTCGGTTCGATACCGCTTCGGCTCTCCTTTCTCTTCAAAAGTTGTGGTTTGTGGACACGGTCTGTGACTTTGTCCCTCACATTCTAGTAATGAAACATTAACATGGCTCTCATCGCTGCCCATCTTAATGCAGAAGTCATTCTGGTGGTGACAGTGTAGCGATAGGTATATACTCTCCCGGCATCTTCCCCCACCTCCATACACCCTTTCTCCCATTCTCCCCGTCCCTAATAAGCCTTATGGTTTCTGTGGACGTTAAGCACCATGTTTACTTACTTACTTACAA
>JABMCL010003041.1:47500-92500 GCA_018857735.1 Alviniconcha marisindica | reverse complement strand
ACAAGATGCGATTGTGATCTTTGAAGTCTTTCTTTCTTTCTTCTATAGGTGGCATAATTATTCTTCGTCGACAAGAAGCGATTGTGATCTTTGAAGTCTTTTTTTATTTTATTATTTTATTTTTTAAATATTTTTCTATAGGTGGCACAATTATTCTTCGTCGACAAGAAGTGATTGTGATCTTTGAAGTTTTTTTTTTTTTTTTTTTGTTTTGTTTTTTTAAAAACATTTTTCTGTAGGTGGCATATTCTTCGTCGACAAGAAGCGATTGTGATCTTTGAATTTTTTTTTAAGTTTTTTTTTAAAAACATTTTTCTGTAGGTGGCATATTCTTCGTCGACAAGAAGCGATTGTGATCTTTGAAGTTTTTGTGTGTTTTTTTCTTTCTTTTTTTAAACATTTTTCTATAGGTGGCATATTCTTCGTCGACAAGATGCGACGGAGCGGGTTCAGCACCCTTCTGGATCCGTTTCACCACAAGTTTGGACGTGTGATGGGCTGTCTGCTCTACCTGCCCGCTCTGTCAGCAGAGATCTTCTGGTCAGCAGCCATCCTTAACGCGCTCGGTACGTGTCTCTAGACATCCCCTACTTTAGCCATGGGTTTCGCGGACGCAGAAATTTAAACTTCCTTCTACTGCTGAGAATCCCGTTGTCAAAATATTCCATCTGGTGATCAGCGCAGCCAAACTCCAAGCACTGGTTTACGACATCCTTCCTTCAACCACTGCCGTATTTAGTTACACCATAGGGTCCAGAAAACTGTCGGCTAACGAGCAGTTTTTTGTTGGTACTCAAACAGTGGTAAGTTTGTTACAAACAACTCAAATAAAACAAGGCGTGTCATTTATAGCCGCCAACAAAGTTTACTGACACCAGCACAAATAAAACCACAGTCGTTTGAATCGAGACGGAATTCGGCTCTTTTTTTTTTATACCCGGGGTGGATGTGTCTCATGCATACGTGCGTGCTTTGGCGCTAGGTTGGTTCTACAGGCATAGTAAGTAAGTAAGTAAACATGGTGCTTAACGTCCACAGAATCCACAAGGCTTATTAGGGACGGGCTACAGTCATATCAGTACCCGAACCTTTCAGAGGGCGCTGACCGCGTCGCTGGACAGCTGCGCGGAGATAAACTGAGAGTGCCCCTTCAGTGGCGTAACTAAATCTGGCAGAGCTTGGAGGAAGGTGCTGGAAAGCGATGCTCGGAGTGTGCAGCTCAGTGTCTGGAAGCCCTTTCATGAAACTAGGTCGCGAATACACTACGTCACTATTGACTAAGAGTCACGTGCAACGTCTGTTACAAATTAGCAAGTTTTTTGTTGTTGTTTTTAATTAAAAAAATCCGAAAGGCGAATAATAGGCGAAAAGGTTGGTTATATTCGTAGCGTGTAACACGGCACTGAATTTCGTTTTGTTTTGTTTGTGGTTTTATTTTTATTGGTTTTGTTTTGTTTACACGTTGTGTTTTTTCTTTGTTTTTTTCCCTTCTTCTTTTCTTTTACTTGTGCTTTGCCCGGATGCGTGCGTGCGTGCGTGCGTGCGTGTGTGCGCGTGCGTGTGTGGGACTGATGCCCGGAAAGTATCCTTATGCCTTTGTAAGCGTTCCGGGCTCCTACGAGATGGAGTGGCCATAGATAATCTCTTATTGTTATGGAACGACACAGCTAGTAGGTAACTTGGTGTTTTACGCCCAACGACACAGCTAACTGGGTTATAAGTATCAATTTATTTACTAGTCGCTTACCGTATGCCAATATATATACTAAAGTTTGACAGTACTGCATTGCGTCAGACGCAGTCTATTCGAACACGTTCGGTATTTAGCGCCCTTTGTTGTTGTATTGCGTTGCAGTGCACAGTGTTTCTTGTCACGCATCCGTCACATAATACGGGTATTCACATGTCATTGCGAGTTTCCGGGTCACCTTGCGTCATGGTAACTTGTCTGTGTGTGTGTGTGTGGTGTGTGGTGTGTGTGTGTGTGTGTGTGTGTGTGTTTGTTTGTCACGGTGTGTGTGTGTGCGTGTGTCTGTGGTGTGTGTGTGTGTGTGTGTGTGTGTGTGTGTGTGTATGTGCAGGTGCGACGCTGAAGGTGATACTGGACATTGACCTGAAGCTGTCCATCATCATCTCAGCTGGCATCGCCTTGCTCTACACACTGCTGGGAGGCCTCTACTCTGTGGCCTACACTGACGTCGTGCAGCTCATTTGCATTTTTATTGGCCTGGTATGTCAGGTCGTGCCCGCTGTAGAAAACTCTCTCTCTCTCTCTCTCTCTCTCTCTCTCTCTCTCTCTCTCTCTCTCTCTCTCTCTCTCTCTCTCTCTCTCTCTCTCTCTCTCTCTCGTTCTGCCCCTGTCTCTCCCTGTGTCAGTCTCTGTGCCTGTCTCTGTCTAAGCAATACTATCTCGCCGCGCTTTGTATGACCTTGAAAAGTTTCCACATGGAAAAAAAACCTTGTGAGGGCGGATGCGAACTCCCAGACTGCCTCGTGCTGGTCAGCCTCTCTCTCTCTCTCTCTCTCTCTCTCTCTCTCTCTCTCTCTCTCTCTCTCTCTCTCTCTCTCTCTGTCTTTGTCCTAAACACGCTTATGAATTGATCTCTTATATAGTTTTGCGTATGTTTGAAATTTATGTGCATGTGTAGTATCAAGAGAATTAGTCCCTCGTGAACGAGGGCAGTGGATGCAGAATGACTCTGTGTCTACTCCAGTACCCTCGTAAAATAACGTTTATTTATTCCTCTCTCCACACACACACTACACACACACCGTGCACACGCACGCACAATGACGCGCGCCAGCACGCACACACATTCTCTCTCTCTCTCTCTCTCTCTCTCTCTCTCTCTCTCTCTCTCTCTCTCTCTCTCTCTCTCTCTCTATAATTTGATATATATTCATCAGCTTAGCAAGGACTAGTTGTTAGACAGGTTTTTGACTGAACCTAAACTACAATCCTTGTAAAATAAAGTTTTCGAGTTCTCTGTCTCTCTCTCTTGGGTCTGTCTGCCTGCCGCCCCCCCCCCCCCCCCCCCCCCACTCTCTGACGCTAACTGATGAAATTTCAGTTACCTCGGGATATGCAGAAACTGACGCTACACTGAGTTTTCTGTGTGATTTGGCATGTGCATACGCTTTTTACCGCACCAACGACATTCTGAGTATCTGAAGTGTAACCTACACGGATCGTAGGCGCTGTTTGCTTTCACGAAGCATGTTGACTGAGAAACTGAGAGGATGTTGATAGTTGTCATTGTTTTCAATCTCACGCTTCCTGACTTCACTGACACATAATTTTTTTAAACTGCCGAGAGCACTGATGTTGATTGTGTTCACTGACGTCGACTCATAGCCGTGTTCATTGATATTGATAGTGTTCATTGATGTTGACTCGATAGTGTTCATTTCAGTCCTATCTCTTGTCGTTTACTTGCTTTCTTTCTTTTGTGTCCTTTCTTTGTTTCCTTTTTTCTTTCTGTTTCTCCTTTGAGGCTTTGCAAGTTTCTCTTCTTCTTTTTTTCTTTTTCACCTTTCTTTGCAAGCTTCTCCTTTTTTCTTTCATTCTTTCGTCCTTCTTTTTGTTTGCTTGCTTCGGTGCCGCTTTCACAAATAATTTCTCGTTTGATTGTTAAAGGCCCGCCCACAGCGAAAGATGTCACAAGAAACGAAAAATAGTTATGGAAATGAAAATTTTGCAAACACTAAAAATTAAAATGAAGAAAAAAAAAGAGAAGAAAGAAACAAAGAAGAGAAGAAAAGAAAGAGGAGAAAGAAAGATAGGACACACACACACACGCACAAAAAAACATAAACACAACTATCTTCTTCGGATAGTAAGTAAGTAAGTAACGTGTAAGACATATATACAAAAATAAAATAGAATAAAGAGGGGAAGAAGGAAGAAGAAAAGAAGAGGAAAGACAGTTATAAGGAAAAATGACTCTTCTCTCTCTCTCTGTTTCAAGTTCTAGCGAACGAATGTCAATACCAATGTTTCGATTCCAGCGTCCTGTGTTCCGGTGAGAATGTCAGCAGCCCCCTCAGGTATAATCTAAATCATAATCAACATACAAAGGAAATACTGACTAGAATTAGCACTCGTAATTCAAGTTAAAAGAAGTACGTGACCGTGCAACAAAGACATTGACTGAGTCGCCTACGGTAAGTCTGACCTGGCATGCGTGTGAATACAAGGTACATACTGAAACTCCACCAGAGGTACATCCTTGTTTTAAATCATAATCAGCCTAATGACGATTGAACGTCTTCAGTATTGCAGAGGGAATGTCACGTTATTTAGTCACCCCAGTGTCTGAAGACTTGATTCAGTCATGAGCATGTCAGAAGACTTACCAGAGAAGCACATTCCAGATGCTGACTTTGTTTCGCATTGATTCTGTAGAAAATTGAATTGTCGTTCAGAAAGCTGATCATGTGGGGGGCTCAGACCTCGGGATGACATATTAGGTAAGTAAACATGGTGCTTAACGTCCACAGAAACCGTACGGCTTATTAGGGACGGGGAGAAGGGGGTATGGAGGTGGGGGGAGAGGGATATTATATACCTATCGCTACACTGACACCACCAGAATGATTCCTGCATTAAGATGGGCAGCGATGAGAGCCATTTTAATGTTTCAGTAGGAAGAGATGGACAAAGTCACAAGACAGTGTCCACAAACCACAACCTTTTTGAAGAGAAAGGAGAGCCGAAGCGGTATCGAACCGAGGTCCTTCCGCTTACCAGCCTAACGCCTTACCGCTAGGCCAAACCGGCTCACTACATATTAGGGACAACCATAATTGCTTTATGCTCTACGGCTGTGCAGAGAGCCATTTCCCCCCATTTAAACATCCGCTCTCATAAAAGTTCCGTCTCGATTCAAACGATTTTGGTTTTATTTGAGCTGGCGTAAGCGGCCACGTGGTCAGTTATAAAAACAAACGTCTGATATAATTTGAGTTGTTTGTAAGAAACTTACTACTGTTTGAGCACCAACAAAAAAAACTGCTCGTTAGCTGACAGTTTTCTGGGACCTATGGCGTAACTAAAGACGGCAGTGGTTGAAGGAAGAATGTCGTAAAACCAGTGCTTGGGCCGCTACCGCGCGCACTGAGTGCTGCAATGCAACTGGCCTCTGGTTTCTCACGGACTCCGCTTTCAGCCTTCCTCCTGTCACTCGATCCTCCTCTAGATGCCCACCATACTTGGGCCGCTACCGCGCGCACTGAGTGCTGCAATGCAACTGGCCTCTGGTTGATGATGATGTGGGGCTTCATGTCCTCGGATGTCGGGTTGACATATTAGGGACAAACTGTGATAAACTCTTAAAAGTAAAGATGGGGGGGGGGTGGGGAGTGGGGGGGGGGGGGGGGGGGGGGGGGGGGAGTCGCTTCAGCTTCAGTACGTGTAATCATGCCGGGGGGCAGCAAGGCGCCTACTGTTGGATAAAAAATACATTCTGTCGTTGGGAGTGCAATTTACTGCGGATAAAAAACGACGACCACCTGCTCACAGCTGTAAATGGGCCTGATCTCTCACGGACTCCGCTTTCAGCCTTCATTCATTCCTGCCCCCTCCTTCCTCCTCTCCCTCCCTTGCCTTCCTCCTGTCACTTGATCCTCCTCTAGATGCCCACCACGCTTCCGCACGCACCCCCCTCCCCCCCCCCGGTCATTCTCTCTGCAGTTCAGATTAACCTTAGCTATGTGACCACGGTTAGGGGTGAGGGAGGGCGGCGGGGGGCCATGAGAGCACTGAGGTGCCTGGGTGTCCATCACTGGTTGAGGAAGGTGCCGGAAAGCGATGCTTGGAGTGTGGGGAGTGAGAGGTGTAGTGGCGAGTAGGGGATGGGAGGGCGGATAAGGGCCGGTTGTTTAGGTGAGGAGGCGGAGAGAACGGAAAAGGGACAGAGGCAGGGAGACAATCTGGCACTCTCCATGCGCAGTGCCCGCGAAATCGCGAGGACCGTGTTGGTACAAATGCGCTGCTTTTCTACCATGTTCACAGCATAGTTCAGGAGCTGTGTGAGAGTCGAGGTGGCCGTCCTGAGCTGTCCGTCCTAACGAGCCTTCTGGTTTCCGTGGACGTAAAGAATTATTGAACCGTGCTTCGGCATTGGTCACAACTTGTCCCTAATATGTCAACTGACATCCGAGGACATTAAGCAACACTTCAACCTTATGATTCCATAGTTCAGGAGCTGTGTGAGAGTCGAGGTGGCCGTCCTGGGCTATCCGTCCCTAACGGGCCTTTTGGTTTCCGTGGACGTAAAGCTATATTGAACCATGCTTCGGCATTGGTCTCAGCTTGTCCCTAATATGTCAGCTGACATCTGAGGACATTAAGCAACACTACCTAACCTAACCTAACCCATGTTCATTTCTTAGCCCTTTATTGCGAACAGTCCAAGGGTTTGATGAACCGGATGTTTTGCGGCATGAAAGCGCTTTTTCTTAGCTTCTTTTGTGTGCAAACATTGTTTCTTCATCCGTTATACTTTTGGCGTTTCCTCTTCTTAAACTGGATACACAGCTGTGGTTTGCTGCTGCACTGGATTGGTACACTGGAAGTAAACACGGTGCTTAACGTCCACAGAAACCGTAAGGCTTATTAGGGACGGGCTTCACTGGAAACGAGCTACCTCTGAAGTAATGTGATGCAGTATGTGTGAACTGCTAATGTCATTTCAAGACAACAAAAGTGTTTTCTAATTTATTGAAGCGTCCATTGCGATAGGACATGAGAAGGGATTATTATGGCTGCTTTAGTGCAGACACACACTGAATTGTTACATAAACAAAGGCTGCATTTACTCTGTCGTGTTTGTGGAAACAGATCAAACAAGTCAACTAAACCTAGGCTTCCTTCTTTGTGTAAATATGTTGAAACAGAGCTGGAAAAAAATCCATAAAATTGACATATCACAAGACAGTAATAACATCCATTCCAGCACTCTCTGCGTGAAATGTTATGCCAGACTTGTAAAGATCAAAAGTTGTCAAACCACTTCCGCAGTGACTATTCAAAATGCTAAGCTTGACACACATTTGTGGACAGGTTTTAATAGCTTGCTTTCTGTTGAGGATTGTCCAGTGTGCTCAGTGTTTGAAAGTCAAAAGAAAGGCGGAAGGAGGCAAAGTGGAAGCGAGTGTCACAAAAACCAGACTATGTGTTGACTACTGTGTCCCACTCAAACAATGGCAGCAGAGTAACAGATCAAGACAGCGGTGCTTTGCCACAGTCTCCACTTTCCCCAGCCGGTGCGTCAACTCCAGTGAAAAACGTTTCCTCCCCGGCTGATGTACCAACATCCACAGCTTCATCACTACACTATGATTTGACACCGTGCTTTCAGACTACCACACCAAAATAAGACACCCAAAACAAAGGAAATTGTTGATTGTGTAATGTCTCTACATGTGAAAACACCAGAAACAAAACGAGCTGTGGACTGTGCATAATCTCCACGTATGACACCAGAAGAAAAAAAACAATCTGTGGGACTGTGCAACATCTCCACGTATGACAACACCAGAAACAAAACAAGCTGCGGGACTGTGCAACATCTCCACGTATGACATCTCCACGTATGACAATACCAGAAACAAAACAAGCTGCGGGACTGTGCAACATCTCCACGTATGACAACACCAGAAACAAAACAAGCTGCGGGACTGTGCAACATCTCCACGTATGACACCAGAAACAAAACAAGCTGTGGGACTGTGCAACATCTGTATTCGAGTCACAGAAATTACAGCTTATTCCTTGAGTTGCCCACTAAGCAGAGGAAGAAACGTACCACACACAACTGACATGCATTAAACTCTCGGAGTCTGACAAGTCAACAGTTCATTGCAAAACACGAGGACAGCCGATAGCAACGCAGAACCTGTCGGTGCCGAGAAAGACTTTAAAAAAAAAGGAAGGTCCAGCAGGGTCCCCACTCCCTGAAAAGAGAGCAAACCTGATAGAAAAGATACGTTTAGATGTATCTGGGCAGTCTCAGGAGGATGTGATGCAACAACTTGGAACACAGTTGACGAAAACGACTAAAACTCATAGACAAAGTGTGTCAAACATAGTAGGTATCACGCAGCCATTCATCTCAAGAAAACAAGGATTAGCTGAAAGGGTAGTACATGGGCAGAGCTGGAACAAGCACACACAAAAAAGACTACAGTAGCTTTGGCGTCGAATTTGAAAGTGAAAGGCCGAAAGGCCGAAAGAAATTGACAGAACAAAATCATGTGTGGCGAGATCAAAATAAAGAGGAAGAAAATACTGTGTGATGATAACTTTGGACTGCATGCAACTGAACCAATTGGTTATGTTGGAGATGATGACCTGCCCCCTTTTCTTTCAAAGCTTTTAGACCAGTTTCAAGAAGAAAAACTCCGGGATGACGAAATTCGGATAAAACTTGGAGGTGACCATGGAGACGGCAGGCACCCTTGGGTTTATGCTGCAAATTGCAAACGTCAGAGGCAAATTCAAAATTAAATACATTTCTCTTTATCGTGGTCGCTTGCAAAGACTCGCACGGCAACTTGGTAAAAAGAAGTTATAAAACCCTATGCAAAGACCTGCAAAAGACGCAGTGGCACGGAAATAAAATCAGAGTATTCCTATTTGGAGATTACGACTTCTGTTAAAAATCTATGGTTTGTCAGGGGCACAAGCCGTGCACCCATGTCTCTGGTGCACAGCGTCAAAGCAACAGGCCCAGAGAAGTGCAACACAACAGCTTGAGCTGCCAAAGAGGTCACTTGACTCCATCAAAAGGGACCAGCAGACGTTTAGGTTGTGTGGAGAAAACGATATCAAAAAGGCCAAGGCTTACAACATTGCCACCCGTGACCCTCTGTTTGACGTTCCACCCATTCAGGGGGCTCCGCTATACCTCCACATTCTCCTGGGCATCAGCAAGAAACACCACGACCTGTTAGAGAAAGACTCGTGCTCTAGACAAACAACAGGAGTCGCTCTGGCAGAAGACAGCAAAAAGAAGTTTGAAAACAAAACACAGTTTTGAAAATTTGTCAGCAAACTCCAAAACCTGAAACAAAACCTTAAAGAGAAAGAAATGGACGAAGTCGGTGCGAAGCTAATTTTTGATGATCTGTACAGCAAAAGTGATCCAAAACTCAGATAAAAAACAACAGGAAGTTCGTCTGAAGAGTAGGAGGAGTTAACAAAGACTGAGGAGGACAAACTGACTGTTCATGAAAGAACAGTTGACACCCCTTTTGCGATCTGCTGTTCCATCTTCCAAAAAGAAGCAACAGGCCTAATAGTAGCCACATAACTACCCATTCCTTAATTACACCTGTTTGCACCTTTGAATCAGATCTCTGTTACATTATGTGAAACTATCTTCTTTGTGGACTGTTCCTAAATTTTGTTTTCTTAAACCAGTTTTCATGATTAATGACTGCTTTCATCTCTAACTGAGAATCGTCTGTTATTATTCTATGACACTATATCATTCAGGACTGTTCCCGTGATTTTTCAAAGTTTTTTTTTTTTTGTGTGTGTGTGTGTGGTACAGTTGGAAGTGATTTGTTAATAAGCTCCCGCTCTCAGGATTACACCAGCTGACAAGGACAACGTACTGCTAAAAAAAAAAAAAAGAGATTGTGACAGTAGTATCCCAAACAGTGGGGTTCAACTGTTTCTAGTAACAAGGTGTACTAGTACAAACAGTGCTGGAATGGAGTACTCTTGTTAATTAATGCAGCAGCTGACCGCATCCCAGTGGTGCACTCCTGATAGTGGAGTATTTAATCCCTGCCTACAGCTTCCTAGGAGTCATGGTTCAGGAGCTGTGTGAGAGTCGAGGTGGACGTCCTGGACTGTCCGTCCTAACGAGCCTTCTGGTTTCCGTGGACGTAAAGATTTATTGCACCGTGCTTCGGCATTGGTCACAACTTGTCCCTAATATGTCAACTGACATCTGAGGACATAAAGCATCACTTCATCATCCTCATCCTAGGAGTGGGTTGAATACTAGCTGGTAAGTGAGACTGCTTGCTGACATGTTGTAGTTTGCTGTTAAACCATGTTGTACCACGGGAAAACTTTGCAGACATAGTTAGACAACGTGAAAATCGATGGAAACATAACAAACTTGCATGCTTATGGTCATGCATGTGCTTTGTTCAAAGACATGTACAAAAGCAGCGATACTTACAAACCTATGCATATTCAATCAATCAATCAGTCTTTATTATTCATCAAGATATAAAGCATAAAAATGAAAAATTTCCTTGGACACATGTGTAGGGGGGTGGTGTGGGGAGTGAGGGAAGCAGGTTGGAAGCATGAATGAAGTCACACGTCAGAGGTTGCTATAACATAACTGTTATTTGCACTCCAACCAGGACACAGTGTCTTTGTTGGAAAAGACACAAGCAAACAAAACATTTAGAACATGAAAGCAAATGCAAAGTCTAAACAACAGCAATTATCTAATAAATACAGTAACCATGTAGTTTACCTGTAGTTTACATGATGGTAACTGTGACAAAATGTTTAATAATCAAGCACATAAATTGTGTGCATGACTTGCAGTCTCACAGTGAGTATACAAGAGACGGCCACTCAATTAACTGATGAACTCCCAGTATATAATAGCATACAATAAAGTAACAGTGAAAAATACGGATTGCCAAGGTCATTCTTAACTAAACAGGAAGAGTGAGGTAATTGTTACAGCAGTTCCACTTAAGCACACAACGAGACGGACAGTGACACGGGTGGCACTTGGGACCATGCCGTGAGCGGGAGGAAGTCAGTCAGTCATAAACTGACCGGCTCCAGCCTCGTTACTCAACGCGTGTACAAAAGGGCTACAGCATTTTAGCCGCCTGACTACAGGCCTCGATTTTACTACAAGTGTATTTAAACTACCATGTGCGTCTTCGACGTCTTTAACTGTAAATACTGTGTGTGCCAATTGTACATATTACATGTTGGTGCAGCCTGCCGACATAACCTTGCAAGGTTTTTCATCTGCAGCCCAGTTTGTAACTGTAAATAGTGGACGACGATCTTTTTAACCGGACCCCTAGCGTGCTGCCCAGTTCTACGAGTGAATGCCCCAGTACAGCCAAGACGACCCAGCACCCTGACCCCAGTATTGATCCGCAGGTGGACACATCTCATCTCTCCCCTCATTCCCCCTTTGTTCCAGCGACCTCATATCCCGATCCAAATATTGATCCCCAAGTGGACCAAGCTTTCTTCGCTCCCCCCCCCCCCCCCCCCCCCCCCCCCCCGTCTCCCCCATGATCTAACTATGATATATCCAAGTCAAGCTTACTTTATAGATTGTCCCTAATATGCTTTTAGCATCTGAGGACATTAAGCAAAAACTCAACAACAACTGCTACTGGTGAGCCGGTTTGGCCTAGCGGTAAGACGTTAGGCTGGTAAGCGGAGGGACCTCGGTTCGAATCCGCTTCGGTTCTCCTTTCTCTTCAAAGGTTGTGGTCTGTGGACACTGTCTTGTGGCTTTGTCCCTTCACAATTATGAAACATTAAAATGGCTCTCATCGCTGCCCACCTTAATGCATAAGTCATTCTGGTGGTGACAGTGTAGCGACTGTAGCTATATAATCTCTCCCCCTTCCCCCCCCCCCCCCCCCCCCCCCCCCCCGTCCCTAATAAACCTTACGGTTTCTGTGGACGTTAAGCACCACAACCTGTTACTTCCTGTTACTGACTAGCGGAGCATATATATCTGTGAACAACGTCAACCGTCTTACTGACGCGGGTAGCGCATCAAGAATCTGTTGATCTGGCTGCGCCTGTCTGCTCGGTTAGTGAACAGAGACAAAGACCTGACTGCCACCACTGACGCGCATCGCCGGCCTGTTCGGGTTACACGCACAAAGACCCGGAAAGGGTTTACAAGCTAAGCAGAGTAAAAGTCTGCGCGCCCAAGACTCGGCCATACAAAAGCCGGATCAAAACAGAAATAACGTGTCTCACAGTTTATACAATCACCCCTATGCACTAAACCATATTCAACTAGTAAAATGAACATTCGAGTAAAATGAACATTCGACAACTATGAAGTCAACATCTTAGTGTTAGCCATAATATACCACCGATTTCATGTAGAAACATAGATCGGTAGGAAACTAAACAAAGTTATGCCTCACAGAGATCTGTACGGCCGCACTGACAAAGGACCCATACTTTAGAGGGATAACTTTGCATCGGCAAAGTATCACTCAAACTCAACATCCAACAATGGCAACATAACATACTAGCTACATACATACATGATGGAAGCACTGGTCATCTTGTGGCATAAAAGCTTAAGATTTGAACACACATACAACGTACACTGACGCCGAAATTACCCACGTGTTCAAGAACCAAAATCAAGGCACGTTGTGAACATGGTAACATTATAAACATACATTATTTACATCAATAAGAAAAATAGAATAACAAGCCATAGAAAAAGAACTACTTACAGGCTCTCCCCTGAGATGAACACATGAACACCGGCCGCAACAGCAAACAACAACCTGCCTCTGCAGGGACACTGGGGGAAAGGACGCTGCCGATGATGATGATGATGATGAAGTGATGCTTAATGTCCTCAGATGTCAGCTGACATATTAGGGACAAGTTGTGACCAATGCCGAAGCACGGTTCAATAATTCTTTACGTCCACGGAAACCAGAAGGCTCGTTAGGACGGACGGCAGCTCAGGACGGCCACCTCGACTCTCACACAGCTCCTGAACTATGGACGCTGCCGGCCCAGCGCACAAGTTTTAACACTTTAGATAATTGGGGCCGTAAAACTCCCATCCAATCAAAAAGGAAAAGGACCGGAAAGAAAGGATTAAAGGGTCATGGCCCGAAACATGTATACAATACACTCGGTTACACATGGGCTCAAGAAGGTACACTTAAAATAACAATAAATATAAAATAAATACGTAAAAATCTCACTCTCACATTCTCTCCACACTCGCCTGCCCCGACTTCTTCCACTGACATGAGTAATGTTCAGAACACGCGTGCATCCACGCGCGCGCGCGCACACACACACACACACACACACACACACACACACACGCACGCACGCACGCACACTCACATATACACGCACACGCACGCACGCACACTCACACATACACGCACGCACGCACACACACACACACACACACACACACACACACACACATTTCATCACTTGAAACATATTAAAATTCTGAAATTCTGCATTTAAAATTGAAACGGCAGTGGGTATAAAAGATTTTTTTTTTTAATTTGCTGTCATTCTAAAGGTTATTCGCTTGGGAACAGGTTTCTATAGTTATATCCTAATTACTGTGAAAACAATATTCCAGTATTTTGTTTGAAAAAGAAACAACACATTTATAATTATTTCCTTCTTCCTACAGTAGGCACAGCAGCGGCTCTAAGCAGCGCTCTCATCAGCAGCTTTCCCTTCCCCTTCCTGGTACAAGCTGGAAGAGCAGCAGCAGAGAAAGTGTACTGCTGCTCTGCCAGGGAATCGTGCAGGTCTCGCACTGCACTGGCTGCCTGTACCTACAAGCGTAAACATCTTCAGGTCAGGGCTGGGTCAGGCAACCAGTTAATGGTCAGTCTCTCCAAAGCCCGTCTAGACGGTGGCTAGACGGGCTTTGGTCTCTCACGTAAACATGGTGCTTAACGTCCACAGAAACCGTACGGCTTATTAGGGACGGGGAGAATGGGGGAAAGGGGGTATGGAGGTGGGGGAAGATGGAGAGTATATACCTATCGCTACACTGTCACCACCAGAATGACTTCTGCATTAAGATGGGCAGCGATGAGAGCCATTTTAATGTTTCAGTAGGAAGTGATGGACAAAGTCACAAGACAGTGTCCACAAACCACAACCTTTTTGAAGAGAGAGGAGAGCCGAAGCGGTATCGAACCGAGGTCCTTCCGCTTACCAGCCTAACGCCTTACCGCTAGGCCAAACCGGCTCACGCTAGACGGTGGCTAGACGGGCTTTGGTCTCTCACTTTTCTTTCTTGGTGCTTTACGTCCACGGAGGCGAGATGGCCTGTTAGGGACGGGGTCTCTCACAGCAGCTCTCTTACTTTTGTAGGTGCTCTTGCCTGTTCGGAGCACAGAATGAATTCTACGTATGTTTGTAAAACGGTGTTTCAATGGCAAGCTATTTTTAATGTCTACAAGGCGCTATAGTTGTCGGTTCACTGCTCACTATTCAAAGGCCGAAAGTATGGGAGCTGCCTGCACGAAAGGGTATTCTGCATGTCTCATACAACTGACGAGATGTCAATGTGAAAATATTTGCAGGCAGTGGAGCATAGTTCTCATATGCCAATGCTGAACCATAGCATTTCGGAATAAACACATTGAGGTAAACAATTTTATTTTTTTAAAGAACTCTGGCGCCTGAATAATTTGACTGCTTTCATTTGAGGAAACCTCTGATCCACAATATGGCCGAATATTTTTCAAAACAACAACAACAAAAATATCACACCAAAACAATATATCAATAGCTCAGACAAAACAGATAACTATCCTGCATCTCATTTTTCACTGTGTGACTGTTGTTTCAGTCATTGTTGTTTTATAACTTGAAAAAAGTGCTTACCCCGAAAATTCGTATGTTGTGTTTTGTCATAGTAAGTAGCGTTCTTTTTAACCTATTATGAGTTTGGATCGAGTATTTTTCATGCGGACAACTATTTGGATCGAGTATTTTTCATGCGGACAAACTATTTCTGACGGTGGACGATACTGTAATTTCCAACACATGAAAGAGAGAACACGTTCGGTTGTCACCGCGGACAATGTCCTGGGTGTCAGTGAGGACTGGACGTGCTTGTTCTGTGTTTTCTTGCCTGTGTTGGAAATTACAGTATCGTGCCACCGTCAGACTGAAATAGTTTGTCCGCATAGAAAATATCGAGCCAGAATTCTGGATCAGATGGTTCCTCACATGAAAGCATTCGAAGTATTCAGTTAGGAACGAAAGCTTTTTCTTTTTCTTCCTCTTCTTCTTCTTCTTCTAGTTTTGTTGTTGTTGTTGTTGTTGTTGTTGTTTTTGGTTTGTTCTCTATGATGTGTTGGACATTACAGTATCGTCCACCGTCAGAAAACACGTTCGGTCATCACCTGTCTCCTGTGTGTCAGTGAGGACTGGACGTGCTTGTTCTGTCTGCGTGTTCCAGTGGGTTGGCATTCCCTTCGCCATGACGCATGATGCTTCCCGGTCAATCACCGAAAACACGGAGTGGCTTGGGTCCGTGGAAAAACCTTACATCGGCAGTTTCGTCGACTTCTACCTGCTCCTCATTTTTGGTGGAATACCGTGGCAGGTTAGTTAGTTCTTCTTCTTCTGCTGCTGCTGCTGCTTCGTCTTCTTCTTCTTCCTCCACCTCCCCCCCCCCCCCCTCTCTCTCTCTCTCTCTCTCTCTTCTTCTTCTTCTTCTTCTTCTTTGCCCCCCCCCCCCCTTTATTTTTCTTCTTCTTCTTCTTCCTCCTCCTCCTTCCCCCCCTTCTTCTTCTTCCTTTTCTTCTTCTACTTCTTCTTCCTCTTCTTCTACTTCTTCTTCTCGTCCTCCCCCTTCTTCTTCTTCTTCTTCTTCTTCTTCTTCTTCTTCTTCTTCGTCTATCGCCCTGATATAACCGCACTGGTTGACTGGGCGTAAAACACCAACTTACTTACTTCCCCCTTCTTCTTCTTCTTTCTCCTCTTCTTCTTCTTCTTCTCCTCTCCCCCTCCTTCTTTTTCTTCTTCTTCTTCTTCTTCCTCCTCCTTCTTCTTTTTCTTCTTCTTCTTCTTCCTCCTCCTTCTTCTTTTTCTTCTTTCTTCTTCTTCTTCCTCTTCTTCTTCTACTTCTTCTTCTCCTCCTCCTCTTCCCCCTTCTACTTTTTCTTCTTCCTTTTCTTCTTCTACTTCTTCTTCTTTCTACTTCTACTTTTCTCCTCCTCCTCCTCTTCACCCTTCTTTTTCTTCTTCTTCCCCTCCTCCTTCTTCTTCTTCTTCTTCTTCCTCCTTCTCCTTCTTCTTCCTCCTCCTCCTCCTCTTCGTTCCATTCGCCATGCTAGATGGTCTGGTTGGTTGCCGTGGCGAAGACAGCAGCCCACCGCAGGGACCCCTGCCCTGCCTGACCACACAGCTTCTCCAGCAGGTCCGTAGGTTACACTGCAAGCTCGGGGCCAGGTTTGACGTCGCTGTTTTGCATAGTGGGCGCCGCAGCACTTGACTGGCAGCATTTGACCACAACACTGTCCACACTGCACCAGTTTACCACGCAGGTGTACTGGCGGCATTATTTCGACTGGACAGATTCCCCTATGGGCAGGTGTACTGGCAGCATTTGACCATAGCACTGTCTACACTGTACCAATTTCCCACGCAGGTGTACTGGCAGAGAGCCTTGTCCGCACGGACGGTGTTCGTGGCCAAAGCCCTGTCTATCATCGGCGGTTTCGGTTGCATCATCATGGCCATTCCTGCTGCTCTCTTTGGTGCCATCGCTTTCACGGCTGGTGGGTTCATTCTTTCTTCCTTTCTTTCTTTCTTACTGTCTGTTTTGCTTCTTTTCTTTCTTTCTTGTAATTTTTTATGTACATTTTAATTTTGTTGTTGTTCGTGTTGTAGTTTTGTCTGGTACGTGTTTGCATCTTATTCGGCGTTTGTATTCTGAATATAGTTTAAACTGCGGATGCTGAAATTGTGTTAAGGTCGCCAGTCTCTGTTGAGAATCCAGACTCTTTCAAAGCTTTAGAGCCTCGCCTGCTGATTTCGCCTTTCTTAGTTAATTTACTCCGTCGCTCCCCTCAACCCCTGTCTTCTTGAAACAAAGAGTGAAGCGTGACACTAGATTTATCTGCAGACTGGATTTATCCGCATTTCCGGAGGGTGGATGCTGTCATGCCACGAGCTTGGCATGGTTGAAGACAGTCCCCTACACAACTCAGACTTTTAGCCTAGGTGTGATTTGCTGACTTGTGTTTCGCCCTAATAGCACTGTTTCAGAGAGCCTTCAGCCTTCAGTCTTCAGTCTATGTCTTCAGTTGTTTTGCCCTTCACGGTTGGCTGGGAGACTGACTGTCTTTCGTTGTTGACTGGGCGTTGAATACCAAGCATTACACTGATCCCGCCTTGGCTTGAACACTAACAGGAACACCTAGGCTACCTTAAAATGCTACGCGCTGCATAGTTGTGCCCTTTGCGGTGGGGTAGTATTTTATTTTATTGATCACGTACGCAGTCTTCTCTCCCCCCCCCCCCCCCCCCCACAGGAATGCATTTGGCAGTGTATAGTTTCAAATACCTCGTGTTCAGCTGGGGAATACAATAACAACAGTACAGCAACAACAACCCGAATAGTCACAAGTAGAGAGAGACTTGTGGCCCGCGGGGTAGGAAGTCAATGACTTCTCAACACCCTCCCCCCCTTCCCACTACCACCACTCCCCACCCCCACCCTCCACCCTCCACCCAACACCACCACCACCAAACAAAACAAATAAAACAACAACAACAAAAACAGCACAGCAAAAACAAAAACAACAACCCGAGTGGTCACAAGTAGAGAGGCGTATGAACCCTCGGGGTAGAAGTCAATGATGTCTCAACCCCCTCCCCCCCTCGCCGCCCCTGCCCCCCCTTCCCTCCCCCCCCTCCCCTCCCCACCTACTACCCCGCCCAACCCCCTACCCCCACCCCACCCCCCTTGTTGCACCATTTGTCATAACAGCGTCCTTGTGTTTTCTCCTCCACACACACGCACACACACACGCACAGACTGGAACCAGACGTCGTACGGGGATCCGTCCATACGAAAGGATGATGTGAGCCTGACGCTTCCCTTGGTGTACTTCCACCTC
This sequence comes from Alviniconcha marisindica, assembly GCA_018857735.1. Taxonomy (NCBI): domain Eukaryota; kingdom Metazoa; phylum Mollusca; class Gastropoda; family Provannidae; genus Alviniconcha; species Alviniconcha marisindica. The sequence continues at coordinate 74,605 of JABMCL010003041.1, read as the reverse complement.
ACCCCAGTGGCCGTCACCTTCGTGGGGCTGGGCGCCATCTCCGCCGCCGTCATGTCGTCCACGGACTCCTCCATCCTGTCCGCCTCCACCATGTTCGCCTGCAACGTCTTCGCCGTCATCCACCAGGCGCTGTGGGGACGCATTGTACGTGCATGGCTGAGCCTCGTATTGACCTAGTTTCCTTCAGCTGTTGACAGTATAGTTATACAGTTAGCCTGTTGTTCAAACTCCAGTTGTACGTGCATGGCTAAGCGTGATGACCTAGCTTCCTTCAGCTGTTGACAGTATAGTTATACAGTTAGCCTGTTGTTCAATCTCCAGTTGTACGTGCATGGCTAAGCGTGATGACCTAGCTTCCTTCAGCTGTTGACAGTAATAATAATAATAATAATAATGTACATTTATCATGCGCTCATCAACGCCCTGAGCGCTCACATGATACATATTAACCTAAATATGATATTCTATACACATGTAGAGCATAGACCTACCAAAACAATTTACGTAAAGTATTAGAAAAATAAAAAAAATAAAAAATACGCACTACAAACAAACACACACACACACACACACACACACACACACACACACACACACACAACACACACACACACACACACACACACACACACACACACATATTGTTGGATTTCCAGCATGCGGGTGTCAGAAAGAAGAGCGTAGTGTACGAGATGGAGTTCACTGCTGCATGCAGCAGTTCAGAGAGGTAAGCAGGACCAGAACCATTTATAGCACTGAAACACATACAAGCGACTTTATGCTTAATACGTTCTGAAATGGGAAGCCAGTGTAGTTTTTCCAGGAGAGGTGTTGAGTGATGGTGACGTGGTGCCAAGGGAACAAGTCTTGCAGCAAAGTTCTGAATTTTTCTGGAGAGGTTGGATGACAGAATTAGGTGTACCCATGAGGAGACAGTTGCAGTAGTCAAGCCGTGAAAGGATATAGGAAGTAACAAGAGTCTTGGTTGCGTCTTCAGTGAGAAACCTGCGGATTGAACTAATTGCGTTTAAGCTCGAAATCAGCAGTTTCGCAGATTTTTATGACGTGCTTCTTCATGAACAGTTTTGAGTCAAGAATGAATCCAAGGTTCCTGGCAGAATCAGAGAAGGGGATGTTGTGAGAGCCAAGACCACAGTTATACAGTTAGCCTGTTGTTCAAACTCCAGTTGTACGTGCATGGCTAAGCGTGATGACCTAGCTTCCTTCAGCTATTGACAGTATAGTTATATAGTTAGCCTGTGCTAAAACTCTAGTTGTACGTGCATGGTTAAGCGTGATGACCTAGCTTCCTTTAGCTGTTGACAGTATAGTTATATAGTTAGCCTGTTGCTAAAACTCCAGTTGTACGTGCATGGTTAAGCGTGATGACCTAGCTTCCTTCAGCTGTTGACTGTATAATTATATAGTTAGCCTGTTGCACGAACTCCAGTTGTACGTGCATGGTTAAGCGTGATGACCAAGCTACCGTACGCTGTTGACACCTCTTGACCTTTGCTCTTCTTAGGAGTGTGAATGAAGGGTTTATTATTGTAAATGATGTATGCATGTTGTTTAGAATAATAATTCACACACACACACACACACACACACACACACACACACACACACACACACACACACACACACACACACACACTACTTGGATGTTTTGCCCTCCTTTCCGCCAAACAACAACAACCATAACAGCAATGAAAGAAAAACCTCCTGACCTTTCTCTTCTTGTCCAGCCTTCGGACACGCTGGTGATGTGGGTGATGCATGGAGCCCAGGTGGTCATCTAGATGCATGTTGTTCAGAATAATATATTTTAAATCCCATTTATGTTTTGCCCCCCTCTCCCCCAAACAACAACAACAACAACAACAACAAAACTTCTTGACTATTGATTTCCGTAGCAGCGTGTGAGTGAAAGGCATATGATTGTAAATGCATGTTGTTTATAATAATAGTAATTTGTTTTTAAAGCACAAACCACATTCATGTTTTGCCCCCTTCTCCCCTAAACAACAACAACAACAACAGCAAAACCTCTTGACCTTTTGCTCTTCTTGTCCAGCTTTCCGACACGCTGGTGGTGTGGGTGATGCGTGGAGCCCAGGTGGTCATTTAGATGCATGTTGTTTAGAATAATAATTTTAAAAAATCCTTGATGTTTTGTCCCTCTCTCCCCCAAACAACAACAACAAAACCTCTTCACCTTTTGCTCTTCTTGTCCAGCCTTCGGACACGTTGATGATGTGGGTGATGCGTGGAGCCCATGTGGTCATCTAGATGCATGTTGTTTAGAATTATTTTAAAAAAAAATATATTGATGTTTTCCTCCTCTGTCCCCCCCCCCCAACTCAACAAAACCTCTTGACCTTTGCTCTTTTTGTCCAGCCTTCGGACACGTTGGTGGTGTGGGTAATGCGTGGAGCCCAGGTGGTCATCGCCGGTTTGGCCTGTGCCATGGCCATCTCCGTCACGTCCATCTACTACCTCTTCCTCCTCTGCTCCGACTTCGTCTACGTCATCCTCTTCCCGCAGCTCCTGTGCGTACTCTACATCCGCTGGAGCAACTCCTACGGCTCAGCGGCTGGCTTTGTCCTCGGCTTGTTCATGCGCCTGCTTGGCGGGGAACCAGGGCTCAGCCTGTCGCCCACGATAGGTCAGTGCTGCCGTTGTTTGTGTGTGTGTGTGTGTGTGTGTGTGTGTGTGTGTGTGTGTGTGTGGTGTGTGTGTGGGGGGGGGGGAGGGGGGGTGTGTGTGTGTGTGTGTGTGTGGAGGGGGGGTTGTGGGTGGGGGGGAGGGGGCAGGAGGGGTGGTGTGTGTGTGTGTGTGGGTGGGTGTTGTAGTTCAGTTGCAGTTGAACTCTTCCCGAAATGGGTCGTATTCTATACTTCCCCTTTTGTCTTCTTCTTCTTCTTCTTCTTCTTCTTCTCTCTCTCTCTCTCTCTCTCTCCTCTCTCTCTCTCTCTCTCTCTCTCTCTCTCTCTCTCTCTCTCTCTCTCTCTCTCTCTCTCTCTCTCTCTCTCCTTAGTGTGTGCTGTGTTCTGACAAAAATACGTGTTCCACCCTGGTGAAACCGTCATGGCTGACTGGGCGTTAAAAAACAACAACAATCATCTGTTTATCTGTCTTCCCCGGCAACAGAGTACCCGTGGATGGAGGCGTCCGGGACGCAGCAGTTTCCGTTCCGCACCCTGTCCATGCTGGTCTCCATCATCAGCATCCTCTTCTTCTCCTTCCTCGCCAGATGGCTCTTCCTACGTCATATCCTGCCGCCATATTTGGATTTCTTCCGCTGCTTTCGTGACACGACGCAGCTACGTTTAGGCGATCAAACGACGGGCGAGGTAAACGCAGCCTACTTGCCCGAAGGGGGGAAATACCGCAAAACTGAGACCACTGCCATGTAAAACTCTCTGCATTTGACGCGCTACCTGCCTGGTGGGGGGAAATATCGCAAAACTCAGATCACTGCAATGTAAAACTCTCTGCATTTGACGCGCTACCTGCCTGATGGGGGGGAGGGGGGGGGATATCGCAAAACTGAGACCGCTGAGACAAAAAAACTAAGACCGCAATGTAAAACTCTCTGCATTTGACGCGCTACCTGCCTGGGGGAGGGGGGGGGGGGGAGGGGAATATCGCAAAACTGAGACCGCTGAGACAAAAAAACTAAGACCGCAATGTAAAACTTCTGCATTTGACGCGCTACCTGCCTGATGGGGAGGGGGGGGAATATCGCAAAACTGAGACCGCTGAGACAAAAAAACTGAGACCGCAATGTAAAACTTTCTGCATTTGACGCGCTACCTTACCTGCCCGATGGGGGGAAATAGCGCAAAACTGAGACCGCTGCAATGTAAAATTCTCTGCATTTGACGCGCTGCCTGCCCGGTGGAGGAAAATATCGCAAAACTAAGACCGCTGCAATGTAAAACTTTCTGCATTTGACGCGCTATTTGCCCGATGGGGGGAAATATTGCAAAATTGAGACCACTGCAATGTAAACCTCTCTGCACCCCCGACTGTAGAACACAAACTGTCTCCAAGAACTGGATTTACGTTGCAGTATTTAAACATCAACGTTTTAACGTAATCCCTTCTTCAAGCATTTCCCTCCCACTGCTTCTCTCCGGCTTTACACACACAGAATGTTTCCGTAATTCCTGTGTGCGTGCGTGCGTGTGTGTGTGCGTGTGTTCAGTTCAGTTCAGTCAACTGCCAATGAAGACCAGCGGCTTTGCAAACGGAAATGAAGACAGTATTCGGAATTCAGTCAGCTGCCAGTGAAAATATCGATCTGCGTTGCAAGTAGAAATGAAAATGTAGACACAGTTTGTTGTATTGTAATGGAAATGAAGGTTAAGTCAAGTAATGAATGAAATTGTTACATTGTTGAATTTAACTTTATTTTTTTATAACTTTTATACATGACTAATTGTAATGTTTTGTCTATTTGTATGAATGGAATGTCTCCAAGACAAATTGCTGTGTGCATTCGAATGTCATTGGCGAATAAATATCCTTGTATCCTTAAAGTAAAATACTTCTTTATTCCATTTAAAGGCAAACGTGGGTGCCACACAAACAACAATAACAAAACAAAATAAAAATGTACATGTCTAAAAGGTAACGGATTAAGAGCGTGCAACAACATAACGGCAAGGTTAATACCGAAAGTATTGTTAAATTGAATATATATTCCTTATGAAAATGCGCTGTAAAATAATATCATACACATTAATATGATTGATAGATATATTTAATTGGCACAAGTATTATTATCACTATTCTTATCTTATCCCTTCACTCCCACATACACATCAATACCCCCCCCCCCCCCTCTCTCTCTCTCTCTCTCTCTCTCTCTCTCTCTCTCTCTCTCTCTCTCTCTCTCTCTCTCTCTCTCTCTCTAACGCTCAGATAAAACCTCACATCGATTATGCGTCAGTAGTGTAGGATGGCTGTAGCGAAGTACGCGTAAAAACAACAACTGAACTCCCTACACCGAAGGGCAGGCAAATTCATCCTTCCTGATCCTTCCCTATCTACAGAGCAAAAGATGAGTGTACGTTGAATTTTAAACCTACCGCAACAGCTCGCTTAAAATAAAGGAATATTTATGCATAAAGTTCTTAATAACAATTCCCAAAATTACCTGGCACAACTCTTTATTAGTCACCAGTCCCACTACACTAACTCCAGGAATAACCTCTGCGTGCCAAGGCCAAGGCTTGACTTGTTTAAAACTAGCATATCCTTCGCTGGAGCGTCCCTCTGGAACTCCCTGCCTCAAAATATAAAATCATGTATTTCTCTTCCTACTTTCAAACGTAATCTGCACAAATATGTGTCTGAGAATTAATCTTTTCGTCAAATTTGGACGGAATTTGTTTGAATCACACGTTTGCCTAAAATGTTGAGCGTTGTATATATGTATGCCCATGAAACAAATTTAATTCTGATGTTTCTGCACATTTGTAGGAACTGTGAAACTGCGTTAACCAATTGCTTAATCGTGCTTATAATTAAAAAATCATTTGTTTGTGGTATTGTGTTTATTTGTGTTTGTAGTATAGCAAGGACTGGCTGTTAGATAGGTCCAAATGGACCTAACGCTACTATCCTTGAGTATTAAAGTTTTCGAGTTCGAATTTCTCTCTCTCTCTCTCTCTCTCTCTTCTCTCTCTCTCTCTCTCTCTCTCTCTCTCTCTCTCTCTCTCTCTCCTTCTCTCTCTTCTCTCCCATACACACACACACACACACACACACACACACACACACACACACACACACACACACACACACACACACACACACATACAACTAACAGACCAAGATAGCTTCATAAAGTCTTCATAAAACAGAATAAAAAATCATGAAATTAAAAACTCTCATACACGTTCATAAAAAGTTCACGTGTTATATTGCATCGCGCTGCGTTGTGTTGTATTGTTCAGAAGAAGAAAAAGAAGAAGAAACACGCGGTCTACCCAACACAGGAAACACCTAGCACCTAGCACCTGCATACTGCAAGTTCACTTCAACAAACTGACATATGAAGCGATGGGCAAGCCTGAAGATGACGGATGAGTGGTTTGCCGTCGATTCATCACTTAATTGCCTGCCCTCGAGATGTATACGCAGTGTCGACGTCCGGTCGTGTAAGTTGTGACTCGTTCAGACGGGATTTCGTGGCCATTTGGCTAACAAAAGCGACAACATCAGGGTATCTTTACTGGTCTACACCTGTCCACTGGCAGCCTACCTGTAGTATGTGGGACCACCGGCTACGTTCAACGCTTTCCCGCAGCTCGGGTTAATCCCGGCGGCGGAGGAAGGGGCGAACGTCCCCGTGTTTCCCGCACCCAGTTCTAGTCTGCTGGACCTGATTCCAGCGACCACCACAAATGTATGCTTGCATACCCAAGTGTTTTTAGCCGCCTGACTACAGGCCTCGATTTTACTACAAGTGTATTTAAACTACCATGTGCGTCTTCGACGTTTTTAACTGTAAATACTGTGTGTGCCGATTGTACATATTACATGTTGGTGCAGCCCGCCGACATAACCTTGCAAGGTTTTTCATCTGCAGCCCAGTTTTTAACTGTAAATAGTGGACGACGATCTTTTTAACCGGACCCCTAGCGTGCTGCCCAGTTCTACGAGTGAATGCCCCAGTACAGCCAAGACGACCCAGCACCCTGACCCCAGTATTGATCCGCAGGTGGACACATCTCATCTCTCCCCTCACCCCTCATTCCCCCTTAGTTCCAGCGACCTCATATCCCGATCCAAATATTGATCCGCAAGTGGACCAAGCTTTCTTCGCTCCCCATCCCCCCCCCCCCCCCCCCCCCATGATCTAACTATGATATATCCAAGTCAAGCTTACTTTATAGATTGTCCCTAATATGCTTTTAGCATCTGAGGACATTAAACAAAAACTCAACAACAACAACGTATCTTTACCATCACTGTTGAATAGGCTGGCAAAATTATAATAGTTACTTTTTTGTATCGGTTTCTACTTCACCATGACATAGCCGTTGCCGTTTGACTTACCATAACTGAGAAGGACAAAATCAGGGTATCTCTACCAGTGTTGAATTGGCTGGCGGAACTTGTTGTTGTTGTTGTTGTTTGTTTGTTTGTTTGTTTGCGGAGGGTGATCGGTTCCTACGTTGTTTTTGTTGTTGTTGTGTTTGCTGTTTTAAAGACAAATCAGTAGTAATAAATACCTTTGCAAACAGCTTTTGGTAGGTTTTGTGACATACATTGAGTCGCCCTTTAAATAAAAAGTTCTCCAAAAGCATGCATGAAAGGAGCTTTCTTCGTCACACAGCATACGTATAATTTTTTATACGGTTTTGAGCAGCAGAATGCGGTGTCCCAAATCTCAGGTGTGCACCTGTTACAGCCTCCCATAAGAGCTGACATGTTTGTGAACAAAACCACTAACAATAAATCTCACAGTGTAAGACATTTTGGCTACTTCACTCACCCGACAATCTACACTAGCTTTAGTTCGATATTAGTTTCAAGGCTGCGCTTGGCACTTAAGTGAAGGTGTATGAGGATATAACCTTTAAAGGTTAAAGGAAGTAGCCATCACAGCTCCAGTGAAACCTTTTTGTTTTCAGTTTGTTAGTTTTTTCTTCAAGTTTTCTTGTTGTTGTTGTTGTTTAACTTTTGTTAATATAATCCCCTTCTGTAGCATTACGTTTTTCATCTGCCGATTCATCTGATCAAAATAGGACCAATAACAGTGAGCAAAAAATAGCTTGGGTTTAACCCACTAGAACACCTCTTTTCTACAACGCTGCAATACGTCCTCAAAAGTCCACTCCACAGATATAAATACTACAGAATTTAACAAAGCGGTGACAAAATATTAAAACCATATGTTATTTCTTCTGTGACCTGTATCGTCCTGAGGGGACCGGCCTATGCGACCGAGTGAGTGAGAGAGAGAGAGAGAGAGAGAGAGAGAGAGAGAGAGAGAGTGGGGAGGACAGAGAGGGAGAGAGAGAGGAAGTGAGAGTGTGTGTGTGGGAGAGACAGACAGACAGAGACAGACAGAATGACAGAGCGGAGAGAGAGAGAATGTGAGAGAGAGAGGGGGAGAGAAAGTGGGGGAGAGAGATAGTGATGGAGAGAGAAAGAGACAGACAGACAGAGACACAGAGAGAGACAGACAGACAGAGACGGAGACAGAGAGAACTGTAAGATTTACACTGCTCCAATCAAAGTACACTTTTGTAACCTGAAATTCATTTTGAAATCATCTGCTGGCTCACTATCAAAATGGGCCAAGAGCGGTATAAACTATGGCATAAGAGACTCTCAACAACGAGAAGCTATCAAAAGCACTGATTACACTTCTTCTTTTTTAAGGCCCTCCAGGCGACGTGTTGAGCAGTTATCTCTCGATCTACCCCACTGGCAGACCCCCTTTTGTGAGACTGAGCTCTCGCGCTCACATCGTCCCAACTCTAATCATTGAAGATCGCTAAGACGAGTCCACAATAACAAAAGCGTCCGTTTACAGCTGCAAACACACACACACACACGCACGCACGCACGCACGCACGCACGCACACACATACACAAGCACGCACGCACAAGCACGCACGCTCGTACGCAAGGACGCACGCACGCGCGCTCGCGCACACACACACACACACACACACACACACTCACACACACACACACACACAAAACACACACACACACACACACACACACACACACACACACACACACACACACACACACACACACACACACACACACACACACACACACACACACACACACACACACACACACAAGCACGCACGCACGCACGCACGCACACATACACACACACACCTCGTATCTCAAGAAAAGGGATAATGACAGCGAGGTAAAGAAAAAATGAATCAGTGCGTTCAGTAAGCATGCAGCCGAAGAATGTCGAGGAAATCAACATCTGAGAAGAAAAAGAAAAGAAAAGAAAAAAACTGCACTACAATTGGCGTAGCTTCGTGAAAATAAATTAACACTCAAACTTATAAGAAATGGGCTTTTTTGTACAATGAAAGGAACCAACAACAACAAAAATAACAAAACGGGGTCATTTGGCGAGTGCTGTTTTTGAATCATTACAAGACATCTGACCATACGAATGTTAAAGAAGAAGAAGAAAGAAAGAAAGAAAGAAAGAAATCCCGTTTGAGAAGAGTTCTATCATTTCCTCATCGACCTGATTTTGATCTACTCACTTAAAACCAAACTGACGATAACTACCACATGCTGTGACAGCTGCAAGCACCTTACCTCGGAATCAGAATCAGTCTCCTGCCCCACCCCACCCCTACCCCCACCCTTCTCTCGGTCAATCTCAGTTCAGAATTTTGTTTTGGATTGTTTTTGTTGTTGTTGTTTTGTTTTGTTTTCCCGAGGCCTGGATGAAAAAAAAGTATTGTACTTATTCTATTACCCTCGTTAATAAAAAAAAAAATCGTTCGTTGGTTTAAACAAAGTTTATTTACATTCATGAAAATATGGACAATCAAAATCATTGTATAAGCATTAAACAAGCTAGGCTTATAGTAAATGCTCACAAACATAATTTACTAATTAATTCATTTTGCAACAACGGGTATGTATATTAAACAACATGAAAACAACGACAAAAATCAATCGAAAATCAAGAGAGAGAGAGAGAGAGAGAGAATGCTCTTATGCGCTGCCAGTAACTATTTAATTGAGTTTGTCATTCCATGGAAAAACGGCCGGACTGGGTAATGAAATCCTGGACAGCTTTAAATATTAATGAGTTCATATTGTTTGATATGTTTGGATCCCCTTGCAGGAGGGTAGTAATGTTTAGCAAATTTGCAAGGAGTCTGAACTATGGTGTTTTGGCGTACGTGTGTAAAATCGTTCGTTCGTTCGTTCGTTCGTATACTTTGCACCAAATGCGTCCCCGTCAGGCTAACATAGTTGCCTAATTTGCCTTAGGCGTCACAGGATCTAAACACATAAAAGGTTCAAAAGACCTCTATTAGGACAAAACACGACAAGCGAATTTTTTTCGAGGTAATCCCCCTTTATCAAGCTACAAAACGACACTTAAACAACAGTTAAACGGTAAAAAAGAAAGAAAAAAAGAGCTGTTAAAGAGAGAGAGAGAGAGAGAGAGAGAGAGAGAGAGAGAGAACTCGAACTCGAACTCGAAAACTTTATTTTCCAAGGATTGTACGGTTTAGGTTCATTTAGACCTGTCTAACAACTAGTCCTTGCTAAACTACTGAATAAGTGAAACATGGAGAAACAATTATATGAAAACAAAAAACAAAAAACAACAGACAGACAGAGAGAGAGAGAGAGAGAGAGAGAGAGAGAGAGAGAGAGAGAGAGAGAGACTGTCGTTTAAGTGCCGTTTTATAGCTTAATAAAGGGATTACACAAAAAATCGCATGTTGTGTTTTGTCCTAATAAACTGCGTTCTTTTAAGCCTTTTAATGCGTTTGGATCTTGATTCAGAACGCTAGCAGTCATCCTTCTTTCAGATTGTCCTAGGCGTCACAGTTTGAGCCCCACACTCCAAGTCAGAAGCCACGCTTTCCGGCACCTTCCTCCTCACTTGATGGATGCCGTAATTAAACCCGCAGTGCCGCCTGGAGTTTGAGTTGAGCCGTTAGTCACGCTACAGGACAGAGCAGCCTGATGATTTCTTTTTCTTGCTGGAGACCGTGGGGACCAGCACAGCTCGAATCGCTTCGTCGAACACCGCCTTCAAGCCTCGCTGGGTAAGGGCGGAGCACTCCAGGTACTTAACAGCGTCTATCTCCCTTGCCAAGGCTTGACCCTGCACACCGACAGTAAAGGAATGGATAGAGCTGCAGCCGGAACGCTAAATTAATAGCCTACACGTATCGTGGGATTTGTCTTACCGTAGCAGAATAAGTTGGTCAAAGCAAACAACACGGCCGTGCAGAGGAATCAGTGGTCTCTGCTAAACTTGATAGTCCGGGTCAGTATCAGTTACGTTTGTGCGCGTGTGGAGGCCAGTGGGGTGTTCATGGGTCTGTGTTTTTGTCTTTGTGCCAGCCGCCCGTACGTGACTCCATGCGTGTGCATGGGCGTCAGTCAGTGTGTGTGTGTGTGTGTGTGTGTGTCAGTGAGTGTGTCAGTGTGTGTGTGTGTGTGTGTGTCAGTGAGTGTGTGTGAGAGAGAGAGAGAGAGAGGCGCGCACGCGTGCCGCGTGTGTGTACACGTGAGTACGCCATGTGGGTGAGTCAGTGTGGGTGCCTGTCACAGTGCGCGCACATTCCCTCTTCCCCACCTTGCACAAGACGTATACCCATGAGAAACAAAGCGCTGGGAATGACACCACAGCCTTCACTGAAAAACGAAACACTATTTTGCCCTACCAGTTCCCGGCTCAGTCCTAGTCTCACCATTAGACAGCCGTATGACAAACGAGATCCTCAAGCGGCAGTGGTTAATGTCTCGTATCAAATCACACAGTACAGTTTAGCATAGTAGCAGAGCACAGTGCAACACAATAGAGTACAGTTTAGTACAGCAGTACAGCATAGTACACCATAGAGTATTGTTTACTGTAGCAGTGCATCATAGCACAACACAGTATAGTACAAACCAACTTATCTGATAGACCATGAGCCAGCCTATATCCCCCCCCCCCAGGGATTTTACCACCTGGTAATTTCTGGGTACCTTGACCATCAAAGTACACAGTTCAGGTTGTCTGCAAGTGAGCTGTTGCTGTTTGTGTCTGTGGTGCTGGTTCTAATAAATGCACTATATGGAATTCCAAATTACAATGACCTTGTCTCTTAGCAACTCATTTATTATGACAAAAAAAGCCATTTCCATATATTGTTTTATTGTTTGAACAGATAGCGATATGTGCTAATTATTGACTGTTTTGGCTGGGATGTTTGCTATTGATTGTGTTCTGTGTAGAACAGTGAGCCAGCTTTTTGCTTGTAAGAAACTGTGACTGTGATATGTCCTGAAGTGACCATGTGCGGTTGACAAGGCACACAAAACCAAGAACTAAATAACTTAAACATGTGCAATGGTCCAGTCCTGATATGGTGGATGAAATATATGAGTATATACCGAATGCATGGGAATCACACATTGTGCTACTTTATGAATGACTGCAGAATTTTTTTGAAAAAAAAGAACCCATCGGAAGGGAATGATGTAAGATCCTCCAAAAAGCAAGAACAGCAAACCCCCAGCAACCACAATGTTAGCTGTTGCCCAGTGACAGATGTCTTGTTTGTGAAAAGACTTGAATACAAGGAAACAATGTTTGAAAACATTAGCAAATGTAGGGCAAAAACAGCGGGGAATCTGCAAAAAAGAAACCCAAAAAAAAACAAATCAGCACATTTTTTGAAGGTGCAACATTTTGACTTGGCGTGGGAGAGATTACCCCCTGAGAGAGATGCCACCTTGGGAAAACCCCAAGGATGACAGACCCCAGGAAACCATCAAAAAACAAAAAAACCCTTTAAAGAGCAAGTTTCCAACTGGCAATATAAACATTATTTCGGTACATCTTTTCGTTTTTTGGGGCAGAATCGTTTAAAAATAAAAGATTACCACGTTAAGGAAAAATTGAAACTGGAACATTCCATGCATCTTCTCTGTAGAGGTAAAAAGGAAGATGCAAAAAATGTGTCAACAACCCACCCTTGTTGAACAGTCAAATCTACCATGCAGAGAGCATTGATAATGCACATCAAAGGGGGAAGCTTTCAACACTTTGATATTCCGCATTAAGGCAACAAAAAACCATCCTCGGCAGATGCCATGGCTTGCATATGTGAATGGAAAGGGGAAGGAAGGGGACAACTGTTTCTTCATCGCAAGACCTGGGTTGAAACCAAGTAGCAGCCCCAAAAGGAAGATGACTATAAAGAAACACGGTAAAATCTTGAGGGCTTCGGGTTTTGAGGCTGACATTTTGTCAAGCGGATAGCATTCAGTGCCTCAAAGTAAGGGCATTCAGGTTTGGCAACCTTCTATGGCACCGGTTTTGTATCTTGGCGGGGAAAAATACCCCCAAGCTATAATGATAAGCTGAAAGAAATAAAGAGTAATGCTTTTAAAAAAATTTTATATCAAAGTCAATAACAATTTCAGAAAGTCATAATAGTCAAATCTTTGGGCAGTGTGGAAAATCATTTTGGTGAATATTTTTGACATTTCCTAGCTGTTCGTCTGTTTTTTCTTGGCATAATAGCAAAGAGCCTGCTGACTGAAGTGATCATAAAACTGTCCACATTGATGTGAAATTTAAACCAAACCCGAGATGCGATCCGGGGGCATCAGGCTCCTAAACCTAACTGTTTTACTGAACAAACAAAGGCAAAAATGGTAAGTTTTATTTTCATCGGCATGTTTCTTGCCTTCTTCCATGGGGGATAGGTACTGTGAAACTGATTTCAGGTTAAAAGGGTAGCCAGTGAATAAGCCAGCACCCGCGCGGTTTTGTGGAAGTAGTTTATTGAGGGGTTTAACATTGTCTTTTTGTAAAAAGGGTTCTTAATTTTTTTAAATTGAATTATTCTATTCCTTTACGTCATCCTTAATGCGGTGTTAATAAACATTCTTGGACTCTCTCAGTCGCCATGATATATTTGGTGGAAAAGAAGCACTTTTGTTCAATATTTTTAAAGAGAATTTTACAAAAAATTTTGCAACGTGACATTTTTTATTTTTCAATCTCAATTAATCCCATACGCCTAATTCAGGCCACCATACCTGGGTAAGACAACAGCAACGCAAGAGCAGTGCTACTCACTGGTACCAGATGTGCAGTATTTCTGGTGTCAAAGAAGGGTTTGCTGCCGTTTTTTGGGATTTTTAAGGGACACGCCCATTTTAATACATCATTAAGCGCTATGTACCATCTAGATAAACCCTAAAAGCAGAATAGTTATCTTGCAGAAAAGCAGATATTGAAAAACACATACTGAGCTATCCAAAATCATTTCTCCCAAAAAACCCCCGGGGGGGGGGGGGGGGGGGGGGGGGGGGGGGGGGGGGGGTCGATACCTGGCCCATGGACTAGAAACCTGAGAACGAGGCCCCCGGCAGAAAAAAACGAAAGGCTCAAAATTCAGAACACGAGTACAAAAAAGACCGAGTCGACTGCGGTAACTCTCAACTGGGGTGCGTGTAATACAAGGTACATAAAATCCCCCAGAGGGGTACCTCACTGTTGTTGACATGTGTAGATTTAAAAACCCGCGTGTTATTCTACAGCAAGTACAGTTTAGTAGTCTGTCAGTGGTGTTTTGTGTGTGCGTGTGTGTGTTTGTGTGTTTTTATTTTATTATTTATGTAAACTGTTTTGGTCTTCTCTAAAGGATAGAATATTTTAATTTTGGTTTAAAATGTATCATGTGAGCGCTCAGGGCGTTGATGAACGCATGATAAATGTACATTATTATTATTATTATTACAGCATAGTACAGCACAGTTGAGTACATTATAGTATAGTAGTGCAGCACAGTACAGCACAGTTGAGTACAGTATAGTATAGCAGTGCAGCACAGGTGAGTACAGTATAGTATAGCAGTGCAGCACAGTTGAGTACAGTATAGTATAGCAGTGCAGCACAGTTGAGTACAGTATAGTATAGCAGTGCAGCACAGTTGAGTACAGTATAGTATAGCAGTGCAGCACAGTTGAGTACAGTATAGTATAGCAGTGCAGCACAGTTGAGTACAGTATAGTATAGCAGTGCAGCACAGTTGAGTACAGTATAGTATAGCAGTGCAGCACAGTTGAGTACAGTACAGTATAGCAGTGCAGCACAGTTGAGTACAGTATAGTATAGCAGTGCAGCACAGTTGAGTACAGTATAGTATAGTAGTGCAGCACAGCACAACACAGTAGAGTACAATTTAGTATAACAGTATAGTATAGTGCATCACAATAGAGTACATCATAGTATAGCAGTGCAGCATAGTAAATCACAGCAAGTACAGTTTAGAACATTACTACATCATAGTACACCACAATGGAGTACAGTTCAGTATAACTGCAGCACAGTACAACATGGTAGAGCGGGTACAGCTTAGTTTAGTAGTGCAGCACATATCACTACAACACGATAGAGTACAGCTTAGCATAGCAGTACATCATAGTACAACTCAGTATAGCACAGCTTTGCATAGCAGTACAGCACAGTACACCACAGCGCCAGCACAGTTGAACGTAACAGTGCAGCATAGTAGGGCACAAAAGAGTACTGTAGGGTAGAGAAGAGAACAGTAGAGCTGCAGTGCAACATAGTACACCACCTTGCGGTGAAGTGCAGTTCAGTATAGCAGTGCAGCATCGTAGAACACTTTGGAGTACAGTACGTAGAGCAGAGTACAGAAGAGCAGTGCAGCATACTACACCAGAACACTTTAGAGTACAAGTACAGTAGAGCGGAGTACACTAGAGTAATACAGCACAGTACAGCACAGTGGAGTACAGTTCAGTATAGCAGTGCAGCATAGTAGAACACAAGAGAGTACAGTACAGTAGAGAACAGTACAGCAGAGCAGTGCAGCATAGTACACCACAGTGGAGTACAGTTCGGCATAGCAGTGCAACATAGTACAACAGGCTACAGCCAGAGATAACTGCGTGTTGCGAACAGACCTTGATGGAGGAGACCGGCTCTAGCTGCTTGGCTTTGAGGGAGTCCACGATCTCCTGGTTGTCCCTCAGGTCCAGCTTGGTACCCACAAGGACGATGGGGGTGCCCGGACAGTGGTGGCTCACTTCAGGGTACCACTGAAGTAAGGTCGGGACACACGCACACACACACACACACACACACACACACACACACACACACACACACACACACACACACACACACACACAACACACACACACACACACACACACATGTTAAAATACAACCAGGATCTTCTTCTTTTTTCCACATTTAAAAGAAAACAGAAGAAGAAAAAAATTAGCTTTCGGAATACTACTGTGATGAGGCTTCAAAATAAATCGTATGGATAAAACAAAAACTTGAGATAGCTGTGGCTTTAGTCTCAGACTCTGACACTAGAGAAGGAAGCCGCAGTGAACACACAACTCAAGGAATAAGGACACAAATTACAAGACATCACTATGCGTATTTGGTTTAAACAAAAATGTGTTCAAACTAAAGATGCAGTGAATTACTGTGTGCTCATCAACAAACTTTCAGAGCTTATGGGCGATGAGCGCATACAGCTGGAATATATACTTCATTTTTCGAAGAATGCAACAACAAAAGTTTTGGATACTACTATTAAAATTTTCGTACCGACATTAAACAAACAAAGAAAACAATCTTCAGGGTACCACATCAGGGGAAAAAAACGACCTTCAGGGTACCAAATCAACAAAGAAAACAATCTTCAGGGTACCACATGAACAATGAAAATGACCTTCAGGGTACCACATCAACGAAGAAAACAATCTTCAGGGTACCACGGAAAATAAGCGGAATGGAGCTTCGTGGAAAAACATGGTCCTTATAATATAGGAGAGTAAGACTCACAATAGAAGTAGGTCTAGTAAAGAATAATACTATGTGGACATAGTTCCAGAAAAGTGGCGGAACAAAAAAGAGGAAAAACTCCAGTATGAATCCGATTTGGAGTTATTTACCTTGGCACGGATGTTTTCGAAGCTTGCTGGACTGGCCAATGAAAAACACAGCAGAAAGACATCCTGTGAACAAAATAATAAGATATGACATAGCTGTAGTGGTGTGTGTGTGTGTGTCACAGTGTGGGGGGGGGGGGGGGTATGTGTGTGTCTGTCTGTCTGTCTGTCTCTGTGTATATATGTGTATGCATCTGTGTGTTATGTGTGAGTATAATGTACAGAAAGAGAGGCAGACACACAGACAGAGACAGACATGCAGACAAAGAGAAGAGAAGAAACAGAGCTCTACACAAATATAGATAGACAGAGTCGGAAGAGAGGAGGGGCACACAGTTTGTCGGTAGGAAAGTCCTCCTGTCCTACAGTCCCAGGCTGACAGACAGACAGAGACAGACATGCAGACATACAAGAGAAGAGACACATGCAGAGGTCTATGTAGACAGAGATAGAGCTAGGACGAGAGAGATGTGAGTGTGTGTGTGTGTGGGGGGGGGGGGGGGCGCTCACAGTTTGTGGATAAGACAGGGGCCTGAGCCTGTCATAGTCCTCCTGTCCCGCTGTGTCCCACAGTCCCAGGTTGACCGGGCGTCCGTCTACCATCACGTTGGCAGAGTAGTTGTCAAATCTGAACATGCCAAACAAAAACTATGTTCCTATGGAATGATGCTTAGAAGTGTGTGTGTGTGTGTGTGTGTGTGTGCGCGCGCGTGCGTGTGTGTGTGTGTGTGTGTGCGCGCGCGTGCGTGTGTGTGTGTGTGTGCGCGCGCGTGCGTGCGTGTGTGCATGTGCGCGTGCGCGCGCGCATGTGTGTGTGTGTGTGCGCGCGCGCGCGTGTGTGCATGTGTGTGTGCGCGTGCGCGCGCGCATGTGTGTGTGTGTGTGTGTGTGCGCGCGCGCGCGCGCATGCTCAGCACCTTCAACAAAAGGTAGTAGCTGTAACAATAGAGTAGCAGACCTAACAGTAGTAGCAGTAGTAGTTTACATTGGAACCTCTTTTAATTACACTACCAAAAAACAAAAACAAAATTAAGTGAAAAAGACCTTTAATAAGGGGTGTCCCTTGCTAGTGGCCTAGTTTTCGTCGTGGATTATACTGCAATGGCAGCCTCTCCCGTTGGACTCATTGAAATGTAACTTAAAAACATTTCTTTTCCCACAACTGTAGACCTGCCATGTTTCTGTTCCGTGTTAAGCCCATAGTGAATATGCGCTCCAACCTGTTTCTCAGAAGTTTCTATTTAGATGAAGATGCATTGAGACTGTCCTATACTGAATCTGGCATTGTAAACACACAAGGTAGGTAGGTAGTGTTGCTTAATGTCCTCAGATGTCAGCTGACATATTAGGGACAAGCTGAGACCAATGCCGAAGCATGGTTCAATATAGCTTTACGTCCACGGAAACCAGAAGGCTCGTTAGGACGGACAGCCCAGGACGGCCACCTCGACTCTCACACAGCTCCTGAACTATGACACACACAAGGTTTTCTGTGGATGATGATGATGTGGGGCTTCGTGTCCTCGGATGTCGGGTTGACATATTAGAGACAAACTGTAATAAACGCTTAAAAGTAAAGATGAGTGTGTGTTGGGGGTGGGGGGGGGGGGGGGGGGGGGGGAGTCGCTTCAGCTTCAGTACGTGTAATCATGTCCGGGGGGCAGCAAGGCGCCTACTGTTGGATAAAAAATACATTCTGTCGTTGGGGGTGCATTTTACTGCGGGTAAAAAACGACGACCACCTGCTCACAGCTGTAAATGGGCCTGTAATGAGGGCAGCATACATTAAAAAATTATTAATCCATCCAGTAAAAGGAAGAAACCTTAAAAAGCTGGTTATGGTTTTAGACTTTCTGCTCCCCAGCCACTATTTTCTGTGGAGGTTTTTATGCGATATATATGTAACGGAGTGTATTGTATACATGCTTCGGGCCATGACCCTTTAATCTTTCTTTTTCCCCCGGTCCTTTTCCTTTTTAACTGGGTGGGAGTTTTATGGCCCCAATTATCTAAGGTGTTAAAACCTATGCGCTGGGCCCGACACATATCATAGTTCAGGAGCTGTGTGAGAGTCGAGGTGGCCGTCCTGGGCTGTCCGTCCTAACGAGCCTTCTGGTTTCCGTGGACGTAAAAAATTATTGCACCGTGCTTCGGCATTGGTCACAACCTGTCCCTAATATGTCAACTGACATCTGAGGACATTAAGCATCACTTCATCATCATCATCACCGCAGCGTCCCTTTCCCCCCAGTGTCCCTGCAGAGGCAGGTTGCTTGTTTGCTGTTGCGGCTGGTGTTCATGTATTCATCTCAGGGGAGAGCCTGTAAGTAGCTATTTTTCAATGGCTTGTTATTCTATTGTTTCTTATTGATGTAAATCATGTATGTTTATAATGTTAACCATGTTCACAACGTGCCTTGATTCTGGTTCTTGAACACGTGGGAAATTTCGGCGTCAGATTGCCGCCTGGTTGCAGCCGCCATGCGTCAGTGTACATTGTTTGTGCGTTCAAATGTTAAGCCTTTATGCAACATGATGACCGGTGTTTCCAAAATGTATGCAGCTAACCTTGGTTAGCTGATATGTAGCTAGTATGTTATGCTGCCATTGTTGGATGTTCAGTTGGAGTGATGCTTTGCCGATGTAAACGGTTATCCCTCAGTAGGGTATGGTTCCTTTGTGCGACCGTGCAGATCTCTGTGCGGCATAACTTATTTGTTTAGTTTCCTACCGATCTATTTTTCTACGTGAAATCGGTGGTATATTATGGCTAACACTTTGAAGAAGTTGACTTCATAGTTGTCGAATGTTCATTTTACTCGAATGTTCATTTTACTAGTTGAATATGGTTTAGTGCATAGGGGTGATTGTATAAACTGTGAGACACGTTATTTCTGTTTTGATCCGCTTTTGTATGGCCGAGTCTTGGGCGCGCAGACTTTTACTCTGCTTAGCTTGTAAACCCTTTCCGGGTCTTTGTGCGTGTAACCCGAACAGGCCGGCGATGCGTGTCAGTGATGAAGTGTTGCTTAATGTCCTCAGATGTCAGTTGACATATTAGGGACAAGTTGTGACCAATGCCGAAGCACGGTTCAATAATTCTTTACGTCCACGGAAACCAGAAGGCTCATTAGGACGGACAGCTCAGGACGGCCACCTCGACTCTCACACAGCTCCTGAACTATGACGTGTCAGTGGTGGCAGTTAGGTTTTTGTCTCTGTTCACTAACCGAGCAGACAGGCGCAGCCAGATCAACAGCTTAGATTCTTGATGCGCTACCCGCGTCAGTAAGACCCTTGACGTTGTTCACAGATATGCTCTGCTAGTCAGTAACAGTAACATGCTGTTACACGCGTTGAGTAACGAGGCTGGAGCCGGTCGGTTAATGACTGCCTTCCTCCCGCTCACGGCGTGGTCCCAAGTGCCACCCGTGTCACTGTCCGCCTCGTTTTGTGCTTAAGTGGAACAGTGTTGTAATGATTATCTCACTCTTCCTAATTTTGTCGTGTATTATAGTAACCTACAAGTAAACTACTTTATATAATTGCTGTTGTTTAGACGTTACATTTGCTTTCATGTTCTAACTGTTTTGTTTGCTTGTGTCTTTTCCAACACAGACACTGTGTCCTGGTTGGTGTACAAATAAAAGTTATGTTATAGCAACCTCTGACGTGTGACTCTTCATCCATGCTTCCAACCTGCTTCCCTCACTCCTTCCCCACTCCCTACATATATATATATATATATATATATATATATATATATATATATATATATATATATATATATATATATATATATATATATATATACGTTTAATGTAATGTTATTTTTTCTCTTTTATATTTGACTTCCACCAACATGCCATTCCCTCTGTTTGTTTCTACTTTTTTGTGTTTGTTTCCTTTCTTGTTTGCATTTTTATGTTTCCTTGTGTGTCGTCGTATAGGTGAGTACAATTTTAACAAATGGGGGGGGGGGTTGTGTCATTTGTATGGGTGTGGTGTGTGAGGGTGTGCGTGTGTCATTTGTGTGTGTGTGTATATATATATACAGGGGGGGGGGGGAGTGTGTGTGTTCTGGTAGCCTAGATATTTTGTATCTATCTTTGCTAACAGCGGGGAAGTGTCTGGCTGCAGACTGAGACACGCTTGCTTACACAGTGGGAATGTACTCCCCGGGGAAAGCGTTGGTGGTGTAGCTGATCAGGAGGCAGGTTTTCCCCACGGCCCTGCAAAAATGTAACATTCCGTTCAGTCAGTTTTGGGCAGTGGCGTATAGCGGCTACACAGACTCTGACAGACAGACAGCGGTTGTCGGTAGACTGAGTGCCATACAGTCGGATAGCTAAGCAGGACGTGTGCATGCGCACACATACACATACACACACACACACGCATACAAAGAGAGACACGACACACACATACAACAAACACACGCATACACTGACTGACATACGAGCGGCATATACAAACGCACACACGTACGTACACACTGAAACACACGTATATACATGCACGCATGCGCAAACACACACAAACAGAGATACACAGAGAGAGAGATAAGAACCACACTGACAGACTCACACACACACACACACATACAGGAGACACAGAGAAGGAAACCACAACTAGACAGACACAGACACAAAACACAAAACATACGAAAAAAGAACACACACAAAAAGAAACAAACACATACAGGAGCACAGAAAGAAAGGTGGGGAGCGAGTGGGGGGGAGCGGAGGAGGGGGCGGGGGGGAAGGAGGGGAGAGAGGAATGAAAGAAGAAAACACAAGAGGCGACAGAGAGAGATGAAAAGGAGGGAGAGAAAAAGAGAGGGGGGCGTGGCAGAGACAGAGAGAGAAAGAGAGGGGGCAGAGACAGAAAAATAAAGAGGTGGGGCAGAGACAGAGAAATAAAGAGAGGGGGCAGAGAGAGAAAAGGGAGTGGGCAGAAACAGGGAGAGAGAAGTAAAGAGAGGGGGCAGAGACACAGAGAGAGAAGTAAAGAGAGGGGACAGAGAGAGAAAGAGAGGAGGGCAGAGAGAGAGAAGTAAAGAGAGGGGGCAGGGACAGAGAGAGAAAAAGAGAGGGGGGGAGACAGAGAGAGAGAAGTAAAGCGGAGAGGGGGCAGAGACACACAGAGAGAAAAAGAGGGGGGAAGAGACAGAGAGAGAGAGAAGTAAAGCGAGAGGGCAGAGACACACAGAGAGAAAAAAGAGGGGGGAAGAGACAGAGAGAGAAGTAAAGAGAGGGGGCAGAGACACAGAGAGAAGTAAAGAGAGGGGGCAGGGACACAGAGAGAGAAATAAAGAGAGGGGGCAGAGACAGAGAGAGAAAGAGAGGGGGCAGAGACACAGAGAGAGAAGTAAAGAGGGGGCATAGACACACAGAGAGAAGTAAAGAGAGGGGCAGACAGAGAGAGAAAGAGAGTGGGCAGAGACACAGAGAGAGAAGTAAAGAGAGGGGCAGAGACACAGAGAGAGAAGTAAAGAGAGGGGCAGAGAGAGAGAAAAAGAGGGGGGGGGGGCAGAGACAGAGAGAGAAATAGAGGGGGCAGAAACAGAGAATTAAAAAGAGGGGGCAAAGACTGAGAGAGAGAGAGAGAAGTAAAGAGAGGGGGCAGAGAGTGAGAGAGCGCACAGAGAGAGAAAGAGGGGGGGGGGCAGAAACAGAGAAGTAAAAAGAGGGGGCAGAGAGAGAGAGGGGGGGGCAGAGAGTGAGAGGGCGCACAGAGAGAGACAGAGAGAAAGATGGAACAGAGAAAAAGAGTGGACAGATACAGAGTGAGAAGGAGAGATGAAGAAAAGGGGTCATAAATTAAATCTGGAGGGTCGGTGGGTCGTTGAGGGGAAATGGTGTGTGTCAAAATGTTTAGGGTGGTGACAAACAATGAACACCTAGTAACTGCAAGGGCAGGAATGCGACAGTGGCATAAGCTATCGCTTTATCTCAAGTGCTTGTACATACAGCCGAGAACAAGGAAGTAAAGGCAACAGGATGTCCGATAATTGTAAGTTCGGTGTGGTATACGTATTCATTTAATACCCCAGAGTTTCAAACAAGACAGAGATAGCGCTAACATTATGCACTCTTTGGAAACAGAATACGGTCGGTTGTTTTTGCGGGTTGCTTGCGCCCATGCACGTTAGTTACTGTGACCTGTTTGTCAAATGGAAGGGCTAGCTGTCACACTGCACAGTGTCTGTTTCAACAGCACCACTCCTCCGCTCACAACCACACAGACATGTACACACACAGACATGTACACACACACACTCACACACACACACACACACACACACACACACACACACAACACACACACACACACACACACACACACACACACACACACACAACATGTACACACACACACACACACAGTACACACACACACACACACACACAGACACACACACACACAGACACACCACCACACACACACACATCCACACACACCCTCTACCCACCACACGCACAAATTCCTCTCTCTCTCCTCACACACACACACGCACGCACGCACACACACACTACCACACACATCACACACACACGCACACACACACACACACACACACACACACACACACACACACACACATGTACACACACATGTACACACACACACACAGACATGTACACACACACACACACACACACACACACACACAGACAGACATGTACACACACACGCATACACACACACACGCACGCACGCACAAATTCTCTCTCTCTCTCTCTCTCTCTCTCTCTCTCTCTCTCTCTCTCTCTCTCCTCTCTCTCTTCTCTCTCTTCTCCTTCTCTCTCTCTCTCTCTCCTCTCTCTCTCTCTCTCACATCACCAACCCTCACCTCTCTCTCCCTCCATCCTCCTACACACACGCACGCACGCACGCACAAATTCTCTCTCTCTCTCACACCCCACGCACGCACGCACGCACCACGCACGCACACACACACACACACACACACACCCACACAGACATGTACACACACACACACACAGACATGTACACACACACACACACAGACACACACACACACACACACACACACACACACAACACACAGCTGCATACACACACCACACTCACACATACGCACGCACGCACGCACGCACGCACAAAGACACACACACACACACACAGCTGCGTGCACACACACACACGCACACACACATACACACGTACATACACACACACTCTCTCTCTCTTGCAGCATGAAGACAAGCATATTTAGCTATGTATAACGACGACCAGGATGTTACGAACAGTCTGTAACAAAATGCTGGTAAACAAAGTAACGAAGAAGCCTAGCAGTGTCAACGCAGGTCCCCTACTACAGCTGTCATGTCAACGCAGGTCCCCTGCTACAGTCGTTGTGTCAACGCAGGCCCCCTGATACAGTTGTCATGCAGGTCTCCTATTTCAGTCGACGTGTCAATGCAGGCCCCCTGATACAGTTGTCGTACCAACGCAGGTCCCCTACTACAGTTGTCGTGTCAACGCAGGTCCCCTACTACAGTTGTCGTGTCAACGCAGGTCCGCTTTTACAGTTACTGTGTGAAAGTCCACTATTAGGCTTTCAACGGTCAATTATTGCTGTGGCGGTGTCAACGGTCAGTTATTACAGTGGCGGTGTCAACGGGGTCAATTATTGCAGTGGCTTTGTCAACGGTCAGTTATTACAATGGCGGTGACAACGGACAGTTATTACAGTGGCGGTGTCAACGGGGTCAATTATTGCAGTGGCGGTGTCAACGGTCAATTATTACAGTGGCGGTGTCAACGGTCCACTATTACAGAGGCTGTGACAAGGGTCCATAATTGTTACAGTGGCGATGTCAATGATTCATTGTTACAGTGGCGATATCAATGATTCGTTGTTACAGTCGCGATGTCAATGATTCTTTGCTACAGTGGCGATGTCAATGATTCATGGTTACAGTCGCGATGTCAATGATTCTTTGCTGCAGTGGCGATGTCAATGATTCATGGTTACAGTGGCGATGTCATTGATTTGTTGTTACAGTGGCGATGTCAATGATTCATTGATACAGTGGCAATGTCAATGATTCATGGTTACAGTGGCGATGTCATTGACTCATTGTTAAAGTCACGACATCAAAGGCCAGGGTGGTTAAGCAGCTACAGGACGGCCGAAAGGTCCACAGGAAGTTCTACTCTATCAAATTTTACCCTACGGCTAAAGAACATACGTTTTAAAGTGCGTGTGCGTGCGTGCGTGTGTGTGTGTGTGTGTGTGGAGAGAGAGAGAGAGAGAGAGAGAGAGAGAGAGACGGACAGACAGACAGACAGACAAAAGGGGGCAATAAAAAAAAGGAAAAAAAGGAAAGGAAACAAAAAGGGGGAAAAGAATGGAGGGAGTGAGAGAGAGGGAGACGGGAAGAGGGAGACAGAGAGAGGACAGAAAGAGAGAGATGGTGATTTCGACTGACAGACAGAGCGGTCCGGACCGGCAGATACAGTTTTCACGAACAACTTAACCTACAAAACTCACCCATCACCGACGACCACACACTTAATTGCTTGCATCGCCATCACAACAGCGCTCCTCTGTTAGCCAACAACGAGACTGGGCAAAAACGTCCGAGTGGAGAAATATTCTACCTGCTGCCCAGCAAGTCGATGCCTTGAAACTGTAATCAAACCACAGTCCTGAAGTATCGGCACAATCACTGTCCTCCACTCACCACACGTAAAAACCACAACCACCGAAGACACCGATTAGCAGAACCAGGTAGTTATGATATATAATGTGTTAAACCTTCTTACTAAAAAATAACCACAGAATGTAGCAAGGCTACTTATTAGGTGTGTGTGATTTTCTCCCGCGACTGACTGGACAGTTTCGATACGCGAAGATTCCCAGGCCTACAAGTTCAAACTAAGTGAATTTCGTTCTACAGTGTCTGCCATAGTCTCCCTTGAGAGCGCTTGTAGTTTCGTACATTGAGTGGGAAGTAAATTGTAAGTATATGTGTGCTGCTGCTAATGTCTTGACTGACTGTGTGTAGAAAGCTGTGACGTGTCTCTTCCTGGTTGAAGGTTTATGACGTACAGAAGAAGTGTAGTTTGATCGACCTACTACATACGGGGTCAAATAGGCAGAGGGTGCGCTGTAAGTGTGTAGACCACAGGGACGTAGAATTTGATGCATTTAGGTGCGTAGCCGCTTGTAACAGTTTAAGGCAGATTTGGATTTTAAAAAGAAAAGGAAAAAAAAAAAGGAGTACATTTGTTGTTTTTCGTTTCATTTTAACTTTATTTGCAGGTTACTAAGTGTTTGACAATAACGGTTACTATTATCATTCGTACCTTACTTTGCTGTATTGAGTGTGCTCGTGTTTGGAATCAGTGCAGAAGCTCACTTATGATTAAATCTTTATCCTTGTGTAATAAATTGTCATCATCATCATTATCGTCAACATCATCTGTCTGTCTCTGTCTCTCTCTGTCTGTCTCTGTCTCTGTCTCTTCTCTGTCTCTCTCTCTCTCTCTCTCTCTCTCTCTCTCTCTCTCTCTCTCTCTCTCTCTCTCTCTCTCTCTCTCTCTCTCTCTCTCGCGCGCGCGCGCGCGCGCGCGCGCGCACATTATACTGTCTTTACTGGTTAACTTCAAAAGCCCGAGTTTCGGTTTAGCCTGAAACACTTAACGTTAGAAACGTTATGGATTATACCTTGGAACAGTTTAGTTTGTTTAACCATCCTTTTCTGTCCAAATCGTAGATTTTTCTTATTAATTGGTTTATATTGTTTTATTATTATTATGTATATATTAATTATTACTTTCCTATTATTATTACTTCATTATTTTTCTTAACATTATCTCATCATCTCTTGCCACTCTTTTGGTTGTCTTTGATCACTGCTGTTGGGCTGGCACGATTATAACATAGTCTTTGCTGTATTGGCAGCCCGAGGTTGGGTTAGCCATGAAACACTTACGTCAAACGTGGTTATGGACCAGTTAGTGTAACCATCCAAGGCTCTGTACAGTCCACCGTGTCAGTACCATGTCAGTAACACATTCCAAGGTCCTGTACAATCCACCGTGTCAGTTAATGTCAGTAACCATTCCAAGGTCTCTGTACAGTCCACCGTGTCAGTACCATGTCAGTGAACACATTCCAAGGTCCTGTACAGTCCACCGTGTCAGTACCATGTCAGTGAACACATTCCAAGGTCCTGTACAGCCACCGGGTCAGTACCATGTCAGTAAACACATTCCAAGGCCCTGTACAGTCCACCGTGTCAGTACCATGTCAGTAAGACCATGCCAAGGCTCCTGTACAGTCCACCGTGTCAGTACCATGTCACTGAACACATTCCAAGGGTCTGTACAGATCCACCGTGTCAGTACCATGTCAGTGAACAC
>JABMCL010003041.1:22500-30000 GCA_018857735.1 Alviniconcha marisindica | reverse complement strand
ATGGTTAAATACAGCTTTACGTCCACGGAAACCAGAAGGCTCGTTAGGACGGACAGCCCAGGACGGCCACCTCGACTTTCACACAGCACCTGAGCTCTGCCACGGTAGGTAGGTAGGTAGGTAGGTAGTGTTGCTTAATGTCCTCGGATGTCAGTTGACATATTAGGGACAAGCTGCGACCAATGCCGAAGCATGGTTCAATATAGCTTTACGTCCACGGAAACCAGAAGGCTCGTTAGGACGGACAGCCCAGGACGGCCACCTCGACTCTCACACAGCTACTGAACTATGAACCTCAGCTCGGTTCGGCTGCCCTACTTTTTATTCAGTTGGCTCAAATCACAGTTAACTTCAATCGCACACGTCTTTGCCTCAGTAAGTCAAACCAGGACAGGGTCTGCCATTAGCCTACTTTACGCTACCAGCATTGCAGTGTCAGCAAACGTGTGGTCCGAGACAGCTTCACCTGTGGTTTAATTTTCCTGCCGGGAAATTTGTGCTGCCGATTTAGTTCTTCACAAAAATTGTCTAAAAGAGTCTCAGCAAACAACAACAACAACAAGATTTCTAGAGCGCCCATCTACCGCACAAGGCAGGAGATAGCTCACTGGTTAGAGCACCGGACTCGTGATCGAAAGGTCCCGGGTTCGAGTCCCCGCAGGAGCGGCGGGAGAATTTAGTTAGCCTCCATGTTCAACGTTCTGTGCTGACTCTTACTTCGGTATCGCGTTCCACCCCCGTGTTACCGTAATAGTTGTACGTAAAAGATCCCGATCATTCTGCCAAAAGTGCAGAAGGCAGGTTTACAGCTAAACACGCGTGCACTTTGCACTGCTGTTTTGAATGAAGTGACAGTGTAAACTGGGGCATGGATTTATGGTGTACACACACACACACACACACACACACACACACACACACACACACACACACACACACACACACACACACACACACACACACACACACACACGCACACACACACACACATACACACACACACACACGCACGCACGCACGCACGCACGCACGCACGCACGCAGGGGTAAAGTTCTAGCATTTGTGTGTGCGAGACACTGGTGGCCTCTCCTAGCCGCTTATTATAAGTTTTTTGTCTTGCTTTTAGTTTCAGTTTGTTAACGCATCAATGTTTTACATGCGTAATGTTCACTGCCTTGGTCTATGCAATAAACAGTGGTAAAGCTTAATCTACAACTATATCAGTATTACTTCCAATTTAAATCACACACAGACACACAGACACACAGACACACAGACACACACACACACACACACACACACACACACACACACACACACACAACACACACACACAACAAAACACACACACACACACACACACACACACACACACACACCACACACACACACACACACACACACACACACACACACACACACACACACACACACACACACACACACACACACACGCGCGCGCGCGCGCGTGGGGAAACGCAAGGTAATGGCACTGACGCAGGTTTGTTACATGACCTCAGATACGTGAACGAGAAAAGCTCTGTCGATAACGTCATGCAACTTTCTCAGCCACGACGAGTGAAAAGGTCACTAAGAGATTGATGGCGGACTCAGTTCCGATTTCACATTGACTAACATTTCTCTTCAAATGTCGACTGCGGTTTGCCAACTCTGCCTACTGATACAGTCTGAAAAACAGAAAGAGGCCCAGAGAGCTTGTGCACAATCAACACACAAGGGAGTTAATTAGCGCTCGAAGGACGTCACACAAACACAACAACAAAGACCTGAGTCGCCTACGGTAACTCTCACCTGGCATGCGTGTACATCCTCTGGTGGAGTTTATGTACCGTGTATCCTCTGGTGGAGTTTATGCACCTTGTATCCTCTGGTGGAGTTTATGCACCTTGTATCCTCTGGTGGAGTTTATGTACCTTGTATCTATCCGCATGCGAGGTGAGAGTTACCGTCGTAGGTGACTCAGGTCTTTGTTGTGTTTGTGTTACTGTCTACTGATATAATTCCAGTCGATTCTACTTTAACTAACCTTCTCTTCAAATACCTGTTGTTCGCCGACACTGTCCACTGATAGTTTCGATTCCACGATAACTTACTTTCTCTTCAAATATTTGGTTTGCCGACACTTTCTACTAATAGGCCTAGTTTAATTCGATTCTATCTTAACTAGCCTCTCTCTTTAAATATATGTGGTTTTCCAACACTGTCTACTGATAGTTTAAATCTTTAATTCGATTCCACCTTAACTAATCTCTCTCTTAAAAAAATTGTGGTAAGCCAACACTGTCTACTGACTATTTAATTCAATTCTACCTTAACTAACTTCTCTCTTCAAATATTTGTGGTAAGCCAACACTGTCTAGTGATAATTTAATTCGATTCCACCTTAACTAACCTCTCTCTTCAAAACTTTGTGGTAAGCCAACACTGTCTACTGATAATTTAATTCGATTCCACCTTAACTAACCTCTGTTGTGTGTTGTATACACAGAATTTAATTCTGATGTTTCTGCACATTTGTAGGAACTGTGAAACTGCATTAATCAATTACTTAATCGTGCTTATAATATTTGTTTGTGGTATTGTCGTGTTTATTTGTGTTTGTAGTAACAGCGAGGACTGGCTGTTAGATAGATACAAATGGACATAACTCTACTATCCTTGAGTATTAAAATTTTCGAGTTCGAGTTCGACTTCTGTCTTAACAAATTTGTGGTTTGCCGACACTGACTACTAATAGTTTAATTCGATTCCATCTTAACTAATCTGTCCCTTCAAAAATCTGTGGTAAGCCAACACTGTCTGTTGATAGTTTAATTCGATTCCACCTCTCTCTTCAAAACATTGTGGTACGCCGACATTGTCTACCGATAGTTTCATTCGATTCCGTCTTAACTAACTTCTCTCTTCAATACAATTGTGGTTTGCCGACACTGTCTACTGATAGTTTACTTCGATTCCATCTTAACTAACCTCTCTCTTCAAAACAATTGTGGTTTTCCGACACTGTCTACTGATAGTTTACTTCGATTCCATCTTAACTAACCTCTCTCTTCAAAATATTTGTGGTTTGCCGACACTGTCTACTGACAGTTTAATTCGATTCCACATCTCTCTTCAAAAATCTGTGGTAAGCCGACACTAACTACTAATAGTTTCATTCGATTCCACCTCTCTTCAAAATTCTGTGGTTTGTCGACACTAACTACTGATAGTTTCATTTGATTCCATCTTAACTAACCTCTCTCTTCAAAGATTTGCGGTTTGCCGACACTGTCTACTGATAGTTTATTTCGATTCCATCTTAACTAACCTCTCTCTTCAAATATTTGTGGTTTGCCGACACTGTCTACTGACAGTTTAATTCGATTCCACCTCTCTCTTCAAAAATCTGTGGTAAGCCGACACTAACTACTAATAGTTTCATTCGATTCCATCTTAACTAACTTCTCTTTTCAAAGATTTGTGGTTTGCCGACACTGTCTACTGATAGTTTCATTCGATTCCATCTTAACTATGCTGTCTCTTCAAATCAAAACATTGTGGTTTGTCGACACTGTCTACTGGCAGATTCGTTTCCACCTCAGCTAGCTTTTCTCTTCAAACATCTTTGGTTTGCCAACACTACTAGCTTTACTAGAACAATGAGAGAAACAGCAAATTGTTCCCTATCGATGCACACTGAAACGAATCAAAGAATCGTGATTTTGTGACTTTGCGACTGTGCACTGTGCAAGGCTAAAATCTACTGTAATTGTCATCACGGAATGATGAAGGAAACTGCCAAATTTCCGGTCCTCATTGGCAGCCTAATGAATACAGACTCATTCTGGTAGTGACAGCAATGGTGTTAGGTTGAGTATTCAGATCCTCAGTTTGGGTATTCAGACCCTCAGTGTTAGTTTGGGTAATCAGACCCTCAGTGTTAGTTTGGGTATTCAGACCCTGGTGGTGACAGCAATGGGGTTAGGTTGAGTATTCAGATCCTCAGTTTGGGTATTCAGACCCTGATGGTGACAGCAATGGTGTTAGGTTGAGTATTCAGATCCTCAGTTTGGGTATTCAGACACTCAGTGTTAGTTTGGGTAATCAGACCCTCAGTGTTAGTTTGGGTATTCAGACCCTGGTGGTGACAGCAATGGGGTTAGGTTGAGTATTCAGATCCTCAGTTTGGGTATTCAGACCCTGATGGTGACAGCAATGGTGTTAGGTTGAGTATTCAGATCCTCAGTTTGGGTATTCAGACACTCAGTGTTAGTTTGGGTAATCAGACCCTCAGTGTTAGTTTGGGTATTCAGACCCTTCAGTGTTAGGTTGGGTATTCAGACCCTCAGTGTTAGTTTGGGTATTCAGACCCTGGTGGTGACAGCAGTGGTGTTAGGTTGAGTATACAGATCCTCAGTTTGGGTATTCAGACCCTCAGTGTTAGTTTGGGTAATCAGACCCTCAATGTTAGTTTGGGTATTCAGACCCTCAGTGTTAATCTGGGTATTCAGACCCTCAGTGTTAGTTTGGGTATTCAGACCCTGGTGGTGACAGCAATGGTGTTAGGTTGAGTATTCAGATCCTCAGTTTGGGTATTCAGACCCTCAGTGTTAGTTTGGGTAATCATACCCTCAGTGTTAGTGTGGGTATTCAGACCCTCAGTATTAATCTGGGTATTCAGACCCTCAGTGTTATTTTGGGTATTCAGACCCTGGTGGTGACAGCAATGGTGTTAGGTTGAGTATTCAGATCCTCAGTTTGGTATTCAGACCCTCGGTGTTAGTTTTGGTAATCAGACCCTCAGTGTTAGTTTGGGTATTCAGACCTTCAGTGTTAGTTTGGGTATTCAGACACTCAGACCCTCAGTGTTAATCTGGGTATGCAGACCCTCAGTGTTAGTTTGGGTATTCAGACCCTGGTGGTGACAGCAATGGTGTTAGGTTGAGTATTCAGATCCTCCATGTTAGTCTGGGTATTCAGACCCTCAGTGTTAGTTTGGATATTCACACCCTCAGACCCTCAGTGTTAGTTTGGGTATTCACCCCCTCAGCCCCTCCCCCTCCCTCCCTCCCTCTTGTGTTAAATATTTTCATACTCTTTCTAACCTGAGTAGGCGGAGCTAATTGTTAAGCTATTAGCCTCAAGGATTTCCTTCCTCTTCGCCCGAATACCCCTCTCCAAACGCAATTCAGTGCTATATTGTTTATAATGAAACAAAATGCGTTCTACACATCGACAAACATAGAAACTCGTCTCTTCGTCAGTTACCCACTTTTTGTCTGAGCTTTTGAGTTTTAGTTTGTTTGTTTGTTTGCTTGTTTGTTTCCTGTTTTCTGGACTTATCAGTTGTTGTTGGAATGACAAACTCAGCTAAACAGTTACTGGCATAAGAGCATTCTCTCTCTCTCTCTCTCTCTCTCTCTCTCTCTCTCTCTCTCTCTCTCTCTCTCTCTCTCTCTCTCTCTCTCTCTCTCTCTTCTCTTGATTTCTGATTGATTTTTGTTGTTGTTTTCATGTTGTTTAATATAAACATACATACCCGTTGTTGCAAAATGAATTTAGTAAATTATGCTTGTGAGCATTTAGCTTGTTTAATGCTCATACAATGATTTTGATTGTCTATATTTTCATGAATGTAAATAAACTTTGCTTAAACCAACAAAGCAGCAAGAGCAAACAATGGTAACTATCAGTTCAGCTTGGCTTAAGCTGTGTCGCAAAACAATGACGTCAGCAAGAACATTAAGGCTTGGGCTGTGTCAGTCACAAAACAATGACGTCAGCAAGAACATTAAGGCTTGGGCTGTGTCACCACAAAACAATGACGTCAGCAAGAACATTAAGGCTTGGGCTGTGTCACCACAAAACAATGACGTCAGCAAGAACATTAAGGCTTGGGCTGTGTCAGTCACAAAACAATGACGTCAGCAAGAACATTAAGGCTTGGGCTGTGTCAGTCACAAAACAATGACGTCAGCAAGAACAATAAGGCTTGGGCTGTGTCAGTCACAAAACAATGACGTCAGCAAGAACAATTAAGGCTTGGGCTGTGTCACCACAAAACAATGACGTCAGCAAGAACATTAAGGCTTGGGCTGTGTCAGTCACAAAACAATGACGTCAGCAAGAACAATAAGGCTTGGGCTGTGTCAGTCACAAAACAATGACGTCAGCAAGAACAATAAGGCTTGGGCTGTGTCACCACAAAACAATGACGTCAGCAAGAACAATAAGGCTTGGGCTGTGTCAGCACAAAACAATGACGTCAGCAAGAACAATAAGGCTTGGGCTGTGACAGTCACAAAACAATGACGTCAGCAAGAACAATAAGGCTTGGGCTGTGTCAGTCACAAAACAATGACGTCAGCAAGAACAATAAGGCTTGGGCTGTGCACCACAAAACAATGACGTCAGCAAGAACAATAAGGCTTGGGCTGTGTCAGTCACAAAACAATGACGTCAGCAAGAACAATAAGGCTTGGGCTGTGACAGTCACAAAACAATGACGTCAGCAAGGACACTAAGGTTTGGGCTGTGTCACAACACTCTGACATCAGCAAGAGTTTGGAGTGTGTCACAACACAAGACCACTAAGGCTTGGGCTGTGTCACAACACAAGGCCACTCAGGCTTGGGCTGTGTCACAACACAATAACATCAGCAAGGACACTCAGTAAGGTTTGGACTGTATAACAACACACTGACAGCAGGAACACTAAGGCTTGGGCTGTGTCACATCACACCGACAGCAAGACACCAGGGCTTGGCTGCGTCACAACACACTGACATCGGAAACCCACTGAGGCCTGGGCTGTGTCACAACACACTGCCATCAGCAAGAACACTATGGCTGCATCAGAATGTTGTTATGCGCTGCATAGTTGTGTGGGGACTATCACGTCAGTCTCCAGCCGTGATAAGCTTCTTGCCATAACAGCATCCATTGACCGGCCTCCACAAATATAATTACGGAGATAGATCCTCCGAAGATGGTGCGGCGTGAGCTGTCAGTAACCATGCGGCAGGGAAGTATTTCAGTAAAAAAAAAAGAATTAAAACGCTGCCGCCGCGCAGTTCTCTCGTCATATGAAATGCGTCTCAGTGTCACTGACTGAGAGTACCGGCAATTGCATATATCGGGTGACCCCCATGACTGAGTGTCGTTCAGCTGGGGGACGCTACTGGCAACAACAGCAACAACACAACAACAACAACAACAACAACAGCAACAACAACAACAACAACAACAGACAACACAACAATTATAATAAAAACATATATAATAATTAAAGTATTTGTAAAGAGCAAAATCTTGTCCATAGAGACTATATTCTACCACACACAAACACACACACACACACACACACACATCACACACACACACACACACAACACACACACACACACACACATCACACACACACACACACACACACACACACACACACACACCACACACACACACACACACACACACACACACACACACACACAGAGG
>JABMCL010003432.1:255000-266651 GCA_018857735.1 Alviniconcha marisindica | reverse complement strand
TGAAGCACTTTGGGTTCAAAAAAAAAATTTATTAAAACAGCGTTGGTTCAAAAAAGAATTTATTAAAACAGCTTTGGGTTTTAAAAAAGAATTTATTGAAGCAGCTTTGGGTTTTAAACAAAATTTATTGAAGCAGCGTTGGTTCAAACACAATTTATTGCAGCAGCGTTGGTTTAAAAAAGAATTTACTAAAGCAGCGTTCACTCATCAGTGAGCGGGGAGGGTTAATACGTTCCCACTACACGCATTTGGGCGCATTAAGCATATCCCATGGGTGCAGCGACGCTGACGTGATGCTAGTCATGCGCTTTCTTTTCTCCCCCGACCTCAGTTCTCTTTGACTATCATTGGCGGGAGCTGCCAAAAGTGTTCTTTTTGTCGCGACAAAAGTATGTTTGTCGCGACAAAACTTTTAACGCGATAAATATGTGTCGCTACAAACACGTGTTTGTCGCGACAAGAGTTTTGTCTCTACAAGCATATTTTTGTCGCGACAAGCACGTGTTTGTCGCGACAAAATTATGTTTGTTGCGACAAATGTTTGTCGTGACAAAGGTTTTGTCGCGACAAAAATATTTTGTTGCGACAAACATAATTTTGTCGCAAAAAAAGTTTTGTCAAAAACATTTTTTGTCGCGACAAACGACGCTTTTGTCGCGACAAGCACGTTTTTGTCGCAACTAAACTTTGTCCGAAAATCTGTTTAATTTGGGCAGCCCCCGCCAATGATATTGACAGGTTTTTGGGGCACCCGGAAGTCACAAATATCGCGTTTAAAAGGTTTCGGCGGGGGCCCCAAAACCCCCCCCCCCACCACCACCCCAAACCACCAACGCGCGCGGGGGAAAAAAAAAACTTTTTCCCCATCAAAGCCACGGGGGGAAAAAAAAACCAACACACACCCACAAAAGCGCAAGGCACCAAAAAAAGCCCACGCCGCCCCCACCACCCACGCACCACCCACAACACACACACACACACACGCATACACTTTCTCACTTACACAAACACACACCTTTTTAAGGGTTGGGTTTTTGTGCGGGGGTATTAAGAAGGAGGGGGAATTTTAAAGCGGGGCGCGCGGCGGTGGTGTGTGTGTGTGGCGCGCGCCGGGAAAGGGCCCAAAAAAATTAAAAAGCGTAAAGAGGAACACATTTAACACACCCCGAAAAGTGCATCTTTTTGTTACTATCCCGATGTCTCATTTCCAAAAAAGGGGTCGCCCAGGGTCTGCCATTTGGAGGAAAAAAAATTGCGACATCCTTGAAAAAAATACGCGTGCTGCATACTTTGCAGGGGGCCCACCCTCCCCCCCCCCAAAAACCCCCCCCCACTACCACTGCCCCCACTCCACCCATCCCCTACCTTGACCCCCCTCGACGTCCCAAAAAAATTCGATTTGCTTTCATTTTTACACCCATTTCCGTCGCACGCCGTGTCCAATCGCTGAGTATGGCTGTTTGGATTGACTTGCCTAGTTTGAGGTCAGCGCCTTCTCGCCCTTTCCGTAATTACCACCACCACCACCACCACCCCGCCCCCACCATCTCTGTACCGCATTGTTCCCCTTCCCTCCCTCCCTCCCAAATATTACAGATATCTGGAGAGAGAGAGAGAGAGAGAGAGAGAGAGAGAGAGAAGAAGAAGAAATATTTTATTACACAGGGAAAAAAAGGGACGGTCGGCTTTTTAAAATCTGCCCCTGATGACAAACACAGAAACCTCAAACATCAAACAAGAATTCCATTAAATACGCTGAGAAAAAACATTTAAAAAACAAAACCCTAATTTCTGTCTAAAACATCCATATGAACAGAGCAATAATAAGGCAAAAAGAAAAAAATTAAAAAAAAAGGAGAGGTTAAAAAAACATATTAACAATAATGAAAAGCGACAGAATAGTGGCTATCTCACTATCTACGTATAAAACAAGATCACATCTAACGGATTGGAAGCTAAGCAATGGGCATTATACACACCTAACCAAAATCAAAGAAATCACACAACCAACAATCATATTTTGCAAACATTAAATTTAAATTTTAAAAATAAAAAAAATTTGACCACGGGGAAAAAAGAAAAAAATATTTCATAAAAATACAAACAAACAAACAAAAATTAAAATTTACAAGAGGCAAGGAAGGAAAACAATAAAAAATTCTAACATTTTGTGTCAAGCTGTCTGACGGGGAAAAAAAAGAAAAAAAAAGAAAAAAGAAAGGGGTTGCGAGTGCCGAAATACTTTCCTTTTGAACTTTTTTTAATTCCAGGGGGTTCTGAGATGATGAGCTAAACTATTCCCCCTAAGGAGCCGAAAAGGAGAAACTCGTTTTAAAGATATCAATCCTTGTTCTGGGAAAAAGCTGTTTATTCCCATGAACATGAAGACGTTCAATGGAATCATGAAATCTTTCAGATACTGCGGGGCTTTCCCGTGAAAAACCCTTTTTGCATTAAACACATTTGTTGAGCAATAATTTTTGTCAAAAGGGAGTAGTTTGAGACACAGCACTTTTGTTTGTAGTCTAAATTCGGAATTGGCATAAAAAAAATTACGGCACGTTTTGGAAGAATACAGCTGCTTCATGTGCAATGGCACCCACCCCATCATTTGAAAAAAGTTCATATGTGACATAATGTGTGCAAAGAAGAAGGAATTTTGGATTTTTGGCTGACAATTTGGCTCAGTTTCGAAAGAAAAAAAAATATTTCTAGAAACGGTTCTGCAAATGTTGTTAATATGCGTTTGCCACTTTAGTTTTACAAGTTACCCCAAGTAGGCGATGTTTTGAAACTTGTTCTATTGGCGTGGTCTCGAACTTTAGATTTAAAGGGAGCTGTTTTTCTGGTGTTTTTGTCTCGTCGCCATCAACATGCATTTTGTTTTCGTCGGATTCAGTGCCATCCATTTCTACAACACCATCCAAAACATCATATAGACTTTGTTTAAATCCCTACGTATATTACTATTTGTATTAGCTGTTTTAAAGGGGTCCATCATCAGAAAATAAATCACATGGATGACGCAGTGTAAGACACAGGGGCAAGTCATTAATAAAGATGCAAAACAGAAGAGGGCCAGGATCGACCCTTGAGGCACTCCATTTTAAACGTTCTTGGGAGATGTGCCATTTACAAGTACGCATTGTAGACGACCCTGTAAGTAAGATCGTAAAAAAGCTATACTTGCGATGCTTAAGTTGTACGTGGATAGTTTTTTCAGTAAAATATCGTGATGAACCAGATCAAAACCTTGCGAAAATCAGAAATACGGCGCCTGACTTTGGCGATTGTTAAAAGCTGAGAGCCAAGTATCAGTTAAAGGGGAACCCCCGTTTGACAAGAATGCCCACATCGGAAGCCAGACTGAAATGAATGGAAAAGCTGGTGTGTTTCAAAAAAATTTGTCAAATGTTTTTGAATGTGTTTTCTAGTGGCTTTGTGAGAACAGACAGGATCGAGATAGGGCGGTAATCGTTCAGATCGGTGGAGATAGTTTTTGTTTTAGGGAGGGGAATTACTTTAGCTCTCTTGAATGCGGTTGGAAAAACATTCTTTTTATGCATAAGTTATAAATATATGTAAGTGTCTCAGCTATGTAAGGAAGGCAATTTTTAAAAACACTAATACCATCAAAACCTGTAGATTTCTTATTATCCAGCTTTGAGATAGATATTCCTACTTCGAATACAGATAGAGGAGGAATTGAAAATGTGGATTTTAAAAATTCTTTTGCAAAAGTTTAGTAACCTATCAGAACAATTATACTGAACCCATCGGTTTGATCGTCTGGTTTGATGTACTTGGAACTACAGATACAAAATTTAAAGACGTTGGTGTGAGTTCTGAGGAAGATTATTGTTTGCAGGGCTGTGGCCTTTAGTGAGTGTGTTGAAGCTCCCCACATGGATGATATATCTGCTTTATTTCCGGCAAGGTCATTAAAATATTTTTTTTGGCTTCCCTCACAAGGTAATTTACACGGTTCCGTTTTGCTTATATTCTACAAATTTTTTTTGCTTCCTACATTTGTCCCTAAATAAAGGCTTTTTATATCAGGTTCACCCATGGTGGAAGGGTTTGGTTTTCCCCCTTTTTTTTTGGGGGGGGCATGCTTATTAATAACATCAAGAAATAAGTCAGTCCAGTGTGACAGTGCCACATTGGGGTCGCTAAAAACCTTTTTGGGGTTTGGAAATAAAAAATTTTTATCAAAAAAATCAAACTTAAATTTGAAATTAAATTTTTGAAGGGGTGAAAAAAATTAAATTTTTCCGGGGAATGAATTTTTCAAATGCTAGTATCACTTGTGTAAATATGATCAATTAGCGTTGAAGAAGGGGGGGATTCTCGTAGGTGACGTAATCATTTGATCTAGGCCCAAAAAAGGATATTGTGGAATCCCATGCTGGGTTACTTTTTTGCATATCAATATTAAAATCACCCAACAGGACAACATTCAAATTTCTGCCCTGCACCCTGTCCATCATTGTAAAAAATTTGGGTCATACCAGTCAAACGTTGAAGCTGGGTTTCTATAAATATAACCAACTAAAATACTAGACTTGCGCGTTTGTATTTCTAACCACACGCTTTAAACTGTTTCAGATCTAAGTCAGGACGGCGACGGACAATTTTGCTGATTGAAGAATGTATGTAAACAACTAAACCTGTGTGCTGCGATCTGGCAGCATCCTTTCGGATTAATGAATAGTGAGGAAGAGACAGACCTTCACTTGGAATGTGGCTTTTCAGCCTAGTCTCACTGAACCGAACAGGTGGAAGAGTTGATGGGACCAAAGAAGACATTGATCTGAATTTTTTTCTGAATGTGGTACACATTAAGGTGACCGACTCGGAGACATTCGCTGGACATGCTAAACCCTGACTAAAATCCGTTCCTAGAGCTGAAAAATGCAGGAATTCAAATCACTGCGTGCATAAATGTTCCTTTAAATGTTTTTTATATATATATATATATAAAATTATATATATATATATATATATATATATATATATATATATATATATCCCAGGGGACAATGGCGCAAAACAAAAAAAAAAGAACAAAAAAAAATGAACTAGTAGTACAAATTTCGGAAAAAAAGCAGAGGGAATCCCACAAACACGATTAACAATCCAAAGGGAGCTCGAGTTCTTGCAGATGCAGACACAAACTATTCGCTAATGAACTACCCCAACGTTTCCACCGGTTAACTATTCAAAGGGAGCAGACACAGCCGCTCGGGTTCTTAAACAGTTTCCAACACGAAGTATAAATTTAGTTATGGAATATACTAACGTGCCCACCAGTTAATGCAAACGGAGCAGGCACTACTGTTCTTGATCCTGAATAGGTGCAAAACACAAAGTATTCAGCAAATGACAAACACCAACGTGTCCACCAGGATCCTGGACGTATAAATATAATTGTCTCAAGGCCATGAGTATACAAGACTGTCAGTGTCCCCGACCGGGGCAGTGCAACACACAATAGCGCAGTGATGATTGTCGCAGTAATACGGAGTCGGTCAGTCTCTGGTATTGGTTACAGAGTAAGAGTAACGCACTCATATCTGGAACTATAAGTTATCGCGTGCACAATCGAGCGCACACACCCGCACGCATTCACGCCACAAGCACACACCGGTCGGGTGTGTACAAAAAAAACTACCGTTAAAAAACACTGCTGGATACACACTGCAAGCTTGCGTTACACAAGTGTCTCCGCTGCACCCCCCCAGTAACTGGTGCGATGGGGTGCAGGACGATGTTGGATTGCTGTGTGTTGAAGGAAGGGTGGGCTGTGGGCCCGTATGTACACTGACGTCCACGTGGCGGGAGAGCTCCATAGCTGGACTGCGGCGATGGCGCTGCCCACATGCGGAGAGGGTGTCGATGTGCTCCGTACCAGCCACTGAAGGGTGGCGGAGCGGTGCCGACATCACGGTGTAGGGGTGTTCCTCTGCTGTAGCGGTGAGGCTGGTGGTGTAGTGGGGCGTCCCCGGCCGTCGGGGGGTTGGGTTGGGATTTTTGGAGCTTTTGGAAACCCCGAGTGGTTGAAACAGCTGGCCTATTTCTGTACTGCTGGCTCCTCCCACCGCCCTCTCTGAGATGCTGGCTCGGCGGACAGTCAACACGTGGCTGAAACGAAGGGGTCTCCAGCAACGGCACTCGGCCACTAGCAGAGGGTGACGGATGGGAAGGGCGGTCTTGGGGTCGAAGGGGAGGTCGGGGTTGGCCCATATACTTGACGTTGCACGCAAGTCGCATGGTGCCTTTGGGGCTTGGGTGCAGAGCGTCCCGGTAGAGCGCTTTCCGGGGGGGGCCGCTGGTCGTGGTGAAGGTGTCGGTGTGGTCAGCGAGCATAACTCGCTCACTGTGACACGCCTTCACCAAGGCAGCGTTTGAAGCGGCCACCGTCTTCCTCAGAGGGTGCTCTCCTTGTGGGGGGATTAGAGAGGAGAGCTGGACGACAGCATTGGGGAACACTGACTTGAGCAGGAGAGGCCCTCCACATGCTCTCCGTGACGGTGTTCACCCAGCACGTGTTCACCCCGACGTGGACGACCAGCAGCTGGACGTCTCTGCATTTTGGAACATTTTGCAGCCAATGTAGAAGGTCATCCACAGTGAGGCCGGAGACGCTGATCTTTTGCTGTGCTTTGTGAGGGTACATCAGCTCTGGTCTGATTTGTCGGAACACAGGTCCCCAATCAACCGGGGTATTGCCTGGGAGACCCGCATCCGCCATCCGTTCCCTTGGCGTCCTGGG
Source organism: Alviniconcha marisindica (assembly GCA_018857735.1). Classification (NCBI taxonomy): domain Eukaryota; kingdom Metazoa; phylum Mollusca; class Gastropoda; family Provannidae; genus Alviniconcha; species Alviniconcha marisindica. The sequence goes on along the minus strand of JABMCL010003432.1, from coordinate 259,876 downwards.
TGGTGGGTGATGTGGGGGTGGTGGGTGATTGTGGAGGGGGGGGGGATTCCCTTTTCCGGCTAGGCCTTGTTTATGGGGGCGCTATAGCGGAGGGGGGGGGGCTTATCGTGACTGTCGATGGTCGAGTCATGGCTGGGATCTGTGTTGTATGTAGTGGCCGCGTCGAGAGATGAGCTGGAACAGTTCTCTAGTGTTAGCTGGTCGTCTTCTTCCCCACCTAACACTGAGAACATGTTCGACGTTTCCACGTTCACTGAAGTGTTGTTGACAGGGACTTCGGGTGCGGCTTTTTTGTTTTTCGGCATTTTTTTGGGGGTAGGGCCCGGGCTTAATAACACTGATGTACTTCCTAAGATCACCGATTTGAGATTTCATGTCGGGTTTTGTTTTGTGACCTCCGTCAGCTTTTGGGTCAGTGACGTCACGGTGTCAGTCAGTTGGTCAAACTTCACCTTCACATGCAGCTTGAGCTCGGCCTTTATCTGTTGTTTTACTGTCTCCAGCTCAGTGACTAGGGATGCGTGTTGTGGTGAAGGTGTGACTGGGGAGGCTTGCTGGCGGGGGGTGGCGGGCTGGCGGGGTGTGGTAGGAGGTGTGGCATGGGTGGGAACCAGGTGGCGGGTCGGTTTGATAGGCTGGGAAACCGGGACTGGAGCTGCCGAAGGTGAGGCTGACTTGGGACTGGGGCCTGAAGTCGACGCGAGCTCCCTCGTACTCCCGGTTGTCCTTGGCAACTGTGGACGCGGGGTGCACCTGGGCCTAACATCGTGTATCCGGGCTCCCCCGTCGGCGATGGCGAAACAGTCGGCAAGCGGAGGTTGCACAATTCGATGTTACCGTTTCATGCAACCCCGGCTCCTTCCCCGGTCGACAAAGGCGTAGATGGCCCTAAGCACTTGATGAGGGAACTAAACTCTTCGTCTCTCCAACGGGGACACCTATTTCCCTGGACTAGGATTGTACCTGTGCTGTAGAAGATCGTTATTGTCACTAGCTTAACAGTATCACAGTTGACTTGAAACTTAGTCCGGAAAAGGTCCTGGCTGGGAAGGTCAGTGGGTACTATACTGATGTCATTACTGTCTTCTACATGGATGGTCCTGGTTGGATTGGTGCCCTCATCCAGCCAGTCGACCTGATACCCCGCAGTTCCTGCAACATCCCCACATAACGCCTGTAGAAAATCTGTCTGGTGAGGGGCATTAAACAGTGAGGTATATCGAACGTCATTTGCTTGGGATCTTTCTTCACTTCTACATTGGGCACCCAGGCAAACAGAGACGAGCTCTGGAGCGCCATGGCGGCTGCAGTTTAAAGAGAAGTCAAGTGTTGGCTAAGTAGTCAATAACATGGTGGAGGGAGGGGCGAACTCATGGCCTAGGGGAAACCCAAAAGACGAGATGTGGAGCAAAAAAGAGGTTAAAGGAACGCTTATTTTACTTAGACAATACAAATCATGCGTAAATTTTCAGCAAAAACACCTTTCTCAAACAACAAACTGCAGACAGGCAGATACTAAACTGACAAATGATAATACGGAAAAATCTGATCAACTTAGCTTGCAGCTGGTGGCCAGATGGTTGGAGCGTGACGGTGTGCAGCTCATACCATCGAAACTGTGTGGCGTGGAAAAGATAAGCCGACGCTGCTGGTTAAGTGTTTTTACGACCTCTTGACGGCGCGTCATACTTTCTCCCCACCGCCAACGGTGGGTGTGACGTAACTGGTAACTGGTGAGAGCCAGCCGGGCTGGCCGGCGAAGAAAACACCGGCAAAGTTCGAATATGGATTCACAACATCACATAAAGTAAACGGTCAAGAATGACAAGATGACGTGCTGCTATCCTTGGCACTAGTCCGGCTTCTTTCACCTCCTGATCCGCATCCTGGCGCCTATCCACCAAAGGTTAACAATGAACAAGTCAACAGCGACCATCTGCCATCGGCAGCAGACCATTGACGCTGAGCGATCCACGTGTCCGACACAAACCGGCAAAAACACACCGGCACATGAAAAAACTAAAAACTGTCCGTAACTACGTGAACTTTGCCTCAGCACTTCCATCCTTGGTTCTTCGGCCACTGCCAGTCTGTTACAATCATTTTGGTAAAGAAAGAAAGAACTAACTCTCCAGCTAAACACCACTAGCACACAAAAGCTGACGAGCAGTTAACCACACTTCCGTAGGTCAGAGACAGACAGACAGAGAGACAGACAGACAGAGACAGACAGAAAGACAGAGAAAGACAGAGACAGAAAAAGAGAAAAGAGCTGCGACTTGGGTATCGGGGTTGCAGGGTTTGCCCCCCGGTTCTGGGTTATCTTCAAAAGTTGTGGTTAACCTTTTACTACCAGGCTTGGGGGTCACTTAAAACGACCCCTAAAGTGCCAAATTTGAAATCATTCTGGCCTTTCCCCCCTTTCGCATGGAAAACAAAAGTTTCTATGAAAAAGCAAAGTATTGACAAGATTTGTTAAGGACCATTATCAAATATACTGTTTTGCAGGCAAAATATGTGTACTTTTCAACCTGGGCATTTTTCGGGGTGGGGGGTGAAGGGTTAAAAACGGGCTTAATTTGACTTGCCCCCCAGAATGTTAATAATGTATTTATAAGGCTTACACGGTGGTCGTCTTAATTTTTTATTGCCAGTTGTCCTTGGGAAAGAACAAAAAAGGGAATCATTAAATCTTTTTTCTTCTTCTTCTTCTTCTTCTTCTTCTTCTTCTTCTTCCCTTTTTTTCTTCTTCTTCCCCTTTCTTCTTCTTCTTCTTCTTCTTCTTCTTCTTCTTCTTCTTCTTTTCTTCTTCTTCTTCTTCTTTCTTTTCTTCTTCTTCTTCTTCTTCTTCTTCTTCTTCTTCTTCTTTTTCTTCTTCTTCTTCTCTTCTTCTTCTTCTTCTTTTTCTTCTTCTTTTCTTTTTTTCTTCTTCTTTCTTCTTTTCTTCTTCTTCTTCTTTTTTCTTCTTCTTCTTCTTCTTTTTTTCTTCTTCTTCTTCTTCTTCTTCTTCTTCTTCTTCTTCTTCTTCTTCAACCTTCTTCTTCTTCTTCTTCTTCTTCTTCTTCTTCTTCTTCTTCTTCTTCTTCTTCTTCTTCTTCGCCCATATATATATAACCGTAATGGTTGACTGTTACTTACATGTTTCTTCTTCTTTTTCTTCTTCTTTTTTATTTTTATTTTCCTTCTTTTCGCTGGGGCACGTGAAAGGATTTCCATCAAAACGCATGGTTTCGAAGGTAGATTTGCTATACGTAGGGCCGGAAAATATACAAGTGTTTGCAGAAGTGTGTGCAGAACCTTTGCGGTGTGACATTTTGGCGTAAGGTGCAGTCCGAAAGAGAACGAGGCCCAGAGCTCCTAGCTGAATCAACAAACAAGGGAGTTAATTAGCTCTTGAAAGACGTCACACAAACGCGACGACAGGCCCTCGGTCGCCTAGCTCTCACTGGCTTGCGAGTGAATGCAAGGTACATTAACCCTACCAAGGGATAACTCTCACCCGGCATGCGAATAAATACAAGGTAAATAAATTCAGCCATAGGCACATCCATCACAGGAATGTGTGTGTGTGTGTGTGTGTGTGTGTGTGTGTGTGTGTGTGTGTGTGTGTGTGTGTGTGTGTGTGTGTGTGTGTGTGTGTGGTGTGTGTGTGTGTGTGCATCTTGTGCATAGTTACGTTTGAACACTTACGGATGTGCCCATGGTATGTTAGTTGTTGTTAAATTGCGAATAACATTTCTATTTCGATGTACATTATCCGAGTTCCGTTATGATTGTTCGGCATTTTGAGCCGCGGTGTAGGCGCTTAACATTATCATTATTATCATACTCGGAAAATTATTTCTTAATATATATATAAATTCCAAGAACTAACTGTGGGGGTGGGAGGGGGGGGGGGGACTGAAACTAAGGAAATTAAAGCGCACACATTGCCGCACGCACTCACACGCACTCCCGTGCATACCGTCGCACTCTTGCACATCCGTGTCACTGACTATGCCTAGGAAGACAAGACTGGGAAATGTTCATTTTTGAGGAACTGACTTTCGCAGATTTGATCTCGCTTCTGTTTCTGGCATTGCAGGCGATTCAGCACACGTCGCCACGTCAATCAGGCTAGTCTTAATTCCCTTTCTGTTGGCTTAAACATTTGTTTTTGTTTTCTCTTTCTTTCTTTCTTTCTTTCTTTCATTTTCTTCTTCTTTTCAAAGATCTGTCCCAGTGCTACTGGATTAAAATACAATAAATAAACAAACAAGCACATTCTGTCTGTCTGTCTGTCTGTCTGTCTGTCTGTCTGTCTGTCTGTCTGTCTGTCTGTCTGTCTGTCTGTCTCTCTCTCTCTCTCTCTCTCTCTCTCTCTCTCTCTCTCTCTCTCTCTCTCTCTCTCTCTCTCTCTCTCTCTCTCTCTCTCTCTCTCTCTCTCTCTCCCCTGTGATATGCTGATTACTGATTTCTTAGGCTTGATTGAGTTTCTCATTGACTGCATTGCGAGTAGAACTGTGAGCCGGGTTTTGTTTGTGCTTTGGTGACTTGCTGTCGGATCTGGTGTGGAGCAAACTTGAACGTGATTCGTCCTGAGGTGACCATCTGAGGTCGACGTGATCCAAGAACCTTGTATGTGTGTTTGTGTGTGCGCGCGCGCGCGCGCGTGTGTGTGTGTGTGTGTGTGTGTGTGTGTTGTGTGTTGTGTTTGTGTGTGTGTGCGTGGCTGGCGTTGCGTGCGTGTCGTGCTGTGTGTGCGTGTGTGTGCTGCTGGGGGTGTGTGTGTGTGGTGTGTGTGTGTGTGTGTGATGTGTGTGTGTGTGTGTTGTGTGTGTGTGTGTGTGCGTGCGTGTGTGCGTGGTGTGCGTGTGTGTGTGTGTGTGTGTGTGTG
>JABMCL010003432.1:247500-252500 GCA_018857735.1 Alviniconcha marisindica | reverse complement strand
GAGCTATTGTCTCCGTTTGGGATTGGGGATAGCTAAAATGGGAGATCGAGCTAAGGACAAGTGATCGAAAGGTCTCGGGTTCGAGTCCCGGCACAAGCGGCGGGAGAATTTTCTTCTTCGGGGTCAAATGCTTCAGTGTTGATGTATGCATTTACAGTACTCGTGCTTTTTTGGATTATGTTGATATTGATGTATGCAGTTATAGTGCTAGTGCTTGTGCTTTTTTTTTTAATGTGTGAGAAATGCTATAGTGTTGTTGTGCGCATTTACAGCACTTCTGCTTTTTTTCTTGGTTTTGTTTTTTGATTGTCATGTTTCGTCCGGCTTTTTGTCATGTTGATATTGATGTATGCATTGATAGTTCTTGTGCTTTTCTTTTGATTGTCAAGTGGATGCTGATGTTGATAAGGCACAGCGCCGCGAACTCGTAACTTTTTATGGGGTATAGCGCTATATAAAAGTTATTATTATTATTAGCTTTCTGTTCAGTTCAGCTCAAGATGATATCTAGGCGTTCGGAAAAGCCTATAAGAGCTCCACCACGTGCGCTCCAACTTTCTGTGCTGGTAATTATTTCGGTATAAGTTCCACCTTCGTGCTGCCCCCACACCCCAAAGATCCTGGTCATTCTCCCAAGGGTGCAGGTGGCACGATAACGTATATGGCTTCGAAAAAAGTGACACTGTGAGCTGGTGCACGGTTGTATGGTGTACACAAAATGTAAACCGAAATTTTAGCAGTTCAACGTGGCAGCAGTCATGAAATGAATCGATGAATCGCTGCCTGCCACTCTGCGAAATCTCTTTACTCTGTCTGGGTTCAAAACCCAGCTCAAGACTTTCCTCTTTAGACAGGCCTTTTCACAAACCTAGACAGACCATTCCGGTGATTCCTGAGAGTACACGTATTCTAACCTCTGTGTGTGTGTGTGTGTGTGTGTGTGTGTGTGTGTGTGTGTGTGTGTGTGTGTGTGTGTGTGTGTGTGTGTGTGTGTGTGTGTGTGTGTGTGTGTGTGTGTGTGTGTGTGTGTGTGTGTGTGTGTATGCGTGAGAGAGAGAGAGAAGAGAGAGAGAGAGAGGTGTGTGTGTGTGTGTGTGTGTGTGTGTGTGTGTTGTGTGTGTGTGTGTGAGAGAGAGAGAGAGAGAGAGTGTGTGTGTGTGTGTGTGTGCGTGCGTGCGGTGCGTGCGTGCGTGCGTGCGTGCGTGCGTGCGTGCGTGTGTGGTGTGTGTGTGTGTGTGTGTGTGTGTGTGTGTGTGTGTGTGTGTGTGTGTGTGTGTGTGTGTGTGTGTGTGTGTGTGTGTGTGTGTGTGAGAGAGAGGAGAGGTGGTGTGTGTGTGGTGTGTGTGTGTGCGTGCGTGCGTGCGTGCGTGCGTGCGTGCGTGTGTGTGTGTGTGTGTGTGTGTGTGTGTGTGTGTGTGTGTGTGTGTGTGTGTGTGTGTGTGTGTGTGTGTGTGTGTGTGTGTGTGTGTGTGTGTGTGGTGTGTGTGTGTGTGTGTGTGTGTGTGTGCTGTGTGCCTGAAACAAGAATGTCTGCTAGCGTTCTAAAACAAGGACGCTATTTACAAGGACAAAAACACAATTTGCAAATTTCCGGTTTAATCCCCTTTGTCAAACTACAAAACGACACTTAAACAACAATTAAACAGTGAAAAACGAGATGAAATACTAAATCACTTATCTGTTCTTTTGTTGTTGTTGTTTTTTGTTTGTTTTGGGTTCAGCTATATTGTCTTCCTGTCCAGTGCTTGGAAGAATCAATATGGGTCTATGATTGTGTATAATTATACATGTGCGTGAATGGTGTGTGCTAGCGAGTTGAGGTTTTGGTTTGCAAAACAATCTGCGCTCTCTAAGAGCTATGCAGTATTCTTCTTCTTCTTCTCATTACTTTTGCTATGATGTAAGAACTAAACAGCGCTGCAAGCACTTTGGTGGATATTGAAAACGCGCTATGTCAAGCTACAGTCACTCATTCAGAGTCGCGTATACCACTAGTGCGCAGTGGGTTTGCTTTAAAGCAGAGCATAGCGCTATATTTGCCATTGTGAAGCGCCTAGGGCTAATCTGGAGATGAGCAGCTTGACCAGTGTCCAAATAAAATAAGTAGTCAAACAAAGTAAATATGAAAAGTTGCGTATGTGTGGTTAAATTCATTCATAACCTTGTCTGTAGCTGAATCTCTCTCTCTCTCTCTCTCTCTCTCTCTCTCTCTCTCTCTCTCTCTCTCTCTCTCTCTCTCTCTCTCTCTCTCTCTCTCCTCCCCTCTCACTCCTCTCCACACCACACACACACACACACACACACACACACACACACACACACACACACACACACACCACACACACACACACACACACACACAACAACACACATACGGAAACAGAGACAAAGACAGAAGCAGAATGATATTTATGATATAAAAAGTGTATGATATAGCTAGGCTACGTACTACATTTGCAGACATACAGTTTCCAATGTCCCGGAATACAACAGAAAAGCAGCAGCAACTGTTCTCCTTTTTTTCTTTCTTTCTTTTTTCTTTTTCTTTTCTCTTTGTAATCAAACACTGTCTTTCTCAACAGGCAGTTATCTTTCTTCTGAAGAAAAAAAAGGGGGGTGGGGGGGTGGGGTGGGGGAATCAATTTGACGTGTCTCTTTGTAACCCAGTTAGATACTCGGCCCTTTCCTTGGAAAACAAATTTGCTTTTGGCAGAAAGGTTAGGATTCAGAATGCGACCAGCAGATGAAGTGGTGATCCCACGCAGCCCCAAAGGCAAGAGCATTGATTTTAAAGTTCCTCAGTTGATGCACGCGAGTTGTGCCCATTCACCTTCATCCTACGGGTTCCATTCCCACCTTTGATAAATATGCATTACAAATTCGAAACACGTTTGTTTTCTTTCCAAACGAAACGTTTAATGAGCCTGTGTCTTTACATGGCGCTGTAAACACGCAAAGTTTTGCGTGAAAGTATTTTTATGTGCCATACGTAAATATTCATTTATTCATCACATGCTCAGTCGCCCTGATATAACCGCGATGGTTGACTGGGCGTAAAATACCAAGTTACAGCTACTATACTCACATGCTCAAGCAGCGCATGCACTGGATAGGCTACAACATTCATTCTAACCCCTCTCATACGCTCCTTTCTCCTCCCATTGCTCTTCCGATTGTCTCCATAGCCTCCAGGCGATGACTGAGTGGGTGTGCTGATAGTGGAGGAATCATTTTGCTTAACGTCCGCAGAAGCGAGGTTGCTTATTAGGGACGTGGACAGCGGGGGAAAGGGGAAGAAAGAGTGAATTAAGGCTCAATCAGACGCGCCAACCCGGAAGACCAAGGATGCCGTGGACCGCCGCCAGAACAACAAAAAAGTTAAGGCAGTGTGTCCTCTCGCCATTGCGCAGCAGCTAGTGTACTAGTGCACGTACTACGCAGTTGCCGTCTCAACTACTGTGCGGAACAGAGTCACAAAGACCATGTCCGTAGCACCGCTGTTGAGACACAACTGACGCAAAAGAAGTCCAGTTTCAAGCCCAGTTCCACCTCCATACTCTTGATCTCTTCTGGGCTAGCTTGAGGGTCCAGCACCACCTCCTTCCTCGTCATCCCGCCTGGACCCGCAAAAGTGTCTAACTTCTTCGTGAGAGTCCAGCTCACCTCCCTCCTCTTGATCTCGCTTGGACTCTGCTAGTGGAGTTTATGTACCTTGTGTTTATGCTCTCATGCTTGGTGAGAGCTGCCGTAGGCAGCTCTGGTCTTTTTGTTGTTGTGTTTGTGTGACGTCTTTCGAGCGCTAATTAACTCCCTTGTGTGTTGATGGCTGAGTGGAATTAAGCCATCCATTAACTGAAGTGAAAGCGATTAGGAAAGCGAGATCCCTCCCGTGCGTGTGCGCGATCAGGGAGGCAGACAGACAAACGTATTTGGTCAGATTTAGAAGGGGGTGGGGATGGGAGTTGGGGTGTGAGGGGTGGGGGGTGAGGCGTAGTACATGCTCAGAAATCATCGTCAATTCTCACCCATCTGACAAACGTCACTTTTGCTGTTTCACCAAAACTGCCAATACAGCTAAGCGTGGGCTTGAGAGAGGTCTGCAATAAAGAAGAAGGTGTAAGGGCCTTTAACCCCTTCACTGCCCCACCCTGTAAAATTGCCGGGCTAAAAAATGCGCGCACACACACACACACACACACACACACACACACACACACACACACACACACACACACACACACACACACACACACACACACACACACACACACACACACACACACACACACACACACACACACACACACACACACGCCTGCAAACAGTATATTTCATGGTCCTATAACCGATCTACTTTCAATACTGCGCATTTTGATAGAAACCTTTAATGCGAAGGGGGTGGAGGGGGGGGGGAGAGCCTTAATCATTTAAAATCTGGCACTTTGATTGGTCGTTTTTCGAGTGACGGCACGGCAAGCATGGCAGTGAAAGGGTTAACGGTTTCACTCCGTTAAAACGCTTACAGAGCCATGCAGTCAGAGTGGCTGCGATAAATATCGACTTCCATTTAACTGGTGAGACCCAGGCGGGTCTGCTCAGTTTGTCCACTTAACTTATGGGCAACAATGTGGATGAGAATAGCAGGGTTTGGCAAGAGGAGAGAGAGAGGGGGCGGACACAGAGAGAGGGAGAGAGGAAGATATATATATATATATATAGAGAGAGAGAGAGAGAGAGACAGAGAGAGAGAGAGACAGAGACAGAGACAGAGACATAGAGAGAGACAGACAGACAGACAGAAGACAAAGACAGAGACAGAGACATAGAGAGAGACCGGCAGACAGACAGACAGACAGACAGACAGACAGACAGACAGGCAGGCAGGCAGACAGACAGACAGACAGACAGACAGATAGACAGACAGACAGAGGGAGACAGACCGAGAGAGGGAGACAGACAGACAGAGGGAGAGAGACAGAGAGAGGGAGACAGACAGACAG
>JABMCL010003432.1:230000-232500 GCA_018857735.1 Alviniconcha marisindica | reverse complement strand
CCATACCCCACACCCCTTGTTGTTTAACTGTTGTTTAAGTGTTCCTTTGTAGCATGGAAAAATGGGTTTACCCCGAAGATTCGCATGATGTGTTTGTCATAATAGCGCTTTTTTTCTTTCTTTCTTTTCTCTCTCTCTCTCTATTATAAGTTTGGGTCCAGAACACACACACAAATTCTGCTATGAGCTTTAACTGTTCTCCAAAGAGCAATCATCTGCTAAGGAAAAAAAAAAAAGAGAAAAAAAGTAGCCATGTGCAATTTTAGATTCTAGAAGCTAAGTGCTGTAAGATTGACAGTATATCCTACTTATATGTTTTTACGTGTTCGTCTGATCTTTCGACCCAAACATGACAACTCAATTTACAAAGCTGCAAGAGTTCCTGATTCTCCATTTGAGGGAAGAAAATGTATCTTGTTTCTGGCTGGGTGCAGGATCCATGGCAAAAACCCATCGCCTCATCGACGATATATTCATGCAGCTCACAAGAATATAGCCATTATTCCGTGGCTAACATAATTATACTGATTGAGTTTCCTCTTCGATTTAACAGAAACACGCGCGCAAACACTCTAGCACACACACACACACACACACACACACACACACACACACACACACACACACACACACACACACACACACACACACACACACACACACACACACACACAAATGGACAACTCACCACATGAACTGTGCAACAGCTTCTTTACTTCCTTCTTCCATTGCCAGGGATGCGCAGCCAACGGCTAATGGCTATTGCCCAGAGGTTTTCCGGAAAGAAAGATGATGATCATGGAAGGCTAGCCAGGATCACTGGCACCAGAGCATGTTGGAGCTAGGCTACCTGATGTTTTGGATAATTAACATCCTTTGTTCAGGCAAAGGAATAATGACATAGCAGAGTTACTTCCTTAGTAATTGTATACTAACGTCCTGTTGGTCGTACAGGGTTACATCAGAACAAAATTACGCAGGGGTGGTCTGGGGGTAGAAAGAGGGGGGTCGGGTATGTGAGTGGGTGTGGAGGATGGGGTGGGTGGGGGTGGGGGTGTGGAAGTGGCATGGCAGTAGCTGTAGGGATGATGATGATGAAGGAGTTTTGATAAGTGCTGGAAAGAGCGATCTAGAAACCTCTCCGTGAGCTCCGGTTTATACAAGGAAATACTGAGTAACTATCGTGAGACGGCATATTAACTCTTTCACGGATAACCCGCCCCCTGCCTCCACCCCCACCCCCCCCCCAACACCCCCCCCCCGCCCCCCCCCCCCCCCCACCCCACCCCCAAAAAAGGGACGAAAGGAAAAGAACTGCTGCTAATGTAGTCCCTTCCAAAACTCCTAGACGGTTAAACCAACCAGAAACCTTCTAGCACTTAGCTTCTCTTCAGTGTGCATGAACAGTCGTAGTTCCAGGATGTCCTAGCTATGACGTCTTCTTAGCCAATGGGGCACTTCTCAATATACGTTACTTGACGACGACGACGACGATGATGATGATGATGATAATAATAATAATACGTAATTCTTATATAGCGCCTAATCCAACTTGACTGGCTCAAAGCACTTCACAATTCAAAACAAGAATGGAAATCAAAATCAATACATGAAACATGCATACACCAGACGATCCAACGTCAACAGCAAAGCGCAGGCAAACATGCACACATCCTGGAACAATCGGTGCAACCTAGACATGCAATGCAGCTATACATGGACCATGGAAACATCTCATGACTGGAAATCAAATACAAAGATGCGTGGTGGGGGCGGAAGGGGCGTGGTAGTAGCTGTAGGGAATGATGATGATGAAGGAGTTTTGATAAGTGCTGGAAAGAGCGATCTAGAAACCTCTCCGTGAGCTCCGGTTTATACAAGGAAATACTGAGTAACTGTCGTGAGACGGCATATTATCTCTTTCACGGATAACCCGCCCCTCGCCTCCACCCCACCCCCCTCCCGCCTCCGCACCCCCACCCCCATGATGATGATGATGATGATGATGATGATGTGATTAATCATCATCATCATCATCATCGTCATCATCATCATCATCATCATCAGCAGCATCAGCATCATGCGGTTTGGGTATGTCCTTTCTCAGGCAAGTATAAACAACCGCCATGAAATTCAACAATATTAATATATACAAATTTGTCATCAACATCTGCTCCTCTCCCTCTCGAACACGCGCGCGCGAGCGTACACACACACACACACACACACACACACACACACACACACACACACACACACACACACACACACACGCGCGCGCGCGCGCGCGCGCACACACACGCACGCACGCACACACACACAAAAACGAACACACACACACATATACACACACACACCCCACACACACACACACCCAACACACCACACACACACACACCACACACACACACACGAACCACACACCACAACCACACACACACACACACACACACACACACAACACACCCCACACACACACACACACACACCACACACACAC
>JABMCL010003432.1:225000-227500 GCA_018857735.1 Alviniconcha marisindica | reverse complement strand
TGCAGAACCGTTAATAATTCTATTAATTTTGATGAGTTGTTTCTCTGAAATTGTCTATGTTTTGAAAAAAGAAAAAAGAAAAAGAAAAAAGACAACAACAACAACAAATGAGAGAAAGAAGAAGAAAAAAGACAAAGAAACAAACAAAACAACAACAAAGAACAACTAACAAACTTTCCGAGTAAATCGATATTATAAATTATTTCGAAAAGTCTGCACGTGCCAGATGGAAGGAGTTGAGCGATTCCAGCACTAACTCGTTTTTTGTTTTCCTTTTTTCCCCTTCTTTTCTTTCTTTTCTTCTTACTTTTGAAGGTCAGTTTTGCCGCCAAGATATTTCAGGTTTGTTCTTCTTCTGTTTTTTTCTTTTCTTCTTAATGTTGAAGGTCATTTTTGCCGACAGGGTGTAAGGTTCCTTTTTATGCTTCGTGTATAATAAAAATAGGTGGTATAATATAACACCTACATATTATGTGATCCACTTCTCTTGTATTCCGAACAAGGTTTTCTCCAAAACTGGGCAGCTACGAAGAATAGTTCTTCTACAGGGAACTTCGAGTAATATTTCGTTTAGACATTGATACAAAGAAGGTTAAAACAAAACTTTAAAAAAATTCAGTCAGTCCATTTGGATTGAATTAAAACGTCTGCCGATCTTTCTTTCCCCTATCCAGACTAAAAACATTTAGCTGAAAAATATGCGCTTAAGAACATCAAATGAATGGACTATGAGTAGATTATTTCTATTGTTATTATAGCCACACATAGCAAACAATTCCTACTAACAGAACATAAGACACACAGTGTGTTCAAACCGATTACCGGCGTAGAGTTTCAAAATAATCGCTATCAAATACAGCTGAATGCATCGAGAGTTTTACCTGTTTTGGAGATACTAACGTGTTTACTTTCCAACCAATCTCTAAAGGTAAAGCTTTGATGCTAATTGACGCTTTTCAAAGCGATCACAATGCACCTTGTTGGGGGTACTTATTACTACCAATGTTTACTTTTCAACTAACGGCGAACGTTTGAATCTTTAAAGTTTTAAAACTAAATGGCGCTCCTGTATCTACGTTCAAAGCGATGTAACAATTAAAGCAATCTGATCTCAGGCGTTTTCAATTTACGTTGCTATTTACCAGCATCGAGCTAATCGCCACAAAATGCGCCTGATATCTTTTTTAATGTTAGACATGGAAACTGAACCATCACGAATTTTAATGCACCTAAGATTCGAACATTATACATGTAAACTGAAACATCACGAAATGCACCCAATTTGAACTTTACACTAGGAAACCGAAATATCACAACTTTCACCTAAGATTTGAACTTTAGGCATGGATACCGATCAAATATAAAATGCACGTATGATTTGAATTTCAGACATGAATCATACCGAAACACACATAAATATGCCAGAGATTGGAACTTTAGATATTAATACCGAAACATTACAAAATGCCCCTAAGATGTTAACTTCTAACCACGACATTCATCTTCAGATTGGAACTTTAGACATGAATCACACCGAAACATCACGAAATGCACCTATGATTTGAACTTTAGTAACAGAAAGCGAAACACCACGATCTGCACCTAAGATTTGAACTATAGACATGGATATATATCGAAAACCACGAACTGCACCTACGACATGAACTTTTTGGACACCCCAGAATGCACCCAAGACATGAATTTTAAACACGGATACCGAAACACAACGAAACACACCTAAGACTTGAACGTTAGACATGGATAAAAACCGAAACGCCACCAAATGCAGCTAACTTCCTAAGATTTGAACTTTACACACGGAAATTCCCCCCCCCCCCCCCAAAAAAAAGGAAGAAGAAAAATGTCTTTAAACATATATACCGAAACACGACGAAATACATCTAAGACTTGAACGTTAGACATGGATAAAAACCGAAATGCCACCAAATACATTTAACTTACTAAGATTTGAACTTTACACACGGATACCAAAAAAAGAAAAAACTATAAATAAAAATAAAGCAGAAGAAAAATGGACTTTAAACACGGATACCAAAACACAACGAAATACATCTAAGGCTTGAACATTAGACATGGATAAAAACCAAAATACCACGAAATGCACATAATATTTGAACTTTAAGACATTTGTACCGAAGCACCACGGAACGCACCTAAGATCTGAACCTTAGACATGTCTAAAAACTAAACACCACCAAATGCACCTAACTTCCTAAGATTTGAACTTTAGACACGGATAAAAACTAAACACCACGAAATGCACCTAACTTTCTAAGATTTGAACTTTAGACACGCATAAAAACTAAACACAACGAAAGGCATCTAACTTCCTAAGATTTGAACTTTAGACACGGATAAAAACTAAACACCACCAAAGTGCACCTAACTTCCTAAGATTTGAACTTTAGACTCAGATAAAAACTAAATGCACCTAACTTCCTAAGATTTGAACTTTAGACACGGATAAAAACTAAACACC
>JABMCL010003432.1:210000-220000 GCA_018857735.1 Alviniconcha marisindica | reverse complement strand
GACAAATCTACTTTCAATGATATGCGTTTTGATGAAAATCCTTTCACATGCCAGTGCAAAAAGGAAGACAAAAAGGATTAAGAGTTTGAAATTTCGCATAAAAGCTCGAATGCGTGCGTGCGTGCGTGCGTGCGTGCGTGCGTGTGTGTGTGTGTGTGTGTGTGTGTGTGTGTGTGTGTGTGTGTGTGTGTGTGTGGTGTGTGTGTGGTGTGTGTGTGTATAGGTGTGTGTGTGTGTGTGTGTGTGTGTGTGGTGTGTGCCTGTGTGTGGTGTGTGTGTGTGTGTGTGTGTGTGTGTGTGTGTGGTTGTGTGTGTGTGTGGTGCGTCGTGCGTGCGTGCGTGTGTGCGTGTGTTGTGTGTGCGTGCGTGGTGCGTGCGTGCGTGTGCGCGTGCGTGCGTGCGTGCGTGCGTGCGTGCGTGCGTGGTGTGTGTGTGTGTGTGTGTGTGTGTGTGTGTGTGTGTGTGTGTGTGTGTGTGTGTGTGTGTGTGTGTGTGTGTGTGTGTGTGTGTGTGTGTGTGTGTGTGTTGCGGAATTTCTGCCTGTGAGTATATAATACTGATAATACCGCAGCAGCAGAGTAACAAAGGTATTTGAGTTCCCTCCCCTCGTCTCCTGGGATATCCGTTCACGTCTTCATCTAGAAAGGTGCATGGCACATACGTTAACAGTTACCATTAAACTAACCAAGTCAGAAAGAAAACCCAGCCAGCCGTTCCGATGCATACAACCTTTTCTGGGGGTTTCTTGGGCTTTTTTGCCTCTCGGGGCAGGAAATCAAACGTTACATTCACATAATATATTCCCTATAAACATAGGTACAGAAATGCTCAGTACGTTATTACAGCACTTCCCACATTAGACAAGAACAAGCGCTCAAATTCAAATGAAATTTTGTTGCTGTTGTTGTTGTTGTTGTTGGTTCAATCAAAGCAAAACAAGAATACAAATAATAAATCTAGCAAGCTTTACATTGTTAGATTTTGAGTTGACATAGATCAGGCTACACAATTTGGACACGTTGGGATGATGGGTATGATATCGACATACACATATCATGTGCGCAAACATGCACCCTTTAAGAGAAATAGTTCTATGGCCTTGCCGAATTCCAGACTGAGAGAATCGTTACTCGAATGGAACGGGTTGACACAACAATGCCAGCGAATAAGACATAATCAGGCCCCACCCTCTTGATAATTTGCCGTAAGCTCCGTTTTTCAGCTGGTAACAAGACTAATAAGACCATGCAGTAGTCAGTGATTCAAAGACGACAGTCGATTTTTGTCTTTGCGTTTTGTTATGCTTGGAACGCTTCGGTTCCAGACACGATCGGCCTTTGAGAAGAGCTGTATCTTTTTGTCCACCAGATTACCCAGATGTATGAAGAGCAAATAATTTAACCCTTCACTGCCTGTAAAATTTCCGGGATCAATAGCGCATACACACACACACACACACACACACACACACACACACACACACACACACACACACACACACACACACACACACACACACACACACACACACACACACACACACACACACACACACACCACACACACACACACACACACACACACACACACAACCACACCACACACACACACACACGCACACACACACACACACACACACACACCACAACACACACACACACACACACACACACACACGCACACGCACACACGCACACACACACACACACACACACACACACACACACACACACACACACACACACACACACACACACACACGTCCCCAAAGAATATATTTGATTGTCCTGTAATAAATTTTACTTCAGTATTGTGCACTTTGATAGAAATCCTTTCAGGTGCTCATGCGAAGGGAGCGAAAAAGCCCTTATGATTTCAAATTTGGGATTTTTATTGGTCGTTTTTTTTTCAATGGCGCCGTGGCGAGGATGGCAGTAAAGGGTTAAAGGCGGACAGCGCCCTAATCCAGATTAGCTCAAAAGTCCGCGCGTCCGGCGCTCCTTCCACAAGGACGAGTCGTCAATAGGCTCTGAAACAGCTATTTGCTTGTGTTCATTTTTACATACACTATTTTTTACACGTAAAACAGAGCCTAGCTCTCCATCTCCTTTTTCATAGGGTTATTTCTTCTTTTTTTTTTTCTTCTTTTTTTTTTCTTTTTTTTTTTTTACCGTTTAACTGTTGTCTATATGTTGTTTTGTAGCTTGATAAAGAGGATTACCCCGAAAATTATTCGCATGCTATGTTTTGTCCTCATAACTGACTTTTTATTTTATTTTATTTTTTAACCTTTTATGTATTTGGATCTTATATTTTTACCGCCAGTGCAACTCGCGTGACGTGGAAAACTCGAAAGTGACTGGACTTTTCACAGCGATAGAAAGTCAGTTTTCGAGAGTCAAAATTCAGTTCGAACAACGGTCGACTCGCGTATATATTGAAAAGGTCTACAAGACGCTATATTATCGAGCTTTGATAGGAATGAAAAACGACGCTTTGTTTCAGCGGGTGAACCTTGCACTGGGCATAATTAGCTCTGCTTACGTCAACAAGCTATTTGTCGTAGACTGTTTTTGATGGAACAGAGGAACAGAGGAAAACAAGCAAATCTGAAACAGAGCGAGGCCCAGAGCGCTCGTGCAGAATCAACCAACCAAGCGAGTCAAGTGAGTCAATTAGTGCTCGAAATACGTAACACAAGTACAACAACAAAGACCTGTTGTTGTACCTGTGTTACGTATTTCGAGCGTTCCCTTGTTTGTTGATTCGGAACGAAGAATAATTATATTACTTCGATTGTAGCCTGACAGATGTCAGTGACCCAATGACCCCTTTTCCGTTCGAGATGTTCCTGTCCCTCTCTTTGTCATCTGTGTAGACTATCATGGGTTTCGATGCATGAATCCGATTTGCTTGAATAATTGGTAGTCTTAAGTTATACGTGGGATAGCGTCGGTCTGTGCAAGTGTTCGTTTTTTCCTCATTTATGACAAAACTCGGACAAAGTTGAAGTTTCTAAATTTACTAAACACATTAAGAAGCAAGCATATATGACAACCATGATACATCGTTACAATTGATAAATATGAAAAATAGCACACCAAAGAACAAGTCAAAAATTGTACATTATATCTACATAATAGCACTAAATATGAAGAATAAACACACCGAATATAGTAGCACCTGTCTGTAACGGCAGCATCCAGCAGCCATTTTTATCCGGCGTTCAGGCTGCTGAAATATAGAAGAAGAAAATGCGTTTATAACTTTAAATAGGTTTAGGCCGGCCGGATAGTCCTATTTGCGCTCTGCATATGCCGACCAAGACCCCCCCCCCCTCCCCCCTTCCTCCCGACCCTCCTCCCTTCCAGCACCCCACCCCCCGACAACCCCCTCCCGCCTCCATGTCGTCACTCTTTAAAAGATAAACGCGATTACGGAAGTTATTTGCACTTCACACATATGGGTCTAATATTGCACATGCTTCCAACTGAGGTTCTTGTTATCATTACAAGCACTTCACAGTCAGGACAATGTCTCCAACTAAGGTCGTTGCTATCATTACAAGCACTTCACAGTCAGGACAATGTCTCCAACTAAGGTTGTTGCTATCACCACAAGCACTTTGCAATCCTGACAATGTCTGCAACTAAGGTCGTTGCTATCATTACAAGCACTTCACAGTCAGGACAATGTCTCCAACTAAGGTTGTTGCTATCATTACAAGCACTTCACAGTCAGGACAATGTCTCCAACTAAGGTTGTTGCTATCACCACAAGCACTTTGCAATCCTGACAATGTCTACAACTAAGGTTGTTGCTATCATTACAAGGACTTCGCAATCAGGACAATGTCTGCAACTAAGGTTGTTGCTATCATTACAAGCACTTCACAGTCAGGACAATGTCTCCAACTAAGGTTGTTGCTATCATTACAAGCACTTTGCAATCCTGACAATGTCTGCAACTAAGGTTGTTGCTATCATGTCAGGAATTCGTTAATACCATTCATTCACAATTCTCGCGAACTTGAGTGGTATATGTGACTCACCAATTCGCTGGACTTTCAAAGCAAGTCACAACAAACGGTCAGAATACCACGCCCCCCAAGCTAGCCTCACTTTGGAATGGGTGAGCATGCAGGCTTTAAATAATAAATTGCTTCAGTTAGAAACGATCGGTGAACTGTCACATTTGACTGACGTGTTATTTGGGGGTATAGCAGGCGATCCAAACGATCCGACCCGAATGTGATTGGTCAGAGAACACGTCCACGCCAACTGTCCCTTGACAAGACTCCCGAAGTGCTTGATACAATTTGCTGATGGGTTCCATTGCTTCTGGTACTGAACCTAACACTCATCTAGCGTAATTACCTATCATTTCAAACGGATGGCACATTTCTCTTAACCGACAGTGTATACACACACACACACACACGCACGCACGCACGCACGCACGCACGCACGCACGCACGCACGCACGCACGCACGCACGCACGCACGCACGCACGCACGCACGCACGCACGCACGCACACACACACACACACACACACACACACACACACACACATACAGGGCGTCGTAGAAATCCAGCCGACCGGGCAGGCCTTGACAAAACCCTCACGGGCGAACATTTGAATTAAACGTTTCTATAGAACCAGGACACGCTTGAACTGTTGTTCTCTCTCTCTCTTCCCTCCCCTCTCTCCTCTTTTCTCTCTCTCTCTCTCTCTCTCTCTTTTCCTCTCCCCCTCTCTCTCTCTCTCTCTGTTTGTCTCCGTTTTTCCCCTGCCCCCATCCCCCTTACCCCGCCTGCTCTCTCTGTACCCTCCTCTCTCCCCCTCTGTTTGTCTGCCTGCCTGTCTGTCTGTCCCCCTCCTTAGTACAGCTTTTAAGCTCTACCCCCCCCCCCCCCCCCAAGCTACAACCTTTCTCTTTTCTCTCTCTGCCTGTCGTCGTCTCTGTTTTCCCCCCCCCCACCCCCCCCCCCCCCCCCACCCCCACCCCCTGCGGCGCCTACTCTCATTCTCCCACTCTCCCTGTCTGTCTGTCTTTCTGTCTCCCTCTCTCCCTCCTTAAGTATTACAGTTTTCAAGCTCCTCCGCCCACCCCCCCCCCCCCAAGCTACGGCCATCTCTCTTCTCGTCTGCCTGTCTGTCTGTCTCTGTTTTCCCTGTCCCTCCCCCCCCCCCCCCCAACCCCCCGCGTAACTCTAAATGTTTTCCCCTATCCCCCTCTCCCTCTCTGTCTGTTTGTCTCCCCCTTTTCCCTCCTTAAGTATTACAGCTTTTAGCTCTCTCCCTCTCCCCACCCAACCCCTTTCTCCTTTATCACCCCCCCCCCCCCCCAAGTCCTCTCTCCTCTCTCTCTCTCTCTCTCTCTCTCTCTCTCCTCTCTCTCTCTCTTCTCTCTCCTCTCGTTGGTAGCTCTCTGCCCCAGTATTAATCCACGCTGCTGGTAGGGGGACAGAGCAGTGAAGTCCCGTAGTAACGTGACGTGCTTAGAAATCTTTCGCAAACACGTATAGCTTGCCCAAGACGGGGGTATTGGATGAAGAAGAAGAAGAAAAGAAGAAGGAGGAGGAGGAGGAGGAGAGAAAAGTTGTTTTGACTAAAAATTCGATCATGTGATTATACTGTAGTGACGTCAGCTGTGGCGGCAGGCGCGATGTTAAAAAAAAGAAAAGAAAAAAAAGAAGCTTGCTAAAACAGTTGTCAGCGTCGGAGTTTCAACCTACCAAATTAATGGTTGTTTTGTTTATTCTAAGTTTCTAGATTTTTAAAAATAAAAAATAATTTAAAGAGCCACTGATGACAGGCACGAGTCTCAAAAGATTAGCTTTTTTGGAGCTGAAACATTCAGGGTGTGAACATGAAAAGATTAGGCTTTCTTGGAGCTGAAACGTTGAGGGTGTGAACATGAAAAGATTAGGCTTTCTTGGAGCTGAAACGTTGAGGGTGTGAACATGAAAAGATTAGGCTTTCTTGGAGCTGAAACGTTGAGGGTGTGAACATGAAAAGATTAGGCTTTCTTGGAGCTGAAACGTTGAGGGTGCGAACATGAAAAGATTAGGCTTTTTTTGGAGCTGAAACATTCAGGGTGCGAACATGAAAAGATTAGGCTTTCTTGGAGCTGAAACATTCAGGGTGTGAACATGAAAAGATTAGGCTTTCTTGGAGCTGAAACGTTGAGGGTGTGAACATGAAAAGATTAGGCTTTCTTGGAGCTGAAACGTTGAAGGTGTGAACATGAAAAGATTAGGCTTTCTTGGAGCTGAAACGTTGAGGGTGTGAACATGGAAAGATTAGGCTTTCTTGGAGCTGAAACGTTGAGGGTGTGAACATGGAAAGATAGGCTTTCTTGGAGCTGAAACGGCTAGGGAGCCAACATGAAAGTTATCTCCAGCGGTGCATTCCCTACAGATCCTGGGTTTCCCTTAGCCTTGAGTTAGCATGCAGGTACTTAATTAAGATACGCAAAAGAAGCTTGTCAGGTGCGAAAATGAATTCCTTGTGGTACATTTCAGTCTGTGGGTGCTGAACGGCTGGCCATCTGCATTTTTTTTCCTAATGTATGCCGAGCCTAAACCTCGGCATATCGAAAGTCGTATAAGAGAGAGAGAGAGAGAGAGAGAGAGAGAGAGAGAGAGAGAGAGAGAGAGAGAGAGAGAGAGAGCACAGTTCGTGACTCCACCCTGGTGGGGATGTGTGTGTGTGTGTGTGTGTGTGTGTGTGTGTGTGTGTGTGTGTGGTGTGTGTGTGTGTGTGTGTGTGTGTGTGTGTGTGTGTGTGTGTGTGTGTGTGTGGGGTGATGAGAGAGAGAGAGAGAAAAAAAAACAGAGAGACAGACAGAGACAGAGACAGAGACAGAGAGACAGGCAGAGACAGAGAGACAGACAGAGAGACAGAGACAGAGAGAAGGTACAGTTCGCGACTCCACCCTGGTAACAACATTCTTTTTCTTTTCTTTTCTTTTTTTCTTTTTTTCTTTTGTAACTAAAAGTAACCAAACTGAGCTTTCGATCTTTAGTAAATAATTTTCAATAATCAGGTGACAGAAACAAGCTGTGAATATAGATAACCCTACGTTTTATTTTTGGCTCATTTTGTGAATCCCGAGTAACAACAACCTTCTTCTTCTTCTTCTTCTTCTTCTTCTTCTTCTTCTTCTTCTTCTTCTTCTAATTGATAACAATCACAGCTGATTGTCCGATCATTTGTGAATATTTTTCAATAACCAGGTGTCAGAAACAAGCTGTATAGACAGATAACACTAAGTTTTATTTTTTGACCCATTTTTACGAGTCCCGATGGGATTCCTTTCTTCAGAGGTCTTGCATAGGGATCGCTGTTCTTTAAAGACAAAATACTCGAGGGAATCCAAAAGCTGAGCTAATAAATGAAACCTTGAGTAATTTAGTTAGTACACTCTTGGTCAGATGCTTAACGTTGTCACGGAGACAGTTGAAGATTACACCAAAGAATCACAGAGCTAGTGATGCAGACGGATTATTTAATAATAATAGGCCTAGTCATTTGCGGCTGTTTGGGTCGTCAAGAAGAAAATAAAGAAAAAGTAAATGGTGTTAACGTCCACGGGGAAACCACAAGGTTTATTAGGGACGGGGAGAAGGGGGGGGAAAGGAGGTGGGGGAGAGGGAAATTTTTGGGGCCTATCCCCCCCCGTCCCCCCACCAGAATGATTTTCCCATTAAAGGGGCAGCGAGGGGAGCCTTTTTAAGTTTCATTAATTGTGAGGGACAAAGTCACAAGCCTGCCCCACAAACCCAAGCTTCTCCCCTTTCCCCGCTTTTGTATCTCGTAACCCGCTAGTGAAGCCTCTTTACCACCACCAAAACCACCACCACCACCCCCACCACCCCACCCTCCCCTCCTCCTACGCCACAAAGTAGTCGTAGGGTTGGTTTTTGAAATAAATTGTTTTGTTTTCAAACTTTCCACCCCGGGGGGGTACACACACACACACACACACACACACACACACACACACACACACAACACACACAACACACACACAACACCCCCAAAACACACACACACACAAACAATCATAAAAAGAATTTTGGGTTTTTAATATTAATTTTTTTAAAGATGAGATGATGATGATGATGATGATGATGTGGTGGTGATGATGGGATGACGAGATACCGTACGGTGGGGACAGGTGTAATATGTTTAAAAATTTTTTATTTTTGGATTTTTTTGGGTTTTTGGGGTGTGTTTTTTGGGGGGGAAAAGTGTGTGGGTGGGTGGTGGTGGGTGGTGGGGGTGGGTTGTGCGTGTGGTGGCGTGTGGTTGGCGGTGTGTCGTTTTGTTGTGTTGGTGGGGGTGTTTTTTGGGGGGGGGAGGGGGAAAGGGGGGGGCCCCCGACCAAAAAAACCACACGCGGAGAGTAAGACAAATGATTATAAGGTGCTGCCATGCATTTTGGCACGAAGGATAAGTGTTTTTGGAGGAAATCACAGAAAGACCCGGGGCGGCCTCATGCATTGACCATGAGACGGAAAATCAAGTTTGACGGTAACTTGCTGAATAATTGTATACGGAGATTTTTCCAAAAGTATGAAATCTGAGTTTTGGGAGCTTTGTTTTGCAGTTTCTGGGTAAGTGCCTTCTTCACGCGCTGGTTTGTGAGGCTTTTTTCCTCGTAGACAGCCTTTCGTTCGAGGCCATTTTTCTCCCCAAACTGCCTAATGTATGTAGGCTATTCACTGGTATTAAAGGAAATAGAACATTATTAAAAATTGAAACCGAAAGCCGTTCATTCGACGCCATTTTTTGTTCTTTTCTCTCGCCGAACTGCCTAATGTGTCTATCCATTCGTACTGACTAAAATAGAACATCTAAAAATTGAAACTGAAAGACATACACGAGTGCGAGTGGGCTGGGCCATAAACTATGATGTTTCCTGTCCCGCGTGCGCATGCGCACAACTGTATCCCGTAAATCATGGCATACCCAAATAAGGAATATATTAAATCACGATTAAATGTCCAACTGGCAGGTCCTATATTAGGCTTTTCCTGAGATTTCGGTTCTCAGTCCTGAAATGACTGCATGCAAAAGCCCACATAAATATTGACAAAGCTGTATGAAGACACTGTGCTATCTTACAGCCGGACGCGACGCTGTCTATAGCCCTTTTTTGGATGTAGAAGCAGTAAAGTGTCATTGTGTGGACATGTGCGCTGTAGATCTTCGTAAACTCACGTCCTTACGACTCCTCAAAGGGCGATAAAACACCACAGAACGTCAGTAATCCATTTCAGCCTTTTTACGCAGCACAGGATTTCAGACCAGTACAGCACAGTTATAGCCAACACAAGTCCAGGGTCCCTGCGACGGAAGCCAGCATGTGCACGATTATGCAGTGATATACATTATGCACGGTTGAAGGAGCCACGGCTATAGACTTCCAGTGTGTGGAAGACGGTGTCGACAGTGTTCAGTGGTGCAGAAACCGCAGTTGGTGTCTGCTAACGCGGCACAATGAACTTATCAACTGATGCTGTCTGCAAAGATTGGATTCCGCGGGTCACCGAAACCGTGTTCCATGCTCATGAATAAATGACACTCCGTTGAGAATGACACCCACAACGTCTGTAAATTGAATTGCTCAGATCGGACTCAGAAGGTACCGTGCGTCTCAGCTGTGGTTAGACTTTTAATGCAAACTGGTCTCGGAAGAGGTACAGGCTGAGCCCGAGGTCCCCCGAGACCTAGGGGAGGGGTTGGCTGGGGGGAAGGTGGGGGGGGGGAGGGGGGAAGGGGGAGAGGGGAGGGAAGCAGTTAGCTAGACGTAGCGTTACACTGTCACTACCAGATTGATCACTGCATTAAGACGAGGAGCTGGTGTTGTTGGTGTACCGGCTCCGGCGCTGTCCGTTTGCTCCCAGCCTCCATCAGCAGCTGTCATCACCATCACTCCTCTCTTTGTCTGTGTCTCTCCGCCTTTGTTTTTGCCCTCTCTCTCTCTC
>JABMCL010003432.1:200000-202500 GCA_018857735.1 Alviniconcha marisindica | reverse complement strand
TGTGTGTGTGTGTGTGTGTGTGTGTGTGTGTGTGTGTGTGTGTGTGTGTGTGTGTGTGTGTGTGTGTGTGTGTGTGTGTGTGTGTGTGTGTGTGTGTGTGTGTGTGTGTGTGTGTGTGTGTGTGTGTATGTGTGTGTGGTGTGTGTGTGTGTGTGTGTGTGTGTGTGTGTGTGTGTGAGAGGAGAGAGAGAGAGGGGAGGAGGAAGGAGAGAGAGAGAGAGAAGAGAGAGAGAGTGTGTGTGTGTGTGTGTGTGTGTGTGTGTGTGTGTGTGTGCGTGTGTGTGTGTGTGTGTGGTGAGAGAGAGAGAGAGAGTGTGCGTGTGTGGTGTGGTGTGTGTGTGTGTGGGTGTGGAGTGGGTGTGTGTGTGTGTGTGTGTGTGTGTGTGTGTGAGAGAGAGAGAGAGGTGTGTGTGTGTTGTGTGTGTGTGTGTGTGTGTGTGTGTGTGTGTGTGTGTGTGTGTGTGTGTGTGTGTGTGTGTGTGTGTGTGTGTGTGTGTCTGTCTGTCTGTCTGTCTGTCTGTCTGTTGTGTGTGTGTGAGAGAGGAGAGAGAGAGAGAGAGAGAGAGAGAGAGAGAGAGTATGTGTGTGTGCATCGTGCACATAATTATGCTGGAACTCTTGTTGATGTGTGCATTGTGTGTTAGCTTTTGTTGAATTACGCATAGCATCCACCATCTCGATGTACATTATGTGTGTTATGTTATGTTATGTTTCCTCAGAGCTTTGAGCCGGGGGACAGGCGCTTTACTAACTTCCATTATTATTCCATCCGAGAAAAAAAATCTGAAACAAGAATGGCTGCTAGTGCTAAAACAAGGTCCAGCACATAAAAGGTTAAAAGAAAGAGAGAGAAAAAAAAAAACGCTATTTATTAGGACAAAACACATCTTGCGAGGTGTAAACCCTTTATTAAGCTACAAAACGACAAGTAACTCAACATAGCTCAACCCAAAACAGATAAGCTTCTTAGCTCTCCACCCCATTTTTTCATCATCTTTTCCCCGTTTAACTGTTGTTTATGTGTCGTTTTGTAGCCTGAACAAGGGGCTTACCCCAAAAAATCGCATGTTGCATTTTGTCCTAATAAATAGCGTTCTTTCGTATCCTTCACGTGTTTGGATCATATTCCATCAGAAATATGAAACAGAACGAGGCCCAAAGCGCTCGTACAGAATCTACAAACAAGGGAGTTAATTAGCGCTCGAAATACGTAACACAAGTACAACAACAAAGACCTTAGTCGCCCACGGTAGCTCTCACCTGGCATGCCTGTAAATACAAGGTACATAAACTCCACCAGAGGTACATCCTCTCGAGCTACATAAACTCCACCAGAAATACATCCTTCTTGAGGATGTACCTCTGGTGGAGTTTATGTACTTTGTATTCACACGCAAGCCAGGTGAGAGTTACCGTACGCGACTCAGTCTTCGTTGTACTTGTGTTACGTTATTTCGAGCACAAACTAACTACCTTGTTTGTTGATGCTATATTTCCATCAGAGTTAGTGACGCTGACGCGCTGTTGCAGCTCTGCCTCCTACCTGGCCACCCTGGCGGTGTCTGACCTGATGTTCCTGGTGCTGGTGATCCCCAACGAACTTCAGTACGCCTGGCTGGTGGGCAGTCTGGAACGGCAGGGATGGTGCCAGGCATGGAACGTCCTGTACATGGCCACGCAGTACTTCTCGCTCCTTCTCGTCTGCGCCTTCACTCTGGAGAGGTTCCTGTCCGTTTGCAGGTGAAGTCTCTCTCTCTCTCTCTCTGTCTCTCTCTGTGTCTCTGTCTCTGTCTCTGTCTCTGTCTCTGTCTCTGTCTCTCTCTCTCTCTCTCTCTCTCTCTCTCTCTCTCTCTCTCTCTCTCTCTCTCTCTCTCTCTCTCTCTCTCTCTCTTCTCTCTCTCTCTCTCAGTTTTTGTCCGTCAATTTATAAATACAGAAACTTTTTGTCTATGTTTGTAGACATAGAGCTTTGTCTACTGTCTGTGTGTGTGTGGACTTAGAGTTTTGTCTGTTGTTCGTGCGTGTGGATTTAGAGTTTTTGCTGTGTTTGTGCGTGTGGACTTAGTTTTGTCTATTGTCTATGTGTGTGGGCATGAAATTTTGTCTATTGTCTGTGTGTGTTTGGATATAGAGTTTTGTCTGTGTTTGTGTGTGTGGACATAGAGTTTTGTCTATTGTCAGTGTGTTGACATAGACTTTTGTCTATTGTCTGTGTGTGTGGACAAAGAGGTTTGCCTGTTGTCTGTGTGCGAGGACATAGATATTTTTTCATGTATTCCGTCAATTTATGAATACAGAATACAGAATCTTTATTGTCTGTATGTGTGGACATAGAGAATTTTTTTCAGTTATTCCCTAAATTTATAAAAATAGAATACAGAATCTTTGTTGTCCATGAGTATGGACTTAGAGACTTTTTCAGTTATTCCGTCAATTTATGAATACAGAATACGGAATCTTTATTATCTATGTGTGTGGGCATAGAGATATGCCTATTGTC
>JABMCL010003432.1:192500-195000 GCA_018857735.1 Alviniconcha marisindica | reverse complement strand
CTGATATAACCGTGCTGGTTGACGTAAAGCATCAAGTCGCTTACTTTTTGCGTAGCGGCATCCACGCTCCAAATATTAGGGGTGGAGTGGGGAGGTGGGGGGGGGGGGGATCCTCCAAAGAGTTGTGCTGACCATAATTGTGGCACGGTAATAAAACAACACACACACACACACACACACACACACACACACACACACACACACACACACACACACACCACACACACACACACACACACACACACACACACACACACACACTCACACACACACACTCACACACACACACACCATGTCCTGTATTTGTCAATGCAAAATTGCATAATAAACGCCGGGTCACCCCAAGAGCGCTTAGCCCGGGATCGCTACCTCAATGACAACAAAAAAGAGATCACACGGCGATTTCATCAAGCCCCCCATCTCCCTTTAGGGCCTCTCAAAGTCCACCAATATCCTCTCAGGATCAACTATTGATGCACAAACTTACGCTGGCCCAGACGTACATTTCGAGCCCATGCGTGGGTTTGGTGAAAAGAAATAACAACATTGCAGAGTATATCCATAGCCGATGGATTTTTTATTGATTTTTTCCCTCCTATACTTCATTAGCTCACAGTTCCACGCACGGCTAAAAAATAAAAAATAAAAAAATAAAAATAAAAATTATACTCCTGATTTACGAGAGCATTTCCTGCTAACATCATCTTTGAAACCTCAAAATGTAGACGAACCATGTCCCTTGTTATAATTATCAGCGTACGGTATATTGAAAACAAATGTGATGAAAGAAGAAGAAGGAGAAGAAAAAAAGTGGACGCCAAGGGGAAAAAGTGCACACAGAAAGACTGGAGCGATACAGCTCGGAGGAATTGCGCATGATGAGTGCGTATATCCTGCTGTGTGGCATATATAATGCATTC
Source organism: Alviniconcha marisindica (assembly GCA_018857735.1). Lineage (NCBI taxonomy): Eukaryota > Metazoa > Mollusca > Gastropoda > Provannidae > Alviniconcha > Alviniconcha marisindica. The sequence continues at coordinate 194,080 of JABMCL010003432.1, read as the reverse complement.
ATTACACAACCTGCACACGATCTCGTGTCTAAATGAGGAAGTGAAACCCCCTGTAAATTACCGTACAAGGAGCATAAATCACAACGAATGGGTGTATAGAAGCATAGCGGGACACGTGCCAGCTCTACTAGGTCTCGAATAATGCAATGGGTTAAGTGCATGCATGGGCTCTGCGTGCTGTTTTGTGGCCAACTCGGTGGTTGGGAAACTTGCAGAGCTCAGGAGCTGTGTGAAAGTCGAGGCGGCCGTCCTGGGCTCCCCGTTCTTAATAGTCCGTAGGTCACTGTGGACGTAATACAACGTTGAACTGGAAAGTTACAAATATCAGAGCTCAGGAGCTGTTTGAAAGTCGAGGTGGCCGTCCTGGGCTCCCCGTTCTTAATAGTCCGTAGGTCTCTGTGGACGTAATACAACGTTGAACTGGAAAGTTACAAATATCAGAGCTCAGGAGCTGTGTGAAAGTCGAGGTGGCCGTCCTGGGCTCCCCGCCCCGAATAGTCCGTACGGTCTCTGTGGACATAAAGCAACACTGAACTTGAAGCCTGTCTAATGAGAGCTCAGGAGCTGTGTGAATGTCGAGATGGCCGTCCTGGGCTCCCGTCCCTAATAGTCTGTACGGTTTCTGCGGATGTAAAGCAACACTCAACGATGAACACACTCAGTGTTCAGGAGCTGTGTGAAAGTCGAGGTGAACGTCCTGGGCTCCCCGTCGCTAATAATCCGTACGATCTGTGTGGACGTAAAGCAAGACTAAACTTGTGTGAAAATCGAGGTGAATGTCCTGGGCTCTCCGTCCCCAATACTCCGTACTGTCTCTGTGGACGTAAAGCAACATGGAACTGGAACTCGAGCGGCTGGGAAGCGGGGCGTGGCGGTTAAGTTTCATGGAAATGACTATCAGAATCGGAATATTTATTGTCCCAGTACAAGTTTACAAGGAAATTTGTCTTACGGTGCACACAGTAGGAAATAGAATAAACAATAGACTAATATTGTAATACGGCTACGAAGGCTAAAAAATACTCAAAACACACACATCAGATTATTTTCACAGCATTGAAAAGTAAATATTTACACAAGCATCTGTAATTAAACAATATTAGTCAGTTTCTCTCTCTCTCTCTCTCTCTCTCTTCTCTCTCTCTCTCTCTCTCTCTCTCTCTCTCTCTCTCTCTCTCTCTCTCTCTCTCTCTGAGTAGTGATGGATTGCTATAGGCCATTGCATTCTGCCACATAAACAGGAGTACCTTCGTTGATGGAGCGTGCCGATGCTCTGATGTTGTTCCGACCCGATTTGTGAGGCTGTGAAGAGCCTGGCAGTTCCATACATACTACATGCTTGAGGGCGTATTGATTTTTCCATTAGGAGTGGGCACAATAATCACTGGGGCTAAGCCACTACTGTTTAAAAACAGAATCAGAATCAGTCAGAATATTTACGGTCCAAGTACATGTTTACAAGGGAAGTTCTCAGGATGTACAGTAAAAAAATAGAAGGAAACAAAAACAAACAAACAAAACAAAAACGACAAATAATTTAACTCGGCAACAAAAACTAAAAAGAAAACGCGTGCGCGCGC
>JABMCL010003432.1:187500-190000 GCA_018857735.1 Alviniconcha marisindica | reverse complement strand
ACATGTTGACATAATTTATGTAACAGATCAAAACATATAATCATCATCATCATCATCATCATCATCATCATCATCATCATCACCAGGAAATGGGCAAACTGTGAGCACAGACCTGTAGCACCCCCTACCTCCTGGGATCTCGTTCACTGTCACAGTGTCAGTATAACCTCTTCCAGAGACAACTCCACGTTAAACAAGACTAATGAAGGAACTAGCTCCAGTACGTGTATGTCATCAGCTGATGCTTCTGTTTGCCTGCCGGCGGCTGTGTGATCACTAATACTCGTCTGGTATGGAGAACGGCGGCCTCATCAGAGACTATTCATGTTGTCGTTACTGGCTCTGCTGTCCCTTTATAACCTGAATCTGGGGGGGCTGAATCAACACGTCTGTTGTGTCAAACGTCTCGAGCCAGGATTTCTTTCTTTCAGCTGTAGTAATCTTCATGACTTGACAAACTCCATTATTAAACAAGCAAACAAGAAAGCCAGAGGATGTACCTCTGGTGGAGTGTAGGTGCTTTGTATTTACACGCATGCCAAGTTAGAGTTACTCAGTGTAGACGACTCAGGTCTTTGTTGTTGTACTTGTGTTTACGCATTGCGAGAGCTTATTAACTCCCTTGTGTGTTGATTTTCCATTACTAAAATCCCTGAAGGCGGAGTGCCGATGCCATTGTGGCGGATAGTGCTGCATTTGTATGCACAGTGGTATACCGAACATGTGCCTGGGAAACGGCTGCACACGCTACCTTCTCACCCATTACTGGATGAACCTGGAGGGTGTATAGAAGAAACTAATAAAATATCGAGATCCAAACACATAAAAGGTTCAAAATAAACCTATTTATTAGGACAACACACAGCATGCGAATTTTCAGGGTAATCCCCTTTATCAAGCCACAAAACGACACTGTTCTGTGGAGGGACGAAGTCTTGAAGTTGAGTGCCGTTTGCAAAATCATGAGACTCAATGGAATGGCACTGAATCAAGTCAGACAGACGGAGATTGTGTGCAGAGGCCGAAGAGGACTGGTCTGGTCACAATACCCAGAAGGACACGGTGGGTAGATCGAGAGGCTTTCGATACTTCGTCATCGACGATGCCTGACCGTGTACAGTCTTTCAGCTAAGAAGGAAACAAGGAGAGTGCATTACCAGAGCTATACATAGCTGCTACAATGCAGGTGTTGGGGTCCGCTGAGAATATTTCAGTGGTCAGCTGTGCGAATTCAGGCCGCAGAGAGGTCCAAGAGTGTTAGACAGAATCACTGCCAGAGTCACGTGCAAGGAGGATATCAGAGACACAGAGAGAAATGTCCCTGTGTTTGTCATCAGGGACAGATTTGTAAAAAACAAACAAAAACAAAACAAAAAACCCAACTTCTGTTTAAATCTTTATCCTTGTGTAATAAAGTGTTCTCTCTCTCTCTCTCTCTCTCTCTCTCTCTCTCTCTCTCTCTCTCTCTCTCTCTCTCTCTCTCTCTCTCTCTCTCTCTCTCTCTCTCTCTCTCTCTCTCTCTCTTACTTTAAGTTTTTTACTTTAAGACTTCTGTGTCTGTGCTGTGATGAGGCCGTAGGCGGACTGGAAAGGACAGATGAGACTGTGTTTTGTAAAATATTAGAGCAGCTGCTAGAGAACAATTTCCTCTCTGAGCTTTTGTGCAAGACATCAATCAATTCATACATAATGTAACACGAACACAGAAATCCACGACACATAATAAATATAACAATGCATCACTCCTTCACGCGCCTTTGAATATTGCAAGTAACTTCCTTCCATTGATAATTATAATCATTAGGCATGATCATACTATCACTGTGTGCACTGCAGACACATAAACATAGCAAACCATAATAACTCTGTTTGCATGTCTTTCCGGATCGATCGGCCGGATCAGCTGTTTCAGTTCACACTTCTTCTAGCTACTTCCTGTTATTGCTTGGTATTTGTTTCTTTTTTTGTGTTTGTGATTGCGTGCGTGCGTGCGTACGTCAGTGTGTGTGTGTGTGTGTGTGTGTGTGTGTGTGTGTGTGTGTGTGTGTGTGTGTGTGTGTGTGTGTGTGGTGTGTGTGTGTGTGTGTGTGTGTGTGTGTGTGGGTGTGTGTGTGTGTGTGTGTGGTGTGTGTGTGTGTGTGGGGTGTGTGTGGTGTGTTGTGTGTGTGTGTGTGTGTGGTGTGGTGTGGTGTGTGTGTGTGTGGTGTGTGTGTGTGTGGTGTGTGTTGTGTGTGTGTGTGTGTGTGTGTGTGTGTTGGTGTGTGTGTTTGCTGGTGTGTGTTTGTGTTTGTGTGTGGCGGCGCTGTGTGTGTTGTGTGTGGTGTGTGTGTGTGTGTGTGTGTGTGTGTGTGCGTGCGTGTGTGTGTTTGTGTGTTGTGGTGTGTGTGCGCTGTGTGTGTGTGTGTGTGTGTTGTGTGTTGTGTGTGTGTGTGTGTGTGTGTGTGTGTATGCGTGCGTGTGTGTGTGTGTGTTTGTGTGCTGTGTGTGGTGCATGTGTGTG
>JABMCL010003432.1:150000-185000 GCA_018857735.1 Alviniconcha marisindica | reverse complement strand
ACCTACAACTGGTCAACCCAGGCAAGATGCAACAACTTTCTTCGATACTTCTTTCAAGTCATTGTTTATGCACGCTTGTTAGTGTCTGTCTTGCCTCTTGCCATGTCTTTATGTTCAGAGCAGGCCAAACGCTAAAAATCACGTCAGTGAAAGCCTAAGGGTCAATGAATCATGCGGTAGCGTACAGATGCTGACCAGTAGTAGCAAAATAATCCACGTGATTGTCTCTGCTCTTAATAATGGAAGAAGAAAATAGCCACAATAACTGCACACACACACACACACACACACACACACACACACACACACTTTTTCACAGAAAAATGCTACAAAATAATCCACATGATTGTCTCTGCTCTTAATAACGGAAGAAGAAAATAGCCACAACAACCACACACACACACACACACACACACACACACACACACACACACACTTTTCACCGAAAAATGCTGCATAGACAACAGAAACTAAAGCAAAGTTTATTTGGTAATACAACAACAGGTTTCAAAGCAACTGCATACCTACACATTTGGTTGTCACTGGACTGCACATAGATCACTGCATCATTAAGTAGTTCTGATATTTGGCAGAAAAGACTAGCAAAAAAAATCAACAAAATCAAACAATCAAAGAAACATACACTTCATATTACACAAAACCGAACTGATGCACAACTGCTTCTTGCAATATATGATTTTACACATCTGGGGAGTATGGGTAGCTCAATGGTAAGAGCGCCAGACTTGTGATTGAAATGTCCTGGGTTTGAGTCCCTGCAGGAATGGCGGGAGAATTGTCTTCTCCAGAGTCAACTTTCTGTGCTCTTATTTTGGTATCTGTTCCACCCCAGTGTTATCACAGTAGCAGGTAAAAGATCCCAGTCATTCTGCCAAAAGTGCAGGTGACAGGTTACAGCTGAAGACACATGCACCCTGCCTATGTGACTTTGAGTGAAATGACACTGCAAACTGGTGGATGGTTGCATGTTGTACGCAGAACTTGTGCTGAGAAGCTGCAGTTTCATGTGGCACCAGCCATGCAACAACCAAACAGCACTGTCAGGACAACACTTCAGTGGGTACTAACAAATATGCTACAAGTCACTTATTCAGAATCACATGTGACATGAGAGCTAGAGAACAGAGAACAACATTTTATAAAAGTGAACAACAACCCATGTAAAAATATTTTGATTGCTGAAAACTAACGTATTCCTAAATGATTTTTTTTATTTTTAATGCAATGATTTTTATATTTGGCACAAAAACCTAGCAAACAAACTCAGGCCATCACAGACACACTTTCTGTTACACAAACTGAAGTATAACTGCTTCCTGGAACATTCATTTTACATAAAGGGTTTTGATTGCTGAAATATGAACACCCTCCTAAAATTAACTTGTTTTTTTCTTCTCAGAAATGCATTGATCACAACAGCAGAGCTAGATGCTGCTGGGGGCTTTGTTAGCGATGTATATTATTTCAAATATATGCACAGAATAGACCAGTAGGAAGAAAGCAACATGTACACACAAAGTAATACAAACTCATTGGAATGACGGGCTAAAACCACTGCCCTTCTCAATAAAAACAAAAACAAAACAAATTAATTAATAAATTACAAAAATAAAAATAAGTGTATAAAAAAAAAAAAATCATGTGCAACCACCATCTTTACAGTGACTACATATACATCATGTCATGTCAGTAAATGATCCCAACATGAGCAAGCGTCACTCACGCAGTCTGCAAAACCTGGACTGGTAAACTATGCAGCTATCAACACATGGGAGTTAATCAGTACTCGAAATTAACTCCCTTGTGAGTTGATTCTGCATGAGTACCCTGGGCCTCAATCTGTTTCAGGTTTATGCCGCTGCCAAGCTACAATCAGTGGTAATATAAAGCTTTCAAGACTGTAAACAATTACACACAGAGAGGATACCGATTCCCCCAAGCCATGTCCACGTGTTGATATTCAAACTGATTGTTTGTAACAGAATACTTGGTGTAATAATCATGGTTCAATTTGACAAATAAATCAGTCACACTTCGCAAATTAAGTGGCTGAGTCAGCAAATTACTTCCCTCAATCTTTTTCCCCCAAACTGAGCATACTATTAAATTTATGGCACTTTGGGGGAGAGAGAGAAAGAAAAGAAGAAAAAAAGGGAAAAAAGGAAGAAGAAGATTAAAATAAAATAAAAGAAGAAGAAGAAGAAGAAGAAAAGAACAAAAAAGGCATATTATTAAATTTATGGCACTTTGGGGGAGAGGTTGGGGGGGGGGGGGGGAAGAAAAGAAAAAGAAAAGAAAAAAAGTAAAAGAAAAAAACACTAAAACAACAACAGTAACAACAAAAAAGAAGAAAAGAAAAAAGACTAGCTATGACCTTGAAACATAACATCACAACTATTTTTGTGTTGCTCAAAATATGCACTATTGCCCGTCCTTAATAAGCCTTGTGGTTTCTGTGGACCGTAAGCACCATGTTTACCTTATATTCAGTCTAATTTCAACTTGATCAACTTTGTTGTCGACAACATTTACTTGATAACACCATTCCTATTAAGACTAAGAGTGTTAAATGCAATTAGACATCTCAAAGCCTGAACACAGATATGTAATTACAACAGTTGCTTCTGGTAGTACAAAAGCTGCTTTTGTTCCATGGCAAAGAAAGTGTGAAAGCAAAATGCTCCTCATATGCAGACATTGGTACTGAGACAGCTATAGTCTCACAAGCATTTCAGTTATGAAGAGACACTCACATGCATTTCACTAGCACAGCACAGGGTCATGAGGAGAATATCACAAGCCTCTCACTAGCACAACAAACAAAAAACAAGGTACAACCTGTTTTGAAAAAACAACAACAACAAACAGTCAAATAGAGATCTATATATCAAAACAAGACTAAAAATCCTTTCTTCAGACCAGTTCGAGAAAAATGAAGGTCCTATTCCAAAACACCACCATTCACCCTGCTTTTTGTAATGTTCTGGAATTACTCACAACATTTGTGCAAGCGGTTGCAAGTTCAGATATTATGATGTTCACGGGCAAAAAATCAGATTTCCTCTCTATTCTGAAGTGGAAAACCTGCAAAGAGCTCATTCATTTTCGTGAAAATGTGATGGACGTAAAGTGGTCACAGTTGCATCCTACAGGTGTTTTTTTACGTACTCAGCCAGCGTGTCAATAGCCTGCAAGCTTGCGTTAAACGTCAGAGCTCTAACAGGAGAAATGGTGAAAAAGCCATGGGCCATAGCCTTGTGAAAATCAACATCTGTCTTAACCCCAGCTCTCCGGAGACGCTCGACATATAACAGTCCGTCATCTCTAAGAACATCGTTCTGCGCTAGGATAAAGTAAGCGGCGGGCACTTTGGAGAGGTCCGGTGCCATGAGAGGGGCAAAATACGGATCCAGGACAATGGACTCAATTTTTGCAGAGAGGGTGTCGTTACCATCGCTCGCTACCACTGGCTCTACGGCCTCCACTCTCATGTCTTCAGGTAAGTTCTCCTGCTTCAAGTACGAGGCATACTCCGATTTCTTCAGCAGTCGTGTCGAGTGGTTGTTGGCTGCAAACTCAGCGGACTGCTGCTGCAGCTCTGGAAATCCGAGGTAGTGGAGCCACATGTGAATCATCATGTTGCGGTTGAGCCAGGCTGTTCTGGTGAAGTTTCTGTACGAAGGGGTGTTGAAGTCCACCATCTGAATGGCCGGGTAGATCAGCACCTGAAACCGCAGGCTGGGCAGCTTGCTGGACTTGTCTTTCTCTGATAACCGCAGAGCCACTGCCGCTGCCAGGTTACCCCCTGCGCTGTCGCCTGTGGGGCAGGGATAATAGTTTATTTATGGCACCCCATCTCGTGAGAGCCCAGAGTGCTTATAAAGACATAAGGATAGGCTCATTTCAGCACACACACACACACACATGCACGCATACGCACACACACATGCACGCATACGCACACACACATGCACGCATACACACACACACACACACGCACACACACACACATGCTGCACTTCTGGGACCTGGACATCCTACAACCCCCCACCCCCCCCACCCCCTCCACACCCCCACCCCACCCCCCACCCCGCCTCCCACACCCCCCACTAATCCCACTCCACACATCCAATCTGTAAACAGTAACCACAGTAACAATAACAAACTAAAGCCTCTAAAAAAACAAAACAATTAAATCCGAACAGCAACTCTTCTTTTATCATAATATATAGACAGATAACCAAGATAGATACATTCCAAATGTCTCTCTTCCCCACCAAACAGCTCAAAGATTTTGGAACATGATTCTTACCTGCAATGGCTATTCTGTTTGGGTCAACGTCTTGCTTGACAGCATTGCGCAGGAAATGGACGGTGGCCTTGAGGCAGTCTTCAAACGGAGCTGGGTAGGGGTGTTCTGGCGCCAGGCGGTAACTGGAGGCACAATACAAGATGTACAGATCTTAACAGAAAACTGCAGTCAGTCATCAAATGGAGCTGGGTAGGGGTGGTCTGGCACCATGTGGTAGCTGGATGTTCAATACAAGCTGTACAGATTTTACCAGAAAACTGCAGTCAGTCATCAAATGGAGCTGTGTAGAGGTGTTCTCATGCCAGACAGTAGCTGGAAGTTCAGTACAATACAAGATGTACAGATTTTAACAGAAAACTGCAGTCAGTCATCAAGTGGCTGGTAGCTGGAAACACAAGATGTACAGATTTTAACAGAAAACAGCAGTCATCCAACGGACCTATGTAAAGGCGTTCTAGTGCCAGGCGGTATCTGGAACTAGTGGAAGCACAGTACATGATGTACAGATTTAACAAAAAAAGCTGTAGTCAGTCACCAAATGGAGCTGGGCAGGGGTGTTATGGTGCCAGATGACAACTGAAAACACAATACAGGATGTACAGATTTTAACAGAAAAGTGCAGGCAGTCATCAAATGGAGCTGTGAAGACATGTTCTGGTGCCAGGGGGTAGCTGAAAGTTCAATACAAGATGTACAGATTTTAACAGAAAACTGCAGTTAGTCATCAGATCCACACATGGAGATGGGAAGACATGTTCTGGTGCCAGGGGGTCGCTGGAAATTCAATACAAGATGTACAGATTTTATCAGAAAACAGCAGTCAGTCATCAAAAGCACAAATGGAGCTGGGAAGACATGTTCTGGTGCCAGGCAGTAACTGGAACTAGTGGAAGCACAGTACATGATGTACAGATTTTAACAGAAAACTGCAGGCAGTCATCAAACGGAGCTTGGTAGAGGTGTTCTAGTGCCTGGCAGTAACTGGAAGCACAATACAAGATGTACAAATCTTAACAGAAAACTGCAGGCAGTCATCAAATGGGTGTAGAGGTGTTCCGGCACCAGGTGGTAGCTGGGAACACAGTACAAGATGTACAGATTTTAACAAAAAAACTGTAGTCAGTCATCAGATGGAGCTGGAAAGACGTGTTCTGGTGCCAGGTGACAACTGAAAACACAATACAAGATGTACAGATTTTAACAGAAAACTGCAGTCAGCCATCAAGTGGGTAGGGCCCCTGAAAGCACAATACAGTACAAGCTGTACAAATCTTAACAGAAAACTGCAGGCAGTCATCAAATGGAGCAGGGTATGGGTGTTCTAGTGCTAGGTGGTAACTGTAAGAACAATACAAGATGTACAAATCTTTACAGAAAACAGCAGTCAGTCATCGAATGGAGCTAGGAAGAGGTGTTCTGGTGCCAGGTGACCACTGGAAGCACAATACAATACAAAATGTACAGATTTTAACAGAAAACTGCAGGCACTCATCAAATGGAGCTGGGTAGAGGTGTGCTGGTGCCAAGTGACAACTGGAAACACAATGCACGCACATAACTGCACAGGAAATAAATAGCAGTGATGAGGTAGTCATTAAACGGAGCTGGGCAGGGATGTTCCGGAGCCGAGCAAGTAACTTGGTGTTTTACACCCAGTCAACCAGTACGGTTGTATCAGAGCAATTCTGAGACTGAGTGATAGCTGGAAATACAAGACACATACTGGTTTGTTTTGTAAAAAATGGCAATGATGTCAGGGAGCATGAAAGAGAGAAAAAAGTATATAATAATATATACTGTAATAGATAGATGCATGTTTCTGAATAAATGCCCCACAATGATGTGCTTGGCAAAAAAAAAGATGCAAAAAAAAAAGAAGACACATATTTGCACAGGAAATAGACAGACACCATGAGGCCATCATTAAACAGAGTTGGGTCATTAATTTATAATTAGAAAGGACCATTTTATTCAGCTCAATAAACTAGAGTACATGACAGAGGCCATCGTTAAACAGAGGCCATCGTTAAACAGAGTACATCGTTAAACAGAGTAGGGTCATTAATTTATTAATTAGAAAGGACCATTCTATTTAGCCTACATATGGAAAATGTGTGTGACATTGTCATATACTCTAGTTCACTATTGACAATGTAACACACATTTTCTATACTTTAGCTGCTTGCTTAACCTGCTAAATGTGCAGACCACAGAAACTTGGCTGGCACTTAGAAAATGTCTACTTTTTTTCTAAATACATTCAGAAGTCTAAATTTTTCAAAGAACTGCCAGCTCTTAGTGTTTATTCACTGCTGAGCAGACACATTTCACTGATTTTCTTTGTTGTTAAGTCACAGTGAAGGGGGGGGGGGGGGGGGGAGAGAAGAAAAAGAAAAAAGAAAAAAAAAGTGCAGCAGTACAGTCTTTAAGGTATCTTACGTATGTAGGGTGGGAAACTTACTCAATGGAAACCACCACCACATTCAACTTCCATGCCATGTAGTAGGTTGTAGAAGCATAAGATTCTGAAAACAAACACACATCACAATCTGTAAGTGCAGGCATTATCGTCAATATGTGCGACACACATCACAACAACAAACATGTTCAAATGAGACTTAAAATGAGGTCTTCACCAAGGATAGATAGATAATTAATTTTAACGCCCAGTAAACCATGATGGTAATATCAGGGCAACTTCACCAAGAAGGAAATCCAACAATACAAATGCAAGACTCATGGCTTCCGCACCTTCTCTTGCTTTGGACCCCACATTTGGAATTCACTCCCACAAGACCTTAGACACTGCTCAACTCTGTCATCTTTTAAAGCCAAACTGAAAACCTTCCTCTTCTCACAGTATTTCCTTCCTAACTAATATCAGTACCCAGTTTCTGCTACAGTCATTGTGTGTGTGTGGGGGGGGGGGGGGGGGGGGGGTCTGTGTCTGTGTTTGTAGTGCTTTTTTTTTTTTTTTTTACATAATACTTTATGTAAATTGTTTGGTAGGACTATGCTCTACATGTGTACACAGCATATCATATTTAGGTTAATATGTATCATGTGAGCGTTCAGGGCGTTGATGAGCGTATGAGAAATGTACATTATTATTATTATTAAGAAAACAGATTTTATTGGTAGTTCGCATATAATTACATAGCTTTTTGTGGCTTTTTAATCATCAGCAGTATGTAAATGACTGGGGTTTTGACAGGTATGAGCTGATTTTAATCTATAATCGTTCCAAAAAATACCTTTTTTTAGCTTCATTTGCAAGCTAACAAGCTATTCCTCAGCTTGGGCTGCAGAATGGAGATAAACTATTCTTCTTCTCCGGAATCAGCAAACCACTTTGGCAAAAAAGCACAGAATGAAAAATGAGGGATCTTTTCTTCATTTTATTTTCTGACACAAAACAACAGACAAATATGTTAATGTTAACAGGCACCTGAATCTGTGGGTGTTATCTTTGTGGGATCTGTCTAGTGTCTAACATACCAGAGGAGACTCCCAAGCTGTTGTATACTGATTCAGGTGCCTGTTATAAAGATGCCACAGGAGTGGGTCAGCCTAGCGCTGATCCCTCATCTATATTATATACAGCCAATCTATGGTGGTCCCAAGCCATCCGTATTTGTGTCTGTAGACTGAGGCAGCCAATCTATGGTGGTCCCAAGCCATCTGTATTTGTGTCTGTAGACTGAGCTTGTAGATTTGACTTGAGTGCAGTCTGAAACATGTCAGTTTTGAATACATATTGGCACTATCACGACAGTGTTCGATTGCCCTTAGGTGGGGTAAATATTAAATCCAATTATCAAAATTAGATCCCAAACAAAAGTGTCACAGATGGATCCAACTTTACAAATTCAATGCAGAATCAGCAGAGCATTTGAAAACAAACCCTGATTTGAAGGTGTTCCTTTGCTCTTGTCCATTCATGCAAAATGTCCATTTTAAAATTTCCTACCCATGATGATCCCTTTAAGCCAACTATGATGGCCCCTTTAAATCAACCAATCAGCTCACATGGTAGAAGAAAGATGCAGGATGGTAAAAACCTCACCTGCACTGAGCAGAGACCAGCCACCACCGTGGATGTAGATGATAGCCGGTGAGTCACTCTGGGCTGTTCGGGGACGAAATATCTTCACTGGAACTCCATCAAACTTGGCATCTGAGACCTTTCAAGAAAATAAATGCAGTAAGATGCAGCATATCATGAAGAACAAGTCAGAGCCACTGTCTATCAATGTCAATCATCAACACTGCAGACAGGCTCTATAAATAGACTGGACCTTTTTTTTTTTTAATAAACAAATAATTATGATCATGTACCAAGGACTTCCAACAGATTACTGTTTGGTGAAAACAGTTGCATCTTAATTATGAAAATGCATCTCTTCAACCTATATCAATCTGACTAACTTGTGTGTGTGTGTGTGTGTGTGTGCATGCGTGCGTGTATGCGTGCGCCAATGTGTGTGTGTGTGCACGCACGTGCATGCCCATGTTCATGCATGAGCGCATGCATGTGTGTGTATAATAATAATAATGTACACTTATCATGCGCTCATCAACGCCCTGAGTGCTCACATGATACATATTAACCTAAATATGATATTCTATACACATGTAGAGCACAGTCCTATAAAACAATTTACATAAAGTATTATAAAAAATAAATAAATAAAAAATGCACTACAAACACACACACACACACACACACACACACACACACACTGACTGTAGCAGAAACTGGGTACACAATGTATTATGTATGCCTTGTTTAATTTTTGTATATGTATACTAACAAACCAATTCCCCGCCTCCCATCATCTCTGTAAAGAGTGCTCAGGGTTGTTTAAAGAAATAATTTGCCCTTTTAAAATCTTTGCAATGATTATTATGTTTTGTTGCCACTTGGGCGGATGTGCCTCCTGTTTATGTGTGTGCTTGGATGCTTCCACAGCCTTATTAGTACCCAAACCTTTCAGGGGGCGCTGACAGCTTCGGTGGACAGCTGCACGGAGATAAAGAGCGCCCCCTGCAGTGGCATAACCAATTGTGGCAGAGTCTGGAGGAAGGTGCCAAAAATCTATGCTCAGAGTGTGATCTCTCTTAGTCTCACACTATTATCATCATCAAGCCACACCAAACAAACAGGAAATGACTTTTGACTTACCCCAACCCACGGGTCATTGTCAGGTATGTGGCTGGAGTAAAACATCTCCATTATCCACCTCAGGGCATCGTTCTGGCTGACCTTGAAGCCTGTCAGGTACGGCACTGGCAGACTCTGAAACATACAAGGCAATACTTACTTTGTCAAATGTACAAGAAGATGCCAGGCACCCACAGGTGATTAGTTCCAAAACCAACCAATCTGTTACATGCCTCTTCATATCAGGAGTTTCTAAACATACCAATCTGTTACATGCCTCTTCATATCAGGAATATCAAAACCTACTGATCTGTTTCATGCCCATTCATATCAAGAGTTACAAAACCAACCAATCTGTTACATGCCTCTTCACAATGGGAGTTACAAAACCAACCAATCTGTTACATACCTCTTCATATCAGGAGTTTCAAAACCTACCAATCTGTTACATGCCTCTTCATATCAGTGCATATAACTGACTGACTTAATTTAAAGGGGATGAAACCAAAGATGCAAGCTGGCTTGAAAATGTCAACAACAATAACACCAACATGCAGGTGATGAATCACAGCGACCAGAATGATCAGCCAAACTCAGTACTTGATGTGAAAGGAGAATCACAAGAAATTAGCAAAATACGATTTTCAGCAACGTGTGGCAATCCAGCAAGCAACAATCAAAACGAACCCTTCTGACAGAGAAAAACAGATGTTCAAGCACTACTGTGACGCAGTCTGTCCCACGTACCGCGAGTAGAGCCATCCTCATACTGGAGACGTAGCATTGGAGAAGGAAGCGCTCGCCCGCCCATTCGGGCACGTTGGGGGAGTAGGACATCCAGGAGAAGCCGATGATGAGAAGCACCAGGCAGACATAGCCAGGCCATCCTGACAGCACGCCCATGTCATCCCTGGAAGACAGGCCTACCGATGGTCACTGATACTGATGGGCATTGTGTGAAATGACGTGTGGAGAGCATGGTGAGAAAAGGAAAGGTGCATGATCACACATAAGCATGCACCCACATGCATGCGCACATAGACATGCATATATATATATATACATATATGCATGCACACACATGCTCTCTCTCTCTCTCTCTCTCTCTCTCTCTCTCTCTCTCTCTCACACACACACACACACTCACACACACACACACACGCACACGCCACACATATGCACATGCACATGCACACACATGACACACACACACGCGCGCACACACACACACACACACACACACACACTTGCAGCATCTTTCTTCATAAATGAATCATCTAGACTAACTAGAGAATACAAAGTACACGGAAAGTAAATAGCATGGATTAGATATTACAACAGTTAACAAAGAACTTCATTTAAAGGAGATTCTTGAGACTAACTGCCACTGTACAAAAATATACTGTAAATGCTATGACCACAAGCTACTGAGCAGATAACCAGGTTTCTTGTCAAGTAAATATCGATGACCAGGCCCTAACCAGAATCCAATTTATCCCCCACCCCCCACCCCATGTCTCCACCCCTACTCCCCTTCATCCTACTCATTTTAGTTTTATTAACACCTTTTCACTTTGAAGTTATACTATAACATAGGCAAAAGCATCTGCAAACCAAAACTGAGTCGTGGTGATGGTGTTATATCAAATATACTGCACTTTGGTATATATACATTCCTGTTTTTCTTTGATTTTCTCCATTTTATATAATATGCACACATGCATGCACGCACCACCCACCCACACACACCAATGCATACACATGCAAGCATCTTTCTTAATAAACAAACTATCTAGACTAACTCACAGAGAATCAAAAATACAAGGAAAGTGCACAGCATGGATTTCTAAGTAACTTATACACAAAATTTCAGTTTTACCTGCGGGTATGGGTATTATTAAGTCTAGTTCCCTCTGTATATCATAATGTAATGTTTATATTATGTGAACAAGCTGCTGATCATGCTAAGTCAAGCATAAACTTGTGCACACAAAAAGCAAAGCAAATCTGAAGCATGCTAGTAAAAATATACACACACACCAACACACACCACACACACACACACTACATCTTCTTTTTCTTCATTAACAATAAAATTATTAGCATGTGTAATCACATACTGAATTTGCATTAGTGACAGTACAGTGAGCTTGATGTCTTTTCCTATTCTATGCACTAATACTCACAGCCTAGGCTACAGCGAACACCTGTCCATATCATCTTATTATCAGAGAACATGGACATGTATGCAAGTCCCAGACTGGGCTGGTAAACCACAGGAGGGCTCACCAGAGATAAAATGCGCAAACCTGTCTTCATCAGAGATAAAGGACTATCAAGAAAGAAACAAGGTTTTGCTAATGGTTGGTCATATTAATCAGAATTAATGTGCCAGTCCTTTTTCTGTTTTTTTCTCTCTCTCCCCCCACCCCCCAATCACCACCCCCTTTTTTCAGTTACAGATAAGACACCCAAATACACACAACATGCATGAAGACTGCTTGATTATTTGCTAACTTTAAATGTACAACTATGAAGACTTTACAGTGTATAAATATATATATATATATATATATATATATATATATATATATATATATATATATATGATAAAGGAGATGTCGATAGGCAGTGATTTATGTGGATGTAAAGCACCATGAAAGAAGAAAGAAGATGGCAGTGCAGCTTAATAATGCCGACAATAATGAAGTTTTTATGAACAACAAACAACACAGTAAGTTGAGTAACCCCACCCCGCCCTCCACCAACCAGCAAAAGCAAAAGCAGAAGAAGAAAATCATGCATACAAAAAAAGAAGCCATAAGCCAAACAGATGGAAAATAAAATGCAAACAACTAGGCATGAACACAGCATTTTCAAACATCTATTTGACCATCAACAGCTCCACAAACAAGCAGTGTAAGCACAGTCTTGTACTCTAAACTAAAGTCAACCACATTATTCGTAATACTGATGTATAATGTTAATAATTCGGGTCACTGTGAGTATTGTTAAATAACATCAGTTTAACCAGTACTTGTGAACCCACCCCCCCCCCCCCCCCTTTTTTTTAAATTGTTTTTTAATGGCCACAAAAGACTGAAAACAATAACAGTATAAGCAGGAACGAGGTACCTCTATGCCTTTACTGCGTTCAAATAAATAAAAAATCAGTACAGTCATTGTCTTGAAACTTCAGAGAGAGAAAATAAAAATAAAAATAAAATCTTGTGCCACTGATTGACTACAGACTACATTACACTTTACATCCTTAAACACACCATAGCCGTTTACACATTGTTGCTAAACACCCAAACCGTTACTTGTCATTGATAAAACTTTACAAAAGAACAAAGCTGACCAGAGGAGCGGGTAAGGGTTAGAAAGTCTAGAAGCAGAAAAAGGGGAATTGCTACAATGTCAATGACTATGTTCACTAACCTTAAATCTAAGTGAAAATTTAAGCACAGTAGCACATTAATACATGGGGCAATGGCTAAACTCAGTGGTGTCATGGTTCAGCAAACAACTCAGCTACAGTAACCTTTTAGTCTTCAGTACTTTACAACTTTAAGACACAGTTCAGCACTCACCTCAGCTACATTGTTTAGTCTTTAGTACTTTACAGCTTAAAGACATGGTTCAGCAAACAAGTCAGCTACAGCAACCTTTTAGTCTTCAGTGCTTTACAACTTAAAGACATGGTTCAGCAAACAACTCAGCTACATTGTTTAGTCTTTAGTACTTTACAGCTTAAAGACATGGTTCAGCAAACAACTCAGCTACATTGTTTAGTCTTTAGTACTTTACAACTTAAAGACATGGTTCAGCAAACAACTCAGCTACATTGTTTAGTCTTTAGTACTTTACAACTTAAAGACATGGTTCAGCACTCACCTCAGCTACATTGTTTAGTCTTTAGTACTTTACAACTTAAAGACATGGTTCAGCAAACAACTCAGCTACATTGTTTAGTCTTTAGTACTTTACAACTTAAAGACATGGTTCAGCAAACAAGTCAGCTACAGCAACCTTTTAGTCTTCAGTACTTTACAACTTAAAGACATGGTTCAGCACTCACCTCAGCTACATTGTTTAGTCTTTAGTACTTTACAGCTTAAAGACATGTTCAGCAAACAACTCAGCTACAGCAACCTTTTAGTCTTTAGTAAATTAGTACTTTACAACTTAAAGACACAGTTCAGCAAAAAACTCAGCTACAGTAATCGATTAGTCTTTACAAAATGAGTACTTTACAACTTAAAGACAGTTCAGCAAACAACTCAGCTACAGTAATCTATTACTGTATTAGTCTTTAGGAAATTAGTACTTTACAACTTAAAGACACGGTTCAGCAAACAACTCAGCTACAGTAACCTTTTACTAGTTTTAGTCTTTAGTACTTTACAACTTAAACTTAAAGACACAGTTCAGCAAACACCCCAGCTACACTGTTTAGTCTTTAGTACTTTATGACTTAAAGAACAGTTCAGCAAACAGCTCAACTACACTCTTTAGTCTTAAAACTTAAAGATTCTGAATGCTCACTGATGAGGAGTCTAGTGCATTCTTTAGTTATAGTTAAATATATGGTAGTAATAGTTATAGAGAATGTATAACAACAGGCTTAGCATATCCTGGTTTAAAAAAAACTCTTATTCCAAATTTTTGCCCCTAAGGCCTGCCCAGTTGGCTGGATTCCTACAACATGCAATTAGAATTATAAATTACATCATATTTTATGTGTCCCACTTACTGACTTAGTAATAGTAATATATATATACTATATTATATATATCACATGCATCATTGAATTTGTAATACTGATGCTTGTAGCATAAGCACGCAACACAAAATGGCAAGCAAAACCAAATGTTCATAAAATGACAAACAGTGAACACCTGCCAGTACCTCTTGTATTTCTTTGGATATCTCCACAGACTATAAGGAGGGTCAAACACAACTTGTCCCAATCTGCTCTTGTCCTCCGCTACAAGCGGTTCCTCCTCCTCACAACTTTCTTCTGCAATAGTTTCCTGTTCCATTCTCTTCACCGTTTCCTCCATCTTGGCTTTCTTTGACTTTGAGGCACTAACTGGTTGTGATTTCATTTTGCTCTCTATTGTTATCCTTCCAAAACAGCATTGATATTGTCCAGAAAAGAAAAGCACAGACAAGAGGGTTAGTTATTGATCACACAATCAATTGTTTAAATCCCAGTTAGATTCAGCCTATGCTATTGCTCTCGTTGCCATGGGTGATAACTGAGGCTATTATCAGTTGCTCTGTGGATTTACAAACATGTATGCCAAGTCTATCCCTTAATCAGGATCTGTAAAGCAAGCCTGGCTGTTCCTCTCCTGGCCAACTTTTCCTTTGTGATGCAGACTTCTGGTCACCTTTTTCCAGACCATAACTTTGCTGAAATGAACAGTTACAATTTAGTGACAGCAGTAACGCATTTGATGAGAATTAAGACGAAAGAGCTCTTTTAGACAAACTAGCCATAGAGTGACAGAAAGAATGAGGTTACTAAGTGTACTGCTAGTGCTACTAGTACTACTATTTCTAACTCTGTGAATTGCTCATCCAGAGATGACACTGTGTGGTTGACAGCACACTGAAATCTAACTAATCTACTAACAGCATAGTACCTATTACAGTATTAGTAGTTCTTAAAAAATAATAATCTAGACATAATCATAATGTAGTTTGCCTATGTTCATTGTCCATTTACATTATAAATATTATTTACTTAAACTATCCTTGATTTGACAGTCAAAGATAAAGACAGGGGCTTTAATCAGTCAAGTTGACTGATTAAAGACCCTCTCTTTATCTTAAAGTAGTTAAAGTGACAGAGGCACATTCGTGACATTGTATGAAGGGCCATAAATGATTTATGTAAGCCTGTGTAGAGCTCTCTAGCAGTACTAGCACAGTGGTCATAACAGATTTTCAGTTAGTAATACATGTTGTAGTATTGATATTACCTACAGTAGCAGTAGCAACCTACTATTCTGTGTGTTAATGGTCAGTCTGTGTAACTCCCATGAATTTATAAGCACAATGGTCACACGAACTTGATTAACGCACACTGTTCAGATTAACACTGCTGGTGGTACCTCTTTCGAGCAGACTGTCTCCGCCTGTGGAAAGATCGACAAGATCCATTCAGGGCGCAAGGTGTCACTGTGAGAATGCACTGGTCAAATGGCACCTGTCCTGTTCTCAGACTTGCTTTCTTAGAGTGATTTGAACAAGTGAATATCGCATGGTTTGAAAGACCGCCACACACAAGCTTGCTGCAATCTGGAAGTTTGTTACAAACGTGGCTAGCACTGGTGCTTGAAAACTGTCTGCAGGCGTAACCAAACTTCCACTTCATTTCATTTTTGCATAGCATCTGCACCACAACAGTTCTGTACTTTGCAGCTGGCACGCAAAGGTGGTAGAACAGCATGGTACTGGGAGTGAATTAAACCTGACACAATTATGGAATGAATCACAAAGCCTCAAACTCAAAGCAACACTTTTTGTATTATTTGTACTAATCATAATAATGTTCAACTGTTTAGTTATTCTGAAATCAAAGTGGCTGGCTCATATTTGCCTGTAATACTGATAGTGATACAGAGATATTATGAATTATAATATATGCTGGTGCTGTTTATGCTTCTCATAATCTTATAACACATATTTTTCCTCTTTTATTTATAATTTGTTACTTGTTATCAATCACACATTTCACATCCAGCTACATCATACTATGTGCATGCATTTTATTGTTTATTTTGCTGTTGTTGTTGCTGTTTTCTTTCTCATAGACATTTGTCATATTGTTTTGTTTATAAGCACTATCGATCATTTTTAATCAGCTATGGAATTAAACTATATTTATAGTTAAGTACTCCAAGTCTGAAAATCTGCCCACAACAATATCAGTCATCTAAACGGCAGGGGTCCTGGGTCAGTATTTGTGGGTGTGGAATTGTGCACAGTATTGGTAACTCAATGAAACTTGAAAGCAGTGCTCAACCACAGTTGATGTCAATGTTCAGACAAACTGCTATTGTTATACCACATTACCAGAAGGGTGACCAAAGGGCAAGAGGCAGCACAGACACGGTACAAAGAGAGAACTTGTAACTCATCAAGTCCAATGCTCTTCAGTTCAACTAATTCTTTTCATACAGGTATAGCCTTGGTAAATTGGAATCAACTTCCATCCTGGCTGACTGCACCAACATCTCTGGGAGCTTTCCTGCACTGCAGATTGAGAAGCTGCATACAGACCAAGAGTGTGATGCCAGTTCAGCCCTAGGCAGCTAAGACTGAAATGTCATGAAGTAGCCTACTGTAAATTATTCTTTAAAATTTAAAGATTAACAATTGAGCCACTTCCAACTAGCCTAAGCCACTTGCTAAAAAAGAAAAGAAAAAAGACTCCATTGTTGAACCAACAATGTCCCCTGTGATTGTGAACTCAATTCTGTACACTGAAGAAGATGTTTGATTCCAAGCCAGTTGAGACAGGACCAATGACCTTTATCTCTTCAGCTTTTCCACCAAAACACCTGCACTGACTCACTGACAGTCAATGCCTTGCCTGTGCTGCTTTTCCACACACACTACACAGTCGTCATTGAAGTCAGTACACTCAAGCTGCACACGTAAAAAACACACCTGCATGTCCACCTTTTGACAAAAAAGATAGGTCTAATAGATCTATGGCCGTGTAGTATGGAAACACTGGTATGTAATATCATAATTAATATGTACAGTATGTTCAATACTGCAGTATAAAAATTAAAATACTAAACAAAAATGAACGTGGCTACTTCAAAATCTGCTTCACTTTTACGACTCGACTTTTATGCATTCAATTTAAATAACATCCGAGTGTGATTTATTTCGTATTTTGTAACACTAACACACTCCTGTCTGGATGTCCCTCGTGAAAACACCCAGCCACGCTAATCTCTAAATTGATCTTGAATGGAAAACACGTAAATAATAGCACGAAGGTTACGGGGTTCTTAATCTTATAAACATACTGTACAATCCACCCAAATACACACACACACGGAGGTTTTTCAGTTAAAAATAAGTATCGCAGGATTACAAGTTCACAAAAAACGTCAAAATAAATTATTGCCCAGCGAATACATGTCGATATCCTTCAACCAGAACGTAGAAGTAGAATCCAGTTCAAGAGAGATCACTTACGTTATCACCGCAACGTCCGTACAGTTTACACTTGTATCGAAACAAATAACAGCTAAAATGGACGCATGCGCTCTTTGTTAAGTCATGATAATGTGTGTGGGAGAGCGTGATTCGGCCTGATACAGTGATAGCAAGCTTGTGGAGTCGGTTGAACTTTGATCGCACGGTTTGAAACCGCACTAGTTGCACTCAGTCTACTGTCAACATTATCAGGTAGTGCTCTCCCCTGATTTGTGCTAGTAATTCGAGAGTAACCTCCCATGACACACTCATAGGCACTTGACATTGGTTTTACATATTAAGTCCTGAAACTACTGCTGCTTCTGCTGCTGCTACGACTACTGCTACTACTACTACTACTACTAAATGAAGGGTAAGACGAAAGACTTTATGTCTCAAATTAAAAGATCGTTGCCGTGTTTCCGCCGTTTTTATATTGATACGTCCACACACGGTAAGTGATGCAGAGCTGGGGTCAGTCAGTAACGGCTAAAACGCCGGTGACGATAATAAAAGATTAAAAATGAATATTTACACTAATTACAGCTGATCATTTTGCATCCAGGTAACGGTTATTTCGGCTTAAACGGCCATATAAACGTTTATTTTCCTATGTCTGTCGCCAACGGCCATACTACGTTGAAAGCACGTACCGTCGTTGTCCGGCGCACCGACGGAAGGGCCCGTTTAGTACTCGGCCGATCGGGTGACCGCCTGGGAACACCGGGTGCTGTTGGCAACCTTCATTTTTTTCTCTTCCCCCCCCCCCCCCTCCCCCCCTCACTGTGGTGTGTTATTTTTTTCTGTACGTTCCGTTCAGTGTTCTTCAGTCTTTCTGATGCCACTGACTTGAGTCACTTTTTGCCGTTTCAGTTTCAGTTTCTGCTTTAGCCAGTATTTCAGTTTTTCACTGATGTTTCAAGTTTTATTTTTATTTTTCCTAGTCCGTACGACTGATCTGGCACGTACTGATAGTGCTCTTGGCAAACTGTTTCTTTCTGTCTCGTTCTGCTTCCCCCATTAAATGTATTCTTTGGCCCCTTCGGTTTTACTTTTGAACTGATACCAGTTCTTGCCTTTCAGTAATTTATTTCAGTGTTTGCCAGGCACTAAAAGACTTCAGTTCCGGCATGTCCGACCGATACACCACCATGCCGTCTCAGTGTCACTCAGCACTAGTCCGGCACCGACTGAACAGAAAACGGGCCGTCGACTGACTTGTCAGTGACGTCAACACACCCTGCTCAGCTTCAGCTTCGAATTAATCACATTGATTATATATATATATATATATATATATATATATATATATATATATATATATATATATAATTTTATTTTTATTTTTTAATCCGGCGATTCCGTTAGTCGTTTCGCTTAGAAAGCCGTTTGCACTTTTTACTGCTTAGCTCAGGCCCACTGATGTATTTTTAGACCAGCGGGCAACACGCTGAGTAGGCTGCACATCATGGAGCGCTATGCTTACTGCTATGCGGGCAGAAGAGATGAATACAGTGTTGAAAAACACCGGGTTAATCACTGTTCTGATGACAAAAATAAAAATTTAGCTGATCATTAACTAACGAGTGACGTGTATTTGCATTGAAGGTTTATAAGCGTATATTTTTCACTGTCTCTCGCCAACGGCCATACCACGTTGAAAGCACCGGTTCTCATCCGATCACCAATGTTAACGTCGGGCCCGGTTAATACTTGGATGGGTGACCGCCTCGAACACCGGGTGCTGTTGGCATCCTTTTTCTTTTCTTTATGTCAGTATCGTTGACGATCTCTCTCTCTCTAAGTTTAATGTTTTAGTATGTGATATGTGAGCTTTCACTACTTTTACTCGTATTCTCTTTTCATTGCTCTCTCTCTCTCTCTCTCTCTCTCTCTCTCTCTCTCTCTCTCTCTCTCTCTCTCTCTCTCTCTCTCTCTCTCTCTCTCTCTCTCGCTCCACTTGTTTTCAGTCTTTTTAACTGATGTATTTTCTTTCTTCATTCTTGCTGACCGGCGTTCTGTCCGTTTCAGTTTCTGTAGTTTTCACTATGATATTGACACATCCTCAGTAAGTGCTGCGGAGCTGGGGTTACACTTTTCACGGTACCAGACAGTGATTGTCACAGTTCAGTCAGTGGTCAGTGGCCAGCCGGGGAGTGACGTGTATTTGAATTCAAGGTTTATAAGCATATATTTTTCGCTGTCTCTCGCCAACGGCCATACCACGTTGAAAGCACCGGTTCTCGTCCGATCACCGAAGTTAAGCAACGTCGGGCCCGGTTAGTACTTGGATGGGTGACCGCCTGGGAACACCGGGTGCTGTTGGCATCCTTTTTTTTTTCTTTTTTTCTTTCCCATTTTTTTAATTACTATATATTTTTCAGGTATGTGTCTGATTTTTTTGTTTTTTTTCGCTCTTCAAATCGCCTTTTGGCAGATTTAATTTTATTCTTTGATTGTTTTAATGCTCTCTCTCTCTCTCTCTCTCTCTCTCTCTCTCTCTCTCTCTCTCTCTCTCTCTCTCTCTCTCTCTCTCTCTTGTTTTCAGTTAATCAGCCACCATGACAATCAGTTTTTCACTCGATGATTCTGCTCACTTCTTTTGGCATTTTGAAATTACAGCCTAGCTGTGTTACTGCTGATATTATACTGATCATTATTAGGGGTTGCCTTTTTACTGCTGAGCGGCTCAGGCCTATTGATGTATTTTTAGACCAACGCGGGTCAACACGTTGAGTAGGCTGCACGTCATGGAGCGCTATGCTTACCGCAATGCGGGCAGAACAGATGAATACAGTATTGAAAACCCCCGGGTTAATCTCGTCTAA
This sequence comes from Alviniconcha marisindica, assembly GCA_018857735.1. Lineage (NCBI taxonomy): Eukaryota > Metazoa > Mollusca > Gastropoda > Provannidae > Alviniconcha > Alviniconcha marisindica. The sequence continues at coordinate 164,446 of JABMCL010003432.1, read as the reverse complement.
AGCACTGTTCTGATAACAAAAATAAACAATTTAACTGATCATTTACTAACGAGTGACGTGTAGTTGCACTGAAGGTTTATAAGCGTATATTTTTCGCTGTCTCTCGCCAACGGCCATACCACGTTGAAAGCACCGGTTCTCGTCCGATCACCGAAGTTAAGCAACGTCGGGCCCGGTAGTACTTGGAGGGGTCCGCCTGGGAACACCGGGTGCTGTTGGCCTTTTTTTCTTCCCTTTTTTTTTCTTTTTCTTTCTTTTTCTTTTTAAAAGTTTTTTTTCTTTTTTTCTTTTTTTTCTTTCTTCGCTTTCAGTTTTTTTTTCTGTTGTCTTTCTCTCTTCTCTTCTCTTCTTCTTCTTCTTCTTCTCTCTCTCTCTCTCTCTCTCTCTCTTTTTTCTTTCTTTTTTCATTTTTAACTGATGTTTTTTCTTTTTTTCATTCTTGCTGACCGCGTTCTGTCCTTTAGTTTCTGTAGTTTCACTATGATATTGACCATCCTCAGTAAGTGCTCGGAGCTGGGTTACCCTTTCACGGTCCCAGACAGGATTGTCACATTTTCCCGGGGGTCATCCATCCGGGAGTGACGTGTATTTGCATTAAGGTTTATAAGCGTATATTTTTCCTGTCTGTGCCAACGGCCATACCACGTTGCCCGGTTCTCGTCCGATCACCGAAGTTAAGCAACGTCGGCCCGGTTTCTTGGATGGGTGACCGCCTGGGAACACCGGGTGCTGTTAACCTTTTTTTTTCTTTTCTTTTTCTTTCTTTTCTTTTCTTTTTCTTTTCTCTCTCTTTTTTTCTTCTTTCTTTCTTTCTCCGCCTTTAATTCTATATTTTTTTCTGTTTGTCTTCGTCTGTCTCTCTTCCTGTCTCTTCTCTTCTCTCTCTCTCTCTCTCTCTCTCTCTCTCTCTCTCTCTCTCTCTCTCTTTTTCATTCGAGCCTTTTGTCATGTTTTTACTGATGTTCTTCACTTCTTTGCTTTTTAAATTCGTGCTGAGTTCCTTTTTTCCTTTTGGGGTTTTTTCTGCTGGGGGTTTCACCTTTTGATGTTTTTTGCCCAACCTCCCCTCAGTAAGGTTGTTTCGCGGGGCGGGTACATTTTAACCCCCGGGTTAACCCAAACATGTTTGTAAAAAAAACATTTAACGGGTCAGTTGCCAACCGGGGAGTGACGTGTATTTGCATTGAAGGTTTATAAGCGTATATTTTTCGCTGTCTGTCGCCAACGGCCATACCACGTTGAAAGCACCGGTTCTCGTCCGATCACCGAAGTTAAGCAACGTCGGGCCCGGTTAGTACTTGGATGGGTGACCGCCTGGGAACACCGGGTGCTGTTGGCAACCTTTTTTTTTCTTTACCTTTTTTTTCTTTTTCTTTTTTCTTTTTTCTTTCTTTCTTTCTTTCTTTCTTTTTTTTTTTCCCCTTCAGCTCTCAGCAAGTCGCGTTATTTCCAGTCTGTCTGTCTTCTCTTCTCTTCTCTTCTTCTCTCTCTCTCTCTCTCTCTCTCTCTCTCTCTCTCTCTCTTCCTCTTTCTTTCTCTTTCTTTCTGATTTTTATTTTCTTTCTTCATTCTTGCTGACCCTTTCTTCTTTCTTCTTAGTTTCATTTGATATTGACACATCCTCAGTAGTGCTCATGGGGTTACCCTTTTCACGGTACCAGACAGTGATTGTCACAGTTCAGCGGTGGTCAGTGGCCATCCGGGGAGTGACGTGTATTTGCATTGAAGGTTTATAAGCGTATATTTTTCGCTGTCTGTCGCCAACGGCCATACCACGTTGAAAGCACCGGTTCTCGTCCGATCACCGAAGTTAAGCAACGTCGGGCCCGTTAGTACTTGGATGGGTGCCCGCCTGGGAACACCGGGTGCTGTTGGCATTTTTTTCTTTTTCTTCATTTTTTTCTTTTTTCTTTCTTTCATTTCTTCTTCCTTTTTCTTTCTTTTTTCTTTTTCTCCCCTTTTTCCTTTTTCATTATTTTTCTTGTTGTTCTTGTCTTCCCCTCTCGTCTCTCTGTCTCTCTCTTCTTTTCTTTTCTCTCTCTCTCTCTCTCTCTCTCTCTCTCTCTCTCTCTCTCTCTCTCTCTCTTGTTTTCAGTTAATCAGCCACCATGTCAATCAGTTTTTCACTCGATGATTCTGCTCACTTCTTTTGGCATTTAGTTGAAATTACAGCCTAGCTGAGTTACTGCTGATATTATAATCATTATTAGGGGTTGCCTTTTTACTGCTGAGCGGCTCAGGCCTATTGATGTATTTTTAGACCAACGGGGGGCAACACGCTGAGTAGGCTGCACATCATGGAGCGCTATGCTTACTGCTATGCGGGCAGAAGAGATGAATACAGTGTTGAAAACCCCCGGGTTAATCTCGTCTGGAGCACTGTTCTGATAACAAAAATGAAAAATGTAACTGACCGGCAAGTCGAGTTTTGTCCGTTTCAGTTTCTGCTGTTTTCACTATGATATTGACACATCCTCAGACCGGGTAAGTGCTGCGGAGCTGGGGTTACACTTTTCACAGCACCGGACTGATCGTCACAGTTCAGTGGTCAGTGGCCAGCCGGCGAGTGACGTCTGTTTGCATTCAAGATTTATAGGCGTATATTTTTCACTGTCTGTCGCCAACGGCCATACCACGTTGAAAGCACCGGTTCTCGTCCGATCACACACACACCTATTTTCCCACTCTTTGTCTGTTATCTTTTTTCTTCTTCTTTTTTTGTCCTGACGTTCTCTTTCTCGTTCTTTCTGATGCCGGTCACTTTTTGCCGTTTCAGTCATGCTTCTGCTTTAGCCAGTGCTTCAGTTTTTCATACCCTCTCTCTCTCTCTCTCTCTCTCTCTCTCTCTCTCTCTCTCTCTCTCTCTCTCTCTCTCTCTCTCTCTCTCTCTCTCTCTCTCTCACGCACACACAAAAATCAGTAGTGCACACACACACACGCACACTCCACTCCACTACACACGCGTGCGCCGCATACATACACACTGACACACCACACACACTACACTCACACACACACACACACACACACACACACACACACACACACACACACACACACACACACACACACACACACACACACACATACACACTCACACACACACAAGCATTGACGCTACTGACTGAGAAAGACGCAGGTTGGTATACATCTATCATTAGTAAACATGGTGTTTAACGTCCACAGAAACCATAAGGCTTATCAGGGACGGGGAGAAGTGTATTATTCACTCTAAGCATGACTTTTACTCATAGAATACGTAAGAATGGAACAAAGACCTGACGGTGGGTCAGGAGATGTGAATTCCCTCAGTATCAAGGGCCTTTAATAATAAACATCATAAGATTATCATGTTCACACATGTAAAAATACGTAACGGATGATGCCATTTCTTGAAATCACCTTTAGCACAATCAGCTGACAGTATCCTGAAATAATGTCAAGATTAAATAACCATAATGAGAAACAATAATTATGGTACACTTTATTTGAACAAATAATCCGCAAAGATATCCAGAGTAACGACGAGGAAATAAAATTATAGGCAAGAGAAAGAGCACAATGCAGTGCAATGAATACAATGCAATCTTTATTTAAGAAACCAGTTAGCGATATTGTACAACCGAGAAGCATTGTATAATATTAAACCTGTTTATTTGTCTTGCAGGTAGGTTGGAGAGGTCAAAATAAAGACATCGAATCAAATATGTCTGATGTGTTGTTGCTATAATTATGTCTTTAGAGCGGTGATTATCTCCCTTTGCTTGCCGCTGCCACGCATTCTAGGACTCATTCTCTTTCAGAATAGGCCAATACTTAGCATTCATTTGGTGGAATCAAACCGTTTTGTAAGCCTGCACCCAAGCTCGATCGTTAATCGTTACTCACAAAAGTCGCTTTATAAATTTGATACACAATGAACATGTTACTGAGTTCAAAACATAACCCTCAAAGTAAACATGGTGCTTAACGACACATAAACCATAAGGCTTATTAGGGACGAAGAGAAGGGGTGGGGGGGGGGGGGGGTATGGAGGTGGGGGAAGAGGGAGATTATATACATATCGCTACACTGTCACCACCACTGAGAATGATTCCTGCATTAAGATGGGCAGCGATGAAGCCATTTTAATGTTTCAGTAGGAAGTGATGGACAAAGTCACAAAAAGTGTCCACAAACCACAACCTTTTTGAAGAGAAAGGAGAGCCGAAGCGGTATCGAACCGTGGTCCTTCCGCTTACCAGCCTAACGCCTGTGCCGCTAGGCCAAACCGGCTCACAAGTTAAGTAACCCTCAATTTTAGGTTTGCATTCTTATTACTTTTAGTCGTCAGACAAGGCATGCCTTGTACAGAGTAGTTCCTTTTTTTAAGTTGCAGATTACCTTGAATTTACTAGGCGATACAAAAACACAAGCATTGCAAACAGACATCGCGATGTGTATAACGATATATTCAACAGAAGCTAATTTGAGCATAACATAATTATTATGGTTTATAACGTCTATGGTCTTGAGACGCGCACTTTTTGAGTGCCATGTGTATAACTCACTTTCATTATGTTTGGAATTGCAAGTATACTATTTTAGTCTGAAAAAGATGTTTTCCTGGAGCAGACATACGTGCTTGGTTTGGAATAAATTTTTGTCCTCGCTTTTATTGTCTTTGGTAAATAGACTTTGGCTGGAAATTGGTCTGTCGTATTCGGATAGATCAGAATGCAACAGACGCACAAATTCAATGTGTGTGCGTGTTTTCCTTTCTTTCATTGTCTTTGGAGAAGAGAATTTTGTTTCTAACAATGGATTGTCCTGACCGAGGTAGATCAAAATGTAGCATAGAGGCTATACTTCTTTTTTGGTGTCCCAAATTAGATGTCTGGCGACAATCCTGGTATCCCAAATTAAATGTCTAACGACAAAATGGAACACCCGAAGAGCAAGAAAAGGTGTCCCAATTTTGGGATTTTTCGCATGGGAAAGTCTGACCGCTTCATTCAAGAAAGCCAACCGTTGCCGTATACAGGCCCCAGCACACGGGGCCCTGGTCGTGAAGACAGTGAAGTAAAACCCAAGAGTCCAGGGGAGGGGGAGGCGGGTGGAAGAGAGAGAGAAGTAGGGTAGGGTGGGTATTTCCCTCATTTGGTTTCCTGAATAGAACGATATACAGTTCTTGATTAAGCCAGTTAATGCACGAGACTATTACGCGTAATAATTATAACTTATTATAAATAACAGCAGTTTTCCTGACTAGAGCATACACCAAGAAAATAAGTAATACTAAAAAATATTTAGAAGAAGAAAAAGAAGAAGAAAAGTTATACATGTCGAGTCGAAGGCCAAACTGCGACTGCCGCCGACTCACAAAAGCGGATATTTCGGCTTTTCCTCGCATTCTCTGAACATCCACCACACTGGCCCTTATCATCGAGTCCACACTAAAAAATCCCTGCTGAGGTCATCACCAGCCGTTGCCCACGGCTCAACTCAAAGCAGCTGGACACGTGCCGTGGCCGTGTTGCCTTTCTCATTCAGGTCAAACCTAAAACTGTGTGTTTCTCATTCAGGTCAAACCTAAAACTCTGCGTTTCTCATTCAGGTCAAACCTAAAACTGTGTGTTTCTCATTCAGGTCAAACCTTAAAATGTTTGTTTCTCACTCAGGTCAAACCTGAAAATGTTTGTTTCTCATTCAGGCCAAACCTGAAATTGTTTGTTTCTCATTCAGGTCAAACCTGAAACTGCTTGTTTCTCATTCAGGTCAAACTTAAAATTTTTTGTTTCTCAATCAGGTTAAACGTCAAACTGTTTGTTTCTCATTCAGGTCAAACTTGAAACTGTTTGTTTCTCATTCAGGTCAATCTTGAAACTGTTTGTTTCTCATTCAGGTCAAACTTGAAAATGTTTGTTTCTCAATCAGTCAAACCTCAAACTGTTTGTTTCTCATTCAGGTCAAACTTGAAACTGTTTCTCACTCAGGTCAAACTTGAAACTGTTGCTTACTCATTCAGGTCAAACCTAAAACTGTTTCTCAAATTGCTGTTAACACCTCTGCTCTTGAGACACCATAGCTTAATAAAAATAAAAATAAATGACATTATGGCATCCGCGGTAAAGTGGGTCTGACAAATCTGTCAGCGATATAATTATGACATCCTACTTGAATTCGGATCATTCGCCCTTACCTATTTCAAAATTAATATTTCCGGTTCTCTTTTAACTCTCCGAGACAGGTTGAGAAAGGGGGCGGCCGCGGACATGCTAATTCTTTGGCAGGAAAAAGATTAAAGAGACCGCGTGCCAAATCAAACATTATTGCGTGAGACAAGGGTCCGGGTAGTGCCATGTGTAGCGCCCGTGTCTTAGTCGTAACAAAGACGTAGCCTATCCCTTAAGACACGATGGCGGATCCATTAAAACACAAGGACGTATCCCTTAAGACAGAAGGGCGCATCCTTTAAGACAGAAGGGTGTATCCCTTAATACAGAAGGCGTTTCCCTTAAGACACGAGGGCGTATCCCTTAACACAGGAAGGCGTTTCCCTTAAGACACGAGGGCGTATCCCTTAACACAGGAAGGCGTTCCCTTTAAGACACGAGGGTCTCTCTCCCAAGAAAATGGAACCTGAACTCAGAAGTGTCATTCATGCATGAAGAAGTGCAACAGATCAGCTATTTTCCGGAAACACGCCCACGATAGAAAAACGCGGGTCTCTTTCCTGGTCAAGGCTAGTTATGTTCGAACCGCGACAAACAACGAGGGAGAACAGCAGCCAGATGCTGGCTGTGCAACTACACGGTTAATTGGACTGCACGTGTAGTCAGCGCTTTAATTCACCACGATGAACAACCAACAACAACGTCCAAATGCGTAAGCAAGTAGTGAGTCAGTGAACCAATGTAGAGAGAGCGTCAATTTCACAGCACCACAACATAATTCAGGTCTCTGTAGTTGTGTCCCTTGTTATTGTTATGACGTCACTCAACCAATATTAACTCCCTTTGTATTTGAAATGGCCGCACTTTAACCCCAATAGACCGTTCCCTAGGCACATTCATGAGGCGAGGTTCATCAAGGTAACCGACTGAGATCGAAAGCGAGTCTGGTGAGTGTTCAGTTCAGTGCTGCTTTACGTCCACAGGAGAGCATAAGGACTATTAGGGACGGGGAGCCCAGGACGGCCACCTCGACTTTCACACAGCTCCTGAGCTCAGATCTGTTTGGGGAGTGTATAGCGTATCGGCTGCGCCGCAGACAGTCTATGTACGCTCTTGCCGTTCCGACCTTGCACTCCCAGCCTCGCTTTCGATCTTTTGATCCAGCGTGACCTAGTTCATTAGGAATGGTCTATGCTCACTCATACACCGTGTTAGTGACCAAAACGCAGAACCACCTCAAACAGTTCATAATGTTAGCGGCTGGAGAGAGAGGGGTGGGGCCGGGTGGGCGCGGGTGGTGAGTAGGAGGGGTGGATCAGAACTCCGTGGTCTCCACAGGAATGTCGCTGCGTCCAGCCGTTCCGTTCTCCTCCACCACGCTGACGATCCTGGGGGTCACTGTGTAGATCTCCCGCCGTTTGTACATTGCCCTGCAAACCAGGAGAAGACATTGTATCGTCAGGTGCATCACTCTGTGTTCCGTCTTTTTTTCTTTTTTTCTTTTTTTCTTGCTGTTCCATCATCTGTGCCGACCTCAGAGGCACTTGCTCCCGCGCCGCTCGTCCCGGCAGCCCTACCTCCGGCCACACCCGGGGCTCATTCCGCATCGCGGCCCCGCCCCCAGAGATCCACAGGAAGTGACGTCAGATCGTTGGTGGGCTGCCATCCGAAGGAAACACTGCACTGCTGCTGAGTCACTTCGGTGGTGTTCAGTAATGCCTGTTCTGATTGAACATAGTGTTCCGTCTTTTTAAAACAAAGTATTTACAGCAAGACGTATAAGAAGTAGGAGAAGAAGAGGAAAAAGAAGGAGATACAGACAGATAAATTATTTTTAACGTCCAGTCAACCACGGTAGCTATAAGATCCAAGCACATAAAGATTCAAACGAACGCTTATTTATTTTAACACGGACACACAGTAGGCAAATTTTCGGGGAAATACCCTTTGTCAAGCCACAAAACGACACTTAAACAACAGATAAACGGTTGAAAACGATGAAAAATGAGAACTGAACACTCAGCAAGCGACAAAAACTCAACCAAAACAAAATAAGTTTTTCTCCCTAATTTTTCATAGTTTTTAACCGTTTATAGTGTTTAAGTGTCATTTTGTGGCTTCACAAAGAGGATTTTCACGAACATTTGCATACTGTGTGTCCGTGTTAAAATAAATAAGCGTTCGTTTGAACCTTTTTGTGTTTGGATCTTGTTTTAGAACGCTAACAGTCATTCTGTTTCAGATTTTTTTTCTTCTATTTTTTTCTTCTACGGTGGCTATATCTGTATTCGCATTCATCACGGGTAGTCTAGCAACTACAGATGTAGTAGGAGAGGAGTGGGGTGGGGGCTGAGGGGTCGGAAGGGGGGGGGGGTGGGGGGGGGGGGAGCTCACTCACTCGCTCACTCATTAATACAGTCCTGTACAGTTAATTCAGGAGCAGCAGCAGCTGTACGACTGGCCTCGCATTGTTGACGAAACATTGACGACAACTCTTGCGAAGTGTGAACAGTAAACATATTAACCGATTTATTTCCCTTTAAACGTACATCGGTTACCGCAACCGGCAGCTGAATCAGTGACACAGCCTCCAGGAACTGGGATATGTAACTGGAATAGGAATATAGTATAAAGCATGGTAATAGGCACGAGAAATCTATTCATCCATTCGTTGTTGTTATTATTATTGTTGTTGTTGTTGTTTTTGCTGCTGCCTGCTGGTGTAATGCATGGTAATAGGCACGAGAAATCTATTCATCCACTCGTTGTTGTTATTATTATTGTTGTTGTTGTTGCTGCTGCTGCTGTTGTTGTTGTTGTTGTGTTGTTGTTGCTGCTGCTGCTGCTGCTGCTGCTGCTGCTGCTGCTGCGATAGTGACATTATTTTTGTCCATTGGCTTACTAAAGAAAAAGGACGATCTTTGCGCTCTCGGCTGCTTTGTTCGACTCTTGCAAGCGAATTGAAACAGTCCCGCGTGAGTGAAAGGTGAAATGTGTGTGGGCGAGCGCGAGCGCGATTTTGTTGTTGTTGTTGTTGTTGTTGCGTGTGTGTGTGTGTGTGTGTGTGTGTGTGTGTGTGTGTGTGTGTGTGTGTGTGTGTGTGTGGGTGAGGTCGTGTGTGTGGTGTGTGTGTGTGTGTGTGTGTGTGTGTGTGTGTGTGTGTGTGTGTGTGTGTGTGTGTGTGTGTGTGTGTGTGTGTGTGTGTGTGTCCGTGATGTACACGCGTGAGCCCATGCGTATGTCTGTCTCTATCGACATGTCCTGTTCAGTCACCACAGAAACTCTACACTGACCATTTCAGCTACTAAAGGAGCCGACTGTACGTAGCTCCACCCTGTAACCGTTTACAAACACCGGAATTATTCTCACTCACTTTCGCCGCCTGTAGTAGATAAGGAAACCCACGACGGCCACAGTGACGAGAGTTCCCAGAACAGCACCCAGAATAGCCGCCCAGTAATCCATCGGCCCGCTGTTCGTGTCTTTCGTAGTCACAGGAGGCAAGCCGTTCGTCGGGCTAGTGGTAGCCGACGTCGTTCTCGTCGATGGACTGAAGGTGCTTGCAGAAGAAGACAGGGTGGTTGCGGTCGTTGTTGTAGTTGTGGGCGTAGAAGGTTCTACGCTCGTTGGCTTTTGGTTGTGACTCGTGTGTGACGTTTCTTCGGATGTTTCAGCGTTGTGCGACGTGGTCAATGTCGTCGAAGGCTGTGTTGTTGTTGTCGATGTGGTCGGAGTGGGCGTGGTGCTCGTTGTGGTGGTTGAGGTGGACGATGGTGGCGGGGAGGTGGGGCAATCCATGATGTTCTCGTAGAGTGACGTCACGTTGTCAGACGTCACAGGAGGACATTGTGAGGCGGACGAAGTGGTGTTGCAGTCATATCGGATAACAACCGTTAAACTGATGAGAAAAACAAACAAACAAAACACATTCAGGAACACCTGCTTTGAGCTTTAGCCTGCTGAAGAAGATGAAGAAGAAGATCCATAAAAGCAATAACAATACAACAGCAACAGCATCTGTAACAAGCAGACTTAAAGGCTCTATCCATTCATTTTCCTTATTATTTTGAGCAGTATAACTGTATATGAGTATCAATGCACTGGTTACTAAACTTTCGACAGTGTTTGCTAAAAAATAGGTAACGGTGCTTGAGTCCTTTAGTTTTGTATGAATAGCCATCTCATACACACACACACACACACACACCACGCACGCACGCACGCACGCACGCACGCACGCACGCACACACGCACACACACACACACACACACACACTCACACACCCTACCCCACCCCCAAGCGCTGGTATATCGAACACCGTCGCTTCCAACAGTCCCCCTCCACCCCCCCCCCCCCCCCCCGCACCACACACCACCACACCACAACGAAAACAACAACAGACTGGGAAGGCTGGAACGGCCTCTGTCCCGTCAGCTCTCTCTTGGTGAAGAAGTAGAAGGGACTGGCCAAGGCCATCTCCAACGTCATGGTGTCCACCAGCTCCAATCTTTGATCCTCGCCTGGAGATCCCGGATCCACATCGAAGACATCTACCACAACGTGTAGACAACCCTGATAACACCAAGACCAAGTCGTCAGCGGGGTTTGCGGGTAAGACCAAGAAATGTGAGCGTAGTTCAACAAAAACAACAACAAAAGCTGCACGTGCTGCACCAGGAGCAGCAGCACACAGATTGCTGCTACTACTACTACTACTACTACTGCTGCTGCTGCTGCTGCTACTACTACTACTAACTCTACTACTGCATGCTTAAGTGCATCTGCTAGCTGCTGCTACTACTACTACTACTACACTACTACAATTAAAGTATTTATAAAGCGCAAAACTTGTCCATAGAGAATATTCTAAGCTCGCACACCACCACACACACACACACACACACACACACACATACAACATACATACACGCACGCACACGAGTATACTGACTATACAAAACTTATTTACACTCAAGTGAAACGGTCTTTAAAGAGACTTGAGACGGAGGAAGGCAGCCATGCAGAACGGAAAACATGGCAGGTATATTGTTTTGGGAAAAGAAATGTCGTTACTGCCAGACTCCATCTGCATCAGCATCAGTGGTTCTGATGTAAACGGTCGGTGGAGGTAGTTGCAGGATGGAAGTAAGGAACAACAAACGAGCCACAGCCAGAGGTTCCTGATTTTATTTCTTCTTTTCTTTTGATGGTACATGCGAGAGGTCGTTGTTCTTCCCTCTCGCCTTCTCTCGCTCTGACTATAGTGACGTCTCATAGTGACGTCTAAATCACAACACGTAACGCATACGTAAAAGATCGAATGACGAACGCACACGAAAGAACACCGGACAGAGCGACACACACAGAGTACACACAACAACACAAACGCAATGTGCAGATGCACTCGGTTACACTAACATCCCCTTTTTCACCTCTGGTCCGCAACTTAAAGAGTCATCCCTGACCACACATTCACCTTTAAACAACACATTTCAAACATTGGAAAAACTGTTTATCTCGAACAGAGAAGGATCGTTTCAATCCGCCACTATCTCTGTTGATGCGACGAAAATGCTTGTGAGTTCTTTTGTTCTGCCGCAATAACAACTGTCTTTTGGCTGTCTGACCAAAGTGTTCATTCGGGAAACTCCAGAAAATACGAAACAACGCAGCCCGGATAGTCTTCCGGTCATCAAAATACGAGCGTGTTTCTCCGTTTTTGCGTACGCTCCATTGGCTTCCAGTCTGTCAACGAATCAGCTACAAACGTTCCTCTATCTGTTTCTCTTTTGTTACTGGCATAGGCCCTCAATACCTTGCTGATATCCTCAAGATTTATGTTCTTTTCTTACAGCTTCGTTTCTCCTCTGTTGCTCGTCTGTTTCAAATCCCTTCTGTCAAAACAAAGTCATCTAGCTGGCCAACACTCCTTTGCATATCAAGGTACTACAGTCTGGATGGCCAACACTCCTTTGCATATCAAGGTACTATAGTCTGGATGGCCAACACTCCTTTGCATATCAAGGTACTATAGTCTGGATGGCCAACACTCCTTAGCATATCAAGGTCCTGCAGTCTGGATTGCCAACACTCCTTTGCATATCAAGGTCCTACAGCCTGGATTGCCAACACTCCTTTGCATATCAAGGTACTACAGTCTGGAACAAACTCCCGCACAGCATCAAACTAAGTGACTGACTGAATTATTCTATATGACAGTCTTGGCATGCACCTTACCGAGAGAGCAGCAATATCCCGTGAATGCCTATGTGGTGTAAAGACGTAGAGCACACGTAGAAATTAAGGCCTTGTCGGCTAAGCAATTATGAGTAAGTAAGTAAGTAAATTAGTGTTTTACGCCCAGTCAACCAGTGCGGTTATATCAGGGCGATATTATATTATGAATAATCGGCTTAATATCAGTATGCCACATGATAAACGTGGGACAATAATGTGCGCGAGTTAAAAGACCGGTCACATATGTACACGTTTACATACAACTCGCTTATGTTATCCATAAACACTATGAGTAATGGTTTACATTGTATATAAGCCAGCATAAACTCGGTCTATTAGTGACGTTGCAAACTAATGCAGCCTGCATCAAGGTTTCTAAAGTTCAGAACGTGAAGTAGGTCAGAACGTGGAGTAGGTCAGAACGTGGAGTAGGTCAGATTAAAGCCATGGACGTTGCTTGCACCTGCTGCCAGAAATTCTGTCTTTCTGATTTGTCTTCCTGGTTCATTCAGCTTTATGTCTTCCTGGTTCATTCAGCTTTATGTCTTCCTGGTTCATTCAGCTTTATGTCTTCCTATCACATGGGCAACGAATTAGACCTTTTACACGTAACTGATAAAGTGACGATTGACTGGGTGTCAATAACAAATGAAAGCAAAGCAAAAATCTTCAAGCAATCGTTCTAGAACTCCAAGCCAAGCATGCTTACAGTATACGGTCGTTGGTGTCTGATACTGGTCTACACTCGAGTGTAGCGGTCTTTTATGTCTACGGCACTCTTTGCGTTTTTGTTTCGGATGTTAACAAATAATGCACGGTTAAACAAACATGAGGCAAGTTAATGGTCCTTGTTGAGAGTGGGCCAATTAAATTTGGTTTCCTTGGAAACATAATTCCAGGAGCGTTAGTTTCACATCGCGACCACTTTCCGTTTCCATTACTGAACACGTCAGCAGATAGTTTTTTCTCTGATATATATATATATATATATATATATATATTTTTTTTTAGAGAGAGAGACTGGTACTCCCCCGCCTCCCTCATCCAGTATGTGTGCCACAGTGTGTTGTCTACATAATTGTGTTTTATGTACTTGTTCTCTTTTCATAGTGCATATATTTATAGCCGAATTGTCGTAGGATCCTACTTTTCTAGTACCTGGTAAGTCTGTGTTAAAAGCTAGTCAATGGTAGAATTTGTATTCCTATAGTTATACTGTGCTGTATTGTATTCATATTGCAATGAAGATCAGTATGTACTCGAGAAGCAGGGATAGCTCAGTGGTATCGCGCCGGACTCGTGATCGAAATGTCTCGCGTTCGAGTCCCAGCAGTAGCGTCGGGCGAATTTTCTTCTTCAGGGTCGACTTTCTGTGCTGACTCTTATTTCTGTACTGTATCCGTTCCATCCCCGTGTTTCCGCGGTAGCACGCACAGGATCCTGGCCATTCTGATAAAAACTAGAAAAGGTGGCAGGTTACAGCTTAGCATACATATATCCTAGGCCTCCGAATGTGGCTTCAAATAAAATAACTAAACTTGTTATTTATGTGACATACACAGAACGTGCGCCCAGACGGCAGCAGTTTCACATGGCACCAGCCATGTAACAATGAAACAGCGTTGTAACCACTTCGGTGGCTATTAAAAACGCGCAGTGTCATGCATGTGTCAGTCACGCGTTCAGAGTCGCAGGGTCCTAAGACTAGAGCGCAGTGGGACTGCTCTGAAGCAGAGACATACCGCTGTTCTTGCCTGAACCACGTATTTCAACTGTAATAAGAAGAGAGGTACAAAGTTCCCTCCCAAACGATGTATTTGTAATGGCTTACGAATGGATATGCAGGAACGGTAGCCAAATCGTGTATTTTTAATACACTGACAACAAAACAAGCAAAGCAGAACAACAACAAAACAAACAAACAAACAAAACAACAACAACAGCAAACAACAACAACAAAACCACCACCACCACCACCACCAACTACAACAAAACGGTATTCCGACACAAGCCACGCATACCCGTCCAGTAATCAGCTTTGATCTTTTGTCG
>JABMCL010003432.1:142500-145000 GCA_018857735.1 Alviniconcha marisindica | reverse complement strand
GCGGTGGTAGTCAGGAAAAAACGGTGAGCGAGGCCAGCTTAAAACCTGTAAGAACGCACGCAAGAACATCGCGAACGTGAAATCAAAACGGTGACTTTTAAATTATGCAGCTTTTGTGTGCAGAAATTATGTTTGTGATAGAGACTTGAAGACTGATTTACGGAAGTCAGCTAGGGGTGGGGTGGGGTGGAAGGGGAGGGGGTTATAACATTGCCCGTGTATAACATTGCCCAACATTCAGTTCTTCGAGAATAAGTCACGCGTGGGAACAAGCCTCTTGAACACATTCTACCACGCTGTCCACGTGACGTTAATGAACAGGATACAAGCCTCTTTAACACATTTTACAATGCTGCTCAGCAGTGTCGTTATTAAGTGTTATCTTGAGTACCTTTTAAGCAAGTTTAGCATTTAACATAGAAATTATAATTTTATTCATTTGCATGTTACAGTGATGGTGTATATATGTTTCAAAGTAAATTTTCTTTTTGAGGACAATAAAGCATCATCTTATCTTAAATGCAGAGAACACTCCAAAGCAACTTCGATTTCATTTGCGTCGTTTTGCGCTTTTACTCTCGACGTATGACTATACCTACGCTAAGAATGATAAACAGAACATAATTATAGTAGAACAATAACTATAGAGAGCTGAAACTGCTTTAGGGATTACGCATGTTCACAGTGAACCCATGATAGTTTTCCCTCTCCACGTCCTTCAACTTTAAAACGGACAGTGTGGTATGTGACGTGTGTAATGTTTGGAGCCCACGCGTTCCTACTGAAGACGAGATAGAAACGTATGTTTGAAGAAGAGTAGTCAAGGCAGATACACGACCTTTGATGTCCTAAAGCTGTCTTTCAGGAAAGTGTGCTAATGATGAAACAAACATGGCTATCTGTACTGACTCTTCGCCTATGCAAATAGTTTGTTTTTGGAAGTGTTAAAATCTCGTTAAGGGCAATTATTACTGTATATGCTGTCTGGAAAGTTTGTTCAGGTCTTGATTCGCACTCTATAAAGACAACCATGATTTGTTTTTTCTTTTTCTTTTTCTTCGTATGATCGTGCGAGTAAACGAAATTTAGGCTGTATGAATGTGTTGGTATATGCGCGTGCATGTGATCCTGCGTGTTTGAGATACAGATTAGGTGAAATTAACTCTGAGTATGGATATATATTCAAATGTATGAATGCTCTTGCGACTGCAAATAATGCTTTTGTTTTCTTATTTTCTGAGGTCTGTTATTGATTTGGTGTAAATTGTTGATATATGTTGTTATCTTGATAATTGCAAGATCAGTCTAATATCACTTGTAGAAAAATATTTTCAATATTTCTTTTTTAAAGGGGAAGGGATGGGCGGTGGGGATCAAACTGGCTTGGAGGGGAGAAGGGGGGGGGAAGAAAAGCTACCTATTTTCCTTGAGAAAACTAGCATAGTAGACTGATCACAATATTTCTTTTCCTAAAATCTACCTCTCCATCGACAGTCCAGGTGTAGAAAGCATTAGCAGTAACCCAGTCTTGGCTTTGGCTTTTTGGGGGGCGGTAAAAAAAAAAATGTTACCTATTTTCCTTGGGAGAGCTAGCGTGGCAGACTGATCACAATATTTTTTTTCCTAAAATCTACCTCTCCATCGACAGTCCAAGTGTAGAAAGCATTAGCAGTAACCCAGTCTTGGCTTTGGCTTTTGGGGGGGGCGGTAATTGTTTTAATTTTTTTACCTATTTTCCGTGGGAAACAAAAATGTTACCTATTTTCCTTGGGAGAACTAGCGTGGCAGACAGACCACAATATTTCTTTTCCTAAAATCTACCTCCCCATCGACAGTCCAAGCGTAGAAAGCATTAGGAGTAACCCAATTTTTATTCAAATCCAAATGCATGTGTGCCATGACATAATAGAACTTTGATCGATTAGCCAATATGGTCCCACGTCAAATTCGGCGTGGCTTTCAATACTAAAACAATGTCTACCTCTCTAAAAGTTCACATGTGATGAATTCGTCGACGTTGTAGACGTGGAAATTGAGTTTCATAGGAGGCGGGGTGGAAAGGGCATCAATATTAAGTTAGCCTAGGGCCGAATGTCTGGGTTTCATATACTCGCAGACTAAAGGTACACAGTTTAACCCTGATATATCTATGAGCACCGTCCCAGTAAAGGCAAGATTGTGAAACTTTGTGTGGACGCGTAACATAGCCCCAATATCACTCTTCACTTACTTTCTTTTTAAGTGGCACACTGACCTGCAACTTTTCAGTAATCCTTCTAGAAGGCACAGGCAGTGAAATTATCTTTTTTTTTGTTATCGATTCATGTTTGCTCGTGTGTGTGTGTGTGTGTGTGTGTGTGTGTGTGTGTGTGTGTGTGTGTGTGTGTGTGTGTGTGTGTGTGTGTGTTTGTGTGCGTGCGTGCGTGCTTGCGTGCGTGCGAGCGTGCGTGCGTGCGTGCGTGCGTGTGTGTGTGTTTGTGTGTGTGCGTGCGTGCGTGTG
>JABMCL010003432.1:132500-137500 GCA_018857735.1 Alviniconcha marisindica | reverse complement strand
CTCTCTCTCTCTCTCCCCCTCTCTCTCTCTTTCTCTCACTCTCTGTCTCTCTGTCTCTCTGTCTCTCTGTCTCTCTCGTCTGTCTGTCCTGTCTCTGTCTCTCTCTCTCTCTCTCTCTCTCTCTCTCTCTCTTCTCTCTCACTCTCTCTCTCTCTCTGCTCTCTCTCTCTCTGTCTCTGTCTCTGTCTCTCTCCTCTCTCTCCTCTCTCTCTCTCTCTCTCTCTCTCACTCTCTCCTCTCTACATCTCTCTCTCTCACACACACACACACACACACACACACACACACACACACACACACACACACACACACACACACACACAACACACACACACACACACACACACACACAACAACACACACACACACAACACAACCACACACACACACACACACACACACCACAACACCACACTACAACACACACACACATTTAGGCTACTTGAGGCTGGCTGGGCTGGAAACATTTGGAAGCGTTAGGAGTAAGAGACAGAAAAAAGATGATATATAAGAATGGAACGCAAGTACTAGTGTGTGAGACTACAGGTGAAAGTCTGACTCAGTTAAAAATACTCAACAATTAACATATCAATTTAATTCGAGGTAAAAACAGTAGTCCATCATTTCACAAGCAAAAGTCAAATTTACAGTGATAATTAATGCACGCTTTATTTACTGTTCCCCCTCTTACCAGTTGCATATTAATTAGTGCGAAATTCTAAATAATTCATTTGCGTTGTTTTTGTTGCTTGTTTTTGTTTGTTTCTAAATGATATAATTATTATGAATTAATCCTCTCTTTTTCCCCCCCCTGACAGTATTTACTAACAATCTCATCATAGAAGAAACAAACGGCGTCGCTTTCATCGCTGTCAGTAGTGTATCGTTCTCATCGTCCTTGAAATTATTCATAGATCAATCTAAGCAAAGAGTAAAGTCAGAGCGTCTGCCCGGATGCATATGTGTGTGTGTGTGTGTGTGTGTGTGTGTGTGTGTGTGTGTGTGTGTGTGTGTGTGTGTGTGTGCGTGCATGTCTGTGTGTGGTGCGTGCGCATATGTGTGTGCGGTGTTGTGTAGTTGTGTGTGTGTGTGTATGTGTGTATGTGTGTGTGTGTGTGTGTGTGTGTGTGTGTGTGTGTGTGTGTAGTGTGTGTGTGTGTGCGCGCGCGCTGTTGGTGTGTGTGTGTGTGTGTGTGTGTGTGTGTGTGTGTGTGTGTGTGTGTGTGTGTGTGTGTGTGTGTGTGTGTGTGTGTGTGATTTGATGTGTGAGGAGAGAGAGAGGAGAAATAGTAGAGATGTGTGTGTGTGTGTGTGTGTGTGTGTGTGTGTGTGTGCGTGCGTGCGTGCGTGCGTGCGTGCGAGCGTGCGTGCGTGCGTACGTGCGTGTGTTCTTACCTGTACTATCACACACAGCAGCAGAGAAGACACACATCGTGGGAAAGGCGCCATCCTGAATCAAAAAGTAGAGTACCCACACAATGTATCGAGAGACTACAGTCAACCAAAAATGTCAATATCACACGACGTTTCTCAAGCACCGTAGGATGCACTGTTGAAGGAAACAGCCTGAATGTTTGGCGAGCGAAGGTGCACTCTCACAGAAACCTTTTTGCTCTGCCAACAGTATACTGCGATATGCCTTCATTGTGCAAAAGCCTGACTTTCAAGTTTCACCCGTAGTGCAAGCTTTTCAATAATGCTCTAAGTGTGGTGTGGTGATTCAAGAGCACATAGTCCTAGCTTTTCAATGATGCTCTAAGTCTGGTGATTCAAGAGCACATAGTCCTAGGCCTTTGAGTGATGCTCCACGTCTAGTGATTCAAGAGCACATAGTCCAGTCTTTTCAATGATGCTCTACGTCTGGTGACTACCAAGGGCGTGATACTATTGCACAGTCTTAGTGAATCACCAGGTTTGTTTATTCTTCTAACACAACCTCGCGCGACCTACGACGTCAGGAGTTGTGAAATTCCACCGATTACAGGTTTGCCGTAACCTGCTGCGTAGTGGTGAGGGCTACAGCAGCGTCTTCGTGAGAATTGGTTCACCGTCTCTTGTGCCTCAGTTGCTTCCATGGGAACAGTTATTGCAAAAGTCTATCGCTCTCTTGCACCTTTTTTTCTGGCACTGACTAACACCTTTCGCTCAATCTTAACCTATTTTGATAGCATAAGTTTTCAGCAATACTTTTTTGTAATTTTATTTTTATTTTTTATATATTTTTTTTCTTTTTTCGTAAGGTGACTCAGGGGTCCTACGTTTTGACTATCGCCAACTGACACATTTTTAGAACTTAAACTCCTTAACTGCTATTTTCACAGCCAAAGTCACCGACATCAACTGTCGTTTTCGGCAACACTTTTCTTCTTCTTCTTCTTCCTCTTCTTCTTTCTCTCGAAAGGTCCCTCAGTGGTCCTACGTTTTGACTTCCTTGTCCAGCGGCATATGATGCTCGAAATTAACGTGCGGGAAGTCACGTGAAAACAAAACCATCTATCCAATCAAGGCTAAATATTTCAACCTGGTCAGAACTAATAGGGCCCAACTGCCACTTGCAGGCCACTGCCAGCAAGATCGTAAGTACGTAGGTCCAGTCGTAGAAACTTTAATTTCTCACACCAACGCCAGTGTTAGGCTAAATCACACCAGCTTGACTCTTGCATAACGACTAAGTCCATTCTTGGTTCGCGAAGAGTCGGGTCCTAGATTCAACAGCCTCGTATGCATGTTGTTCCCTTTCACCGCTGGAGACTCGTCAGTGTATTTTGAAGCGAGTGGGTTTGCGATCAGTTGGATGCCAGTTGGTGTTGCTGCTGAGCTTGACTGCCTGTCAGAAGTAGATTAGAGCAAGAGTCGCGGGCTTGCATGCATATGGGGGAAGGAAGCACCACTGAACCTGGCGTTGAGTAAAGGTCACTGAAGTGGATGATACGTTTAGTGGTGTAGAGGTGATGTGCGGGCTGTGGGTTGATTTCAGAACGTTTCTCTACATATTTCGTTTCTTTTTGTTTGTTTATTTAATAATTGTGTGGTAAGTAGAAACCAAGACCTGTGTGTGTGTGTGTGTGTGTGTGTGTGTGTGTGTGTGTGTGTGTGTGTGTGTGTGTGTGTGTGTGTGTGTGTGTGTGTGTATGTGTGTGTGCGTGCGTGGCGTGCGTGCGTGCGTGCGTGCGTGCGATGATGTGTGTGTGTTTGTGTGTGTGTGTGTTGTGTGTGTGTTGTGTGTGGTGTGTGCGTGTGGTGCGTGCGTGTGTATGTGTGTGTGCGTGCGTGCGTGCGTGCGTGTGTGTGTGTGTGTGTGTGTGTGTGTGGTGTAGATGAGAGACAGACAGCAGACAGATACAGAGACTGAGACAGACAGAGATAACTAAAAACCAAAAAGTAGGCCTGAACGTACAACCGCACGAACAGAAAGTCGGAAGATTTCAACCTTCATCTACTTCTAGTCGCCAAACAAACAACACACACACACACGCACACACACTCTCTTCCTTGATCTTTCCGGACGCAGATAAGACCGGGTCACGTGACCTCCACCCCGAATCCTTCGCCCGGGTCCCACCCGGCGACGGGGACACGCCGGTGGTCAGAGAAGGGGTTGTGATGGAGACGAAACCCGGCGCGACAAAGTTGCTGCTGAGAACCGGGTAGAGGGTCCGATTAGAAAGCGTGATGAACTGAGTTTCTACTTCATTAAGGGGCATTATCGGGGAGACCTCGCCATGTGGGCAAGGTCAGACAACTCGGGGAGTGGAGGGGGGTCAAATTACGCGGGTGGTCGTTACTGCGACGGTTTTGTCCTAGTAGGCTACTGAACAAGCCCTGCCTGTATTTGAACATGGTTGGCGAAAATTAATGTCCCGCTTCGGTTAGCTCATCGACAGGAATGGAAGCTGTAAGTATAGCGCTGAAGCTATTTTCGACGATGAGTGTGTTCACACAGACACATGCAGAATACATATTTTGTTCCTCACAATTTCTCTGATGTTTGATGTTGCAGCATCTGAAAGAATTGTGTGTGTGTGTGTGTGTGTGTGTGTGTGTGTGTGTGTGTGGTGCGTGCGTGCGTGCGTGCGTGCGTGCGTGCGTGCGTGTGTGTGTGTGAGTGATTGTGTGTGTGTGTGTGTGTGTGTGTGTGTGTGTGTGTGTGTGTGGTGTGTGTGTGTGTGTGTGTGTGTGATTGTATGTGTGTTTGTGCGTGTGTGTGTGGTATGGTGTGGTGTGGTGTTTGCTGTGTGTGTGTGTGTGTATGAAGGGGGCAAACGTGAGGGGGACAAATTTAGGTTCCAACGAAATTTGACCTCGCGGCCACTGGAATGAGAATCCTGAGGGCTATACTGGTCATAACCCTATGGACCACAGACCTACCGGACAAACGGGGCCTCAGTCAAGTTTGCACCAACCTCCCTTTACTTCAAACAGCGACTCGTTCGCTCCGATAACCTTCGGTTTTAGCGTCTTAATTGGCGAACGAGATCTACACATACACGGGGCTTACCTGTCCCCGGAGAATTTTAATTCACACCAAGTTTTATCTCAACGGGTTCAGCGGGTCGTTTATTAATCATTCACGGCTTTGACATTGACAGACAGACCCAGAGACAGAGTCTCTTCTTTATTTGTTAAACGCTCGCTCCTTCTCAGCGGTACTGGGATCAAAGCAGCATAGCAAAATACGAAATAAAGGCTGAAGCCCGTTCTTAACTGGGCGAATGTTTGTTCGCCGAACATACTTCGGACAGTTCGACGAACTATGATTCGTTTCTTAACTGAACTTTTAGTTCGCCGAACATGGTTCGGACAGTCCAAACTTTACTTCGTTCTCAACTGGCTCGTAATGAGATGCAAGCTTCGGCCCGAACTTGCGGCAGACGCGCAGCAGACAGCATGATGGAAAATATAGGCTAAAGTCATGTCAAGTCAATATACTTTCATCATCCCTCACAGGGTAATTCAACTAACTGCTATCTCATTCTGGGTCTCCGAGACAGGCTGCGCCT
>JABMCL010003432.1:115000-117500 GCA_018857735.1 Alviniconcha marisindica | reverse complement strand
AACAGTTTTCAGAAGATATACAAATCGTGGTTGTCTTTCTTTACCGGATGGGCTTTCATCAGCGTGGTCTTGCTTCGAGGTGGTCTTTCGTCAGTGAGGTCTTTCATCAAAGGTTGTCTCTCATCAAGCTGGTCTCTCATCAAAGTGGTCTCTCATCAAGGTGGTCTTTCATCATGGTGGTCTTTCATTAATGAGATCTTTCATCAAGGTCGTCTCTCACCACGGTGGTCTTTCATCAGTGAAGTCGTTCGCCAAGGTTGCCTTTCATCGATGAGGTCTTTCACCAAGGTGATCTCTCACCAAGATGGTCTCTTATCAAGATGGTCTCTCATTAACGTTGTCTCTCATTAACGTTGTCTCTCAATAACGCGGTCTCTTATCAAGGTGGTCTCTCATTAACGTTGTCTCTCATTAACGCGGTCTTTTATCAAGGCGATATCTCATCACTGTGGTCTCTCCTCACGGTGGTCTCTCATCGAGGTGTTCTTTCATTAACGTGGTCTCTCATTAACGTGGTCTCTCATTAACCTGGTCCCTCATCAAGGTGGTCTCTCATTAACGCGGTCTCTTATCAGGGTGATCTCTTATCAATATGGTATCTCATCACGGTGAGCCCTCATCACGGTGATCTCTCACCAAGGTGGTCTCTCATTACCGCGGTCTCCCACCAAGGTGGTCTCTCATTAACGTGGTCTCTCATTTAGATGGTCTCTCATCAATGTAGTCTCTCATTAACGTGATCTCTCATCAAGGTGGTCTCTCATTAACGTGGTCTCTCACCACGGTGGTCTCTCATTAAGGTGGTCTCTCATTAAGGTGGTCTCTCATTAACGTGGTCTCTCATCACGGTGATCCCTCATCACGGTGATCTCTCACCAAGGTGGTCTCTCATTAACGTGGTCTCTGATCAAGGTGGTCTTTCATTAACGCGGTCTCTCATTCTTATTGAGATGGTCTCTCATTAAGGTGGTCTTTCATCAAGGTGATCTCTCATCAGGGTTGTCCTGCTTCATGAGAGAGGGAGGTATTTCATCGGGGATTCCACTGGACTCATATCTCGGTGTTACAGCCTCACAGCCATGCCGTTCCAGGAACTGCGGCTCCTGCAGTGTTGGTCGTGCAGGCGCTTGCCTGCTAGCTAGCCCACAATTCCACGAAGACTCATCGTAAATCGTAGCCTGTACTTCCCATTGTAGGCTACCCAGAATCCAATTCCAGCCCTGGTCATGCAAACGCCGGCCAGAACCTACCACCACCACCACCACCACCACCCGCAAAAAAACAACAAAAAAATCCCCCCAAAAAATCCATCGTGTCTGACGAGATTTCAACCAAGGCCATGACCTTCCCACGGAATTCCACACGCTTGCTGGACCTATTTATGTATATACCACTACAAAAAGTAGGGCGGGCGGTAGCGAGAAGACACGAGGATTTGGCAGTGTAGTGAATATGTGTGCGGCCGAAAATATAAGCGATTATGCGGAAGACATCACGTAGAGAGCTGCGCGCGAAGAAAGTGTTTATTGAGTAGCCCCCCTTTGTGAACTGTGGCAGGAGCGAACGGACGGTCCACCATTCTGGATGATTGGAGTGTGGGACGAGAGCAGATTGGAACTCGATCACATTCGGTGAACCTGGGGTTAGTTGGATGAACTACCCCAGGAGGGGGGGCCAGAGGGGTGGGTGATGCATGGGGTGGTTGTGGGGGGTGGGGGGAGGGTTAAGGGGTTGGAGGGAGGAAAGGAGAGGAACATCTTAGCCGGCGCCTTATTATTTATTAAAGGGGAGCTGAACCGAAACAGCACCAGGAGCCCTGTCGATAAAATGGAATATAAATTAGACACCCATGAAGCGGTTTTTTGTTTGTTTGTTTGTTTGTTTTTTGTTGTTTATTGTTGCCAATTTGTGCCCAGCAATCTGTACTGGTGACGTCGTAAACAAGGCCCGCATGTGTGACATCAGTATCAAATACGTCGTGATCGACGGGCCTTATTTTGGTCTTCATTAGCAAAGCGCGAACCAACATGGCTACTCCCACACTCCGAGCATCGCTTTCCGGCACATGTCGTAAACCAGTGCTTGGAGTTTGGACTACTCCATGAAAGGCCGAAATTCGAAGAATAAAGATGACTTCTTGTGTATATTTACTGATAGAAAAAGTACCAGATGAAGCATGAAGAGAAAACCGCTATCTAGGTTAAATTGTTCTAATTAGCTTTACACAAATGTATATTTGTTTCTGGGGGGTTTCCAACTGTATGCGCTCATCGCCCATAAGCTCTAAAAGCTTGTTGATGAACATACAACAATTTACGGTATCTTTAGTTTATTTTGAATACAAAATAAATTGTAAACCAAAACCGTGTGCACATTTTCTACGTTTTCAAACCAACTTGCCTCTTCGGTTCGGTTCTCCTTTAAATTGTTTTACCACAAATTATTTCGCGGTTTACATGCACTATTCTCGCTGTTAACAACAGCTGTTATACGATGTTTC
>JABMCL010003432.1:102500-105000 GCA_018857735.1 Alviniconcha marisindica | reverse complement strand
GGCCGCGTGGTTTAGTTTCCGTGCCGTAAGAAGATCATCGTTGCTCCGTTGGGACGGAAAGGAAGCAGCAGTTTACTTCTTTTTTCTTCTCGGGTTTCAACGCCACGAAGCTCTTTCAAGCGTAATTTTCAGAATGCTTTTAAAGCTAAGTGGATCAAATGCCATTCCTACCACGGTTCGTTGGCGAACTGTTATCTGGCCGTTCGATGCTTCAAAAAGGCGCTTTCACTGAAACATTGTGTGTTTTGTTTCGTCTAACTCAAATGAGCGTGTTTTTGTTGTTGTTTGTTTTTATTCTGTGTGTGTGTGTGTGTGTGTGTGTGTGTGTGTGTGTGTGTGTGTGTGTGTGTGTGTGTGTGTGTGTGTGTGTGTGTGTGTGTGTGTGTGTGTGTGTGTGTGTGTGTGTGTGTGTGTGTGTGTGTGTGTGGTGTGTGTGTGTGTGTGTGTGTGTGTGTGTGTGTGTGTGTGTGTGTGTGTGTGTGTGTGTGTGTGTGTGTGTGTGGTGTTGTGTGTGTGTGTGTGTATGTGTGTGTGTGTGTGTGTGTGTGTCTGTGTGTGTGTGTGTGTGTGTGTGTGTGTGTGTGTGTGTGTGTGTGTGTGTGTGGGGTGTGTGTGTGTGTGTGTGTGTGTGTGTGTGTGTGTGTGTGTGTGTGTGTGTGTGTGTGTGTGTGTGTGTGTGTGTGTGTAGATGTGTGTGTGTGTGTGTGTGTGTGTGTGTGTGTGTGGTGTGTGTGTGTGTGTGTGTGTGTGTGTGTGTGTGTGTGTGTGTGTGTGTGTGTGTGTGTGTGTGTGTGTGTGTGTGTGTGTGTGTGTGTGTGTGTGTGTGTCTAGTGTTTTGTTGTTGTTGTTGTTGTTGCTTTTTAACCTGTTCGTGTATTCTAACGTGCAATGACTTAACTGCATTTTCGGACTGGAAGACTGCATTCATGCGAGGGTTTAAGGACTCATTCTCGTTCAGTATTAAATCGCCACCATGTGCAGCACAACAATGTACACCATTATGGTGACAAGAGTAGTGTACTGAAGAAAAAAAATCATGGTGCCGGAAACGTTAGAGTAAACACGATCATCAGAAAGTACACAGTCGCCTTTTTTTCTTTTAAATATTCAACAAAGTTCAAAGGATTGGTCGCATCATACGATGCAGCGACGATGATGATGATTATATTAGACGGTGAACATATACTTGGGGACATGGAGCACATCAGTAATACCCACACCTGTTTTTTCTCGTGCCCACGTTTACCATCCAGTGGCAATTTTAAGTCAAGCACCCTGGAATGCTTCCCCCCTACCCCCACCGCTAAAGAAGAAGAAGAAGAGAAGAAGAAGAAGAAGAAGAAGAAGAAGAAGAAGAAGAAAAGAAGAAGAAGAAGAAGAAGAAGAAGAAGAAGAAGAAGTAAAAACAGAAGAAGAAGAAGAAGAAGAAGTAAAAACAGAAGAAGAAGAAGAAGAAGAAGAAGAAGAAGAAGAAGAAGAAGAAGAAGAAGAAGAAGAAGAAGAAGAAGAAGAAGAAGAGAAGAAGAAGAAGAAGAAGAAGTAAAACAGAAGAAGATAAAAACAGAAGAAGAAGAAGAAGAAGAAGAAGAAGAAGAAGAAGAAGAAGAAGAAGAAGAAGAAGAAGAAGAAGAAGAAGAAGTAAAAACAGAAGAAGTAAAAACAGAAGAAGAAGAAGAAGAAGAAGAAGAAGAAGAAGAAGAAGAAGAAGAAGAAGAAGAAGAAGAAGAAGAAGAAGGAGGAGGAGGAGCGAAAAAAGAAGAAGAAGAAGGTGGGGAAAAGCCCGTTGATAGAGTGTCTTACGTGACCAGTATCACATATATTCGGTGTCGCTATGTGTATCGAACAGAACAAAATATCACCAGACAGGTTTCATCACCGCAAATGCTGGCATAAAAACGGGATAGCCATATGGAGGCGATCACCATGGAGAAGAGGCGAAAACAAAAAAACAACAACAAAATACGTTAGGCTTCGGAGATCACGAAACTGGAATCATACTTTACAAATACTTTACAAATAGTTAATGACAATTGTGTTCAAAAGCCGAATTGGGCTATACACAAAGTAATGAGCCAGTGTCCATTTAAATTATGAGCGTGGACGTCTTACTGTGAGCAAGGGGCTTCCTATGGGACTGCGAGAGGAAATCTACAAAATTACTGACATGGCACATTTACGAAACAAAATGTATACGGAATGTTGGGTGTATGTACTAAAGAAACAAAACGAATTCAGGGTAAAAAACAGAAATTAACGAGCATAATGGGTTTTTTAATCTTTAAAAAAAAAAAAAAAAAAAATATTTACCGTGCATCACAACTATGTCAAAACTTGAAATTAACCGAAACAAGGGAAGAAGGGAATATCAGAGATTAGAATATAACTCAATTTTTTTACCAAGTCATCACAAACTAATATATACATACACACGTTGTGTGTGTGTGTGTGTGACTGTGTGTATGTGTGTGTGTGTGTGCGTGCGTGCGTGCGTGGTGTGCGT
>JABMCL010003432.1:75000-92500 GCA_018857735.1 Alviniconcha marisindica | reverse complement strand
TTACAAACCTTTTCACGTGTTGTGTGTTGATTGATGTATGGGCGCTGTAATGTTTGACTCTGAATGACTGAGTTTAGCGGTGTTTAGCTGTTTCATGCTCTTTCGCTTGACTGTTGTTTAGAAGAAGAAGAAGAAGAAGAAGAAGAGAGAAGAAGAAGAAGAAGAAGAAGAAGAAGAAGAAGAAGAAGAAGAAGAAGAAGAAGAAGAAGAATATAATAATAATAATAATAGTAATAGTAATAACAATGTACATTTATCATGCGCTCATCAACGCCCTGAGCGCTCACATCATACATATTACAATTTTCTATACGTACGTAGAGGACAGTCCTACCAAAACAATTTTCTTATATGCCACGAACCACCACACACACGTCATGACAACACACACACCACACATCACATCACACACACACGCACACACACACGCAACACGCACGCACGCACGCAGCACGCACGCACGCACGCACGCACGCACGCAGCACGCAGCACGCACGCACGCACGCAGCACGCACGCACGCACGCACGCACGCACCCACCGCACGCACGCACGCACGCACGCACACACACACACACACACACACACACACACACACACACACGTTCCGGATGTATCGCTCATAAAACCGGAAGACTGTTCAACCCATTGCTGTAATCAACTCTTTATTCCATGTCAAGGGTCAAGGACCTTGTGGACACAGCCATTATTTTCTGTCTCTAGTCCCCCGCGCATTTCTGCATTTTGTGTAGATCTATTTCCTTAAATCGTACGTCCTCTCTCAAACTCCAAGCATTTTGCCTACGACATCCGGTGTGATGGTGTAAGGCTGACAGTTTGAGAATAGGCCTGTTGATGACACGGGTTGACGATATCTATTTCCTTAAATCGTACGTCCTCTCTCAAACTCCAAGCGTTTTGCTTACGACTTCCGGTGTGATGGTGTAAGGCTGACAGTTTGAGAACAGGCCTGTTGATGGCACGGGTTGACGATATCATTTCCTTAAATCGTACGTCCTCTCTCAAACTCCAAGCATTTTGCTTACGACTTCCGGTGTGATGGTGTAAGGCTGAAAGTTTGAGAATAAGCCTGTTGATGGCACGGGTTGACGATATCAATCTGAACTCGGTACGGGTTGCATATTTCACGGCCCTTCGAAATCCGAGTGAACAAACGAGTTTTGGTCGGCTGAGACGTGTGTTGTTGTGCCGGTAACTGTTCATCATGCGCTAACTGCCTAGATAAATGATGGTACCTCGTGTCTGTATCTGTTCGCTTACAGACCCCGAAGAAGGTATGTCAACGCTGATTGTCCAGTTTCAGCCTTAAGTGACTGACCTGCACTAACTGTCCATGAGACCCATAAGATCGAGTGATTGTGTGATAAATTATGTTGCGATCATACATACCACCACTGACGTGTTTTTGTTATTATAACGCTGATCTGACTTCTTTGGGATCAGTAAGTAAACAGATTTGGTCACGAGGTCAAGTCAAGTCAAGTAAAACATTTTTAATCATCCCTCACAGGGCAATTCAACTTAACTAATATAAGGCTAATTAATTTTAAAAAAATAACAACAAAACGTGTAAAAGGAATGCCAAAACATTTACGTTTAAGAAAATCATAAACAACTAAAATCCATAACACAAATACAAAATATCACTTTTTTTGTATTTATCTAGACTGTTAGTGCAAAATGACTGAGTTACAAGCACAACGGATGCCATATTGCTATTGTTACCTGGTATGCTATTGTTGCTATAGTGCTGATCTCACTTCTTTGGGATCAGTGAGAGAACAGATCCAGGTACGAGGTCCCATATAGCTAGACTGTTAGTGCAAAATGAGCAGTTACAAGCACAACGGATGCCATATTGCTATTGTTACCTGGCATGCTATTGTTGCTATAGTTCTGATCTCACTTCTTTGGGATCAGTGAGAGAACAGATCCAGGTACGAGGTCCCATATAGCTAGACTGTTAGTGCAAAATGAGCAGTTACAAGCACAACGGATGCCATATTGCTATTATTACCTGGCATGCTATTGTTGCTATAGTTCTGCTCTCACTTCTTTGGGATCAGTGAGAGAACAGATCCAGGTACGAGGTCCCATATAGCTAGACTGTTAGTGCAAAATGAGCAGTTACAAGCACAACGGATGCCATATTGCTATTGTTACCTGGCATGCTATTGTTGCTATAGTGCTGATCTCACTTCTTTGGGATCAGTGAGAGAACAGATCCAGGTACGAGGTCCCATATAGCTAGACTGTTAGTGCAAAATGAGCAGTTACAAGCACAACGAATGCTGTTGCTATCTTTACCTGGCATGCTATTGTTGCTATAGTTCTGCTCTCACTTCTTTGGGATCAGTGAGAGAACAGATCCAGGTACGAGGTCCCATATAGCTAGACTGTTAGTGCAAAATGAGCAGTTACAAGCACAACGAATGCTGTTGGTATCGTCACCTGGCATGCTGTTGTTGTTACAGCGCTGTCTTCCCTTCTTTCGGATCAGTAAGAGAACAGACCCATTTATCTAAACAGTTAGCGCAAAATGAACAGTTACAGGCACAACGGGCATGGGTCCTACTGCGTTACCGAAATTTACCTCAATTCTAAGACTGAAGAGATAATAATTATGACACAGCATTTTCTTCACATTAATTTCCCCATCGGTCAGAGTTACCTCCTGAGCAGTATGACAACGTGGAGCGTTTGAAGAGATTAGCATGGGAAATGTGATGCTGTTAGGAAAGTTGATATTCATTCTAATCAAACTTTTTTGTGCGAAGTGGGCCCAAAAGTTGGCGACATGGCATAACCCTTTTCTCTGCCTTCTGCACCGAACGGACCAAGTGTCCATAAACAAAAAAAGTGCATTTCTGAGAAACGTTGCCGATAAACACACGAACTGAAAAAGAAAGAAAAAAAGTGACGCTTTGAAAGGCTCCATCTGCCTGGTCGGTTGCACCCTGTTTGACGACCCTATAGCCACTCACATCTCATGTAAACACAGACTCCATAGCATCGACCTGACAGAGTTGGTTACATCACAGCCCGTCCAAGATTCCCGTCCACTCCTGCATTGACGAAAATCCGATCAGCGTTGTGTGTGTGTGTGTGTGGAGGGGGGTGGGGCGGGGGTGGTGTGTTTGTCTCTGTGTGTGTGGGAGGGGGTTGTGTGTGTGTGTGTGTGTGTGTGTGTGTGTGTGTGTGTGTGTGTGTGGTGTGTGTGTGTGTGTGTGTGTGTGTGTGTGTGTGTGTGTGTGTGTGTGTGGTGTGTGTGTGTGTGTGTGTGTGTGTGTGTGTGTGTGTGTGTGTGTGTGTGAGTGTGTGTATGTGCGCGCGCGCGCGGATGTGTGCGTGTGGTTTGTGTGTGTGTGGTTTGTGTGTGTGTGGTTTGTGTGTGTGTGTGTGTTTGTGTGTGTGCGCGTGCGCGCGCGTGTGTGTGTGTGTGTGTGGTGTGCGTGTGTGTGTGTGTGTGTGTGTGTGTGTGTGTGTGTGTGTGTGTGTGTGTGTGTGCGTTGCGTGTGTGTGTGTGCGTGTTGTGTGTGTGTGTGTTTGCGTGGTAGTGTGTGTGTGTGTGTTGGTGCGTGTGTGTGTGTGTGTGTGTGTGTGTGTGTGTGTGTGTGTGTGTGTGTGTGTGTGTGTGTGTGTGTGTGTGTGTGTGTGTGTGTGTGTGTGTGTGTGTGTGTGTGTGTGTGTGTGTGTGTGTGTGTGTGTGTGTGTGTGTGTGTGTGTGTTGGAGGGGCTGGGGTGAAGAAGGCAGGTTACGGCTTATCCGTAAGAGGAACAGGCAGGGAATCAATGCTTAGCGTGGGATTCTGAGAGGGGAAGAGAAGTGGTAATCTCATAATTAGACAAACAGGGCTCTCTCTCTCTCTCTCTCTCTCTCTCTCTCTCTCTCTCTCTCTCTCACTCTCCTCTTCTCTCTCTTCTCTCTCTCTCTCTCTCTCTCTCTCTCTCTCTCTCTCTCTCTCTCTCTCAATATGTGTCTGTGTGTGTTTGTGTTTGTGCGTGCGTGCGTGCGCGCGTGCGTGAGTGTGTGTGTGTGTGTGTGTGTGTGTGTGTGTGTGTGTGTGTGTGTGTGTGTGTGTGTGTGTGTGTGTGTGTGTGTGTGTGTGTGTGGTGTGTGTGTGTGTGTGTGTGTGTGGTGTGTGGTGTGTGTGTGTGTGTGTGTGTGTGTGTGTGTGTGGTGTGTGTGTGTGTGTGTGTGTGTGTGTGTGTGTGTGTGGTGGTGTGTGTGTGTGTGTGTGTGTGTGTGTGTGTGTGTGTGTGTGTGTGTGTAGTATGTCTGTCTGTCTGTCTGTCTGTGTCTGTCTGTATGCCGCACTGTGTACGGACTTGGAAGGGGCGACGAGGGTGGTGGGGGGGGGGAGAGGGGGGTGCCCCCTCTCCCTTCATAAAAACAAGTTCTCGCAAAACTCCAGACACTCCCCCCCCCCCCCCCCCCAACCCCACCCCCCCTACCCCCTCACGCAACAACCGCATAATTGATTCTCATCCCACGCCCAACTTTGACTCCAAAGACTTGCATCGATTTTCCCCTTTCTCGCTTTGCACAGAGAATTCTAACGACCCCAGCTAAAACCCAAGCTGTTGACATCCTCTCCCCCGGCACCGGTGGAAAGGACTGTGGTGCAAACTAAAGCTGCAAGCAAACAAACAATTACGTGTCCCGCTGTGGAGAGGGTAATGGGCCCTGCTCACTTCGCGTATATATAAGACAATGTTCCCCTTTAAACCCTGTCTGAAGTTCCGTGTTGCTTTACGTCCGCTGCGCTGCATGACCATGGGGGCGGGGAGCCCAGCACGTCCTCTTCGACTTTCCATACAGTTCCTTGAAATCTGCCCCTTTACTGCCGCAGAATATCTCTTTATTATATGCCCATTTCGCAGTCCACACAATGTCCTCTTTATTAACACGATGCGCGTGTGTGTGTGTTGGGGGGGGGATGTGTGTGTGGGTGTGTGTGTGTGTGTGTTGTGTGTGTGTGTGGTGTGTGTGTGTGTGTGGTGTTTGTGTGAGTGGTGGTGTGTGTGTGGGTGTGTGTGTGTGGGGGGGGTTGTGTGTGTGTGTGTGTGTGTGTGTGTGTGTGTGTGGGGTGTGTGTGTGTGTGTGTGTGTGTGTGTGTGTGTGTGTGTGGTTGTGTGGGGTGTGTGTGTGTGTGTGTGTGTGTGTGGTGTGTGTGTGTGTGTGTGTGTGTGGTGTGTGTGTGTGTGTGTGTATGTGTGTGTGTGTGTGTGTGTATGCGCAAAGTAGAGTTTTCCGTTACAACCTTTATAGCTGGGTCCTGGTCCAATTCGCAAATCGGCCAGATTCCGTTTCTGTCACCACTGGGTCAGTGCCCAATACACAAATCGGACGTTTCCCGTGTCGTATTGCGCGCTGCCCAATTCGTAAAATAAATGAGTATCTCATATTGTTTAGCCGCTGCTAAATACATTTACAAATCAAACGGTTTCGTCACCGTTGTTGATGCCCAATTTAAGAATCAAGTGTGTCCCTACGATGTTCACAAATATGACAAATGAGACGTTTCCCTCACCGTTGTCCTTGCCCAATTCACAAATCAGACAGCTACCTCAGCGCTTGTCCTGTTCAATTCAAATGCCAGACGTCCCGCACGCCGACTGCGCAGCCCAATTCACAAATCAACTGGAAGTTGCTTCATCGTTGAATCTGTGCTCACTTCACAAATCAAACGTTATTCAGTCAGAGTCTGGCTCCTGTCAATTCACAAATCAAGCATATTTTCTAGACCATTCGGCGCCTGCACACTTCACGAATCGGACGCTTCCCTCGCGACTGGACCGGATCCTGCCCATTTCACAAATCAGACATTTCCCTTTCTTTTGGCTCCCAGACCACCAAAGAGAACGTTTCCTTCAACACTGAGCCAGTGCCCTGTTCACAGATCAGACCACTTTCATCACCAAGCGACCGGTGCCCTGTTCACAGATCAGACCATTTTCATCACCAAGCGACCGGTGCCCTGTTCACAGATCAAACCATTTTCATCACCAAGAGACCGGTGCCCTATTCACAGATCAGACCATTTTCATCACCAAGCGACCGGTGCCCTTTCACAGATCAAACCATTTTCATCACCAAGCGACCGGTGCCCTGTTCACAGATCAGACCATTTTCATCACCAAGGACCGGTGCCCTGTTCACAAATCAGACCATTTTCATACCAAGCGACCGGTGCCCTATTCACAGATCAGACCATTTTCATCACTAAGCGACCGGTGCCCTGTTCACAGATCAACCATTTTCATCACCAAGCGACCGGTGCCCTATTCACAGATCAACCATTTTCATCACCAAGCGACCGGTGCCCTATTCACAGATCAAACCATTTTCATCACCAAGCGACCGGTGCCCTGTTCACAGATCAGACCATTATCATCACCAAGCGACCGGTGCCCTATTCACAGATCAACCATTTCATCACCAAGCGACCGGTGCCCTGTTCACAATCAGACCATTTTCATCACCAAGCGACCGGTGCCCTGTTCACAGATCAGACCATTTCATCACCAAGCGGATCCTGCCCATTTCACAAATCAGACATTTCCCTTTCTTTAGGCCTCCCAGACCACCAGAAGACGTTTTCCTTCACACTGACCAGTGCCCTGTTCACAGATCAGACCATTTTCATCACCAAGCGACCGGTGCCCTGTTCACAGATCAGACCATTTTCATCACCAAGCGACCGGTGCCCTGTTCACAGATCAAACCATTTTCATCACCAAGAGACCGGTGCCCTATTCACAGATCAGACCATTTTCATCACCAAGCGACCGGTGCCCTATTCACAGATCAAACCATTTTCATCACCAAGCGACCGGTGCCCTGTTCACAGATCAGACCATTTTCATCACCAAGCGACCGGTGCCCTG
Source organism: Alviniconcha marisindica (assembly GCA_018857735.1). Lineage (NCBI taxonomy): Eukaryota > Metazoa > Mollusca > Gastropoda > Provannidae > Alviniconcha > Alviniconcha marisindica. Next base: position 85,590 of record JABMCL010003432.1, on the reverse strand, counting down.
TTCACAAATCAGACCATTTTCATCACCAAGCGACCGGTGCCCTATTCACAGATCAGACCATTTTCATCACTAAGCGACCGGTGCCCTGTTCACAGATCAAACCATTTTCATCACCAAGCGACCGGTGCCCTATTCACAGATCAAACCATTTTCATCACCAAGCGACCGGTGCCCTGTTCACAGATCAGACCATTTCATCACCAAGCGACCGGTGCCCTATTCACAGATCAGACCATTATCATCACCAAGCGACCGGTGCCCTGTTCACAGATCAGACCATTATCATCACCAAGCGACCGGTGCCCTGTTCACAGATCAGACCATTTTCATCACCAAGCGACCGGTGCCCTTTCACAATCAGACCATTTTCATCACCAAGCGACCGGTGCCCTGTTCACAGATCAGACCATTTTCATCACCAAGCGACCGGTGCCCTGTTCACAGATCAGACCATTTTCATCACCAAGCGACCGGTGCCCTTTCACAGATCAGACCATTTTCATCACCAAGCGACCGGTGCCCTGTTCACAGATCAGACCATTTTCATCACCAAGCGACCGGTGCCCTGTTCACAGATCAGACCATTTTCATCACCAAGCGACCGGTGCCCTTTCACAGATCAGACCATTTTCATCACCTAAGCGACCGGTGCCCTGTTCACAGATCAGACCATTTTCATCACCAAGCGACCGGTGCCCTGTTCACAGATCAAACCATTTTCATCACTAAGCGACCGGTGCCCTGTTCACAGATCAGACCATTTTCATCACCAAGCGACCGGTGCCCTTTCACAGATCAGACCATTTTCATCACTAAGCGACCGGTGCCCTGTTCACAGATCAGACCATTTTCATCACCAAGCGACCGGGCCCTATCCACAATCAGACTGGCAACGTCTTCACCACCAGTCGACCGTTGCCCTGCTGGGAGATCAGACTGGCATCGTCTTCATCACCAATCGACCGTTGTCCTATTCGGACATCAGACTAACAACTTTTTCAAACACATAAAAGAAAAGAAAAAAGAGCTATTTATTAAGATAAAAACACAATCTGCAAATTTTCGGGGTAATCCCTTTTGTCAAGTTACAAAACGACACTTAAACAATAGTAAAACTGAGGAAAATTATGAAAATGAGATGAGAAGCGAAATGCTTTTTCGCTTTTTTTCCCTTTTTTTCCCTCTCTCTCTCTCTCTCTCTCTCTCTCTCTCTCTCTCTCTCTCTCTCTCTCTCTCTCTTTCCCCTCTCTCTCTCTCTCTCTCTCTCTCTCTCTCTCTCTCTCTCTCTCTCTCTCTCTCTCTCTCTCCTCTTCTTTTTTGAAAAACGAAATAACTTTCCTTTTTTCTTTGAGCTTTTGGTTGCTCAACCAAAAAAGATAAAGTTTGTTAAGCATTTGGTCGCTTAACCAAGAAAGATAAGTTATTTCGCTTCTCATCTCATTTTCCATCGGTTTTTCACCGTTTAACTGTTATTTAAGTGTCGTTTTGTTGCTTGACAAAGGGGATTAGCCCGAAAATTTGCAGATTTTGTTTTTGTCCTAATAAATACCGTTCTTCTGAACCTTTTATTTGTTTGGATCTTGTTTTAGAACGCTAGCAGTCATTCTTGTTTCAGATTTGTTTACGTTTTCATCAGCGATCGACGACTGCCCTATTTACAGATCAGACTGACAGTTTTCATGACCAGTCTTCCGCTGCCGTATTCACAGATCAGTCTCACGTTTTTATCATCAGTCGACAGGTGCCCTATTTACTAATCACCCTGACAACGTCTGCGCCACCAATCGGCCGCTGCCCTTTTCTGAAATCAGTTTTCATCCTCAATACAATACAATGTGATTATGCATCATTTCTGAGGTTTTATGTATACGTTTTGTAGAACTTGTAAAACGTGATGTGCTCACCCTTTTCAAAACGCGATGTGCTCACCCGCGTTTTGTCCTAAGAGGAGTAAGAGTAGGCCGCTGCCTATTCACAACTCAGTCATTTTCATCAACAGCCGGCCGCCGCCCTATTCACAAATCAGTCTGACAACGTTTTCATCAACAGCCGGCCGCCGCCCTATTCACAAATCAGTCTGACAACGTTTTCATCAACAGCCGGCCGCCGCCCTATTCACAAATCAGTCTGACAACGTTTTCATCAACAGCCGGCCGCTGCCCTATTCACAAATCAGTCTGACAACGTTTTCATCAACAGCCGGCCGCCGCCCTATTCACAAATCAGTCTGACAGCGTTTTCATCAACAGCCGGCCGCCGCCCTATTCACAAATCAGTCTGACAGCGTTTTCATCAACAGCCGGCCGCCGCCCTATTCACAAATCAGTCTGACAACGTTTTCATCAACAGCCGGCCGCTGCCCTATTCACAAATCAGTCTGACAACGTTTTCATCAACAGCCGGCCGCTGCCCTATTCACAAATCAGTCTGACAGCGTTTTCATCAACAATCGGCCGCCGCCCTATTCACAGATCAGTCTGACAACGTCTCTCACTGTTGCTTCCCAGCCCTGTCTGAATGCTTCACAGATCGTCGATCAGCCAAAACGTTATCTGGCCGGGACAGCGGGATCATTATTGCCCAGGAAAACGTGACAATTAGGGACGATTTGGAACGCCAATCATTTGCGGCAAATCAAAACGGCATTCAGTCGTGATATCGCTGTGCACCTCTTTTCGGGTTAAAAGACAACAACAAACAGAACGCCCGGAGCTGTTCTGGTGGAGGCGACCTTTGCAGTCATCAGCTTGCTTGGTTATTTTGGCGCTCGTTTTGGTGTGTGTGTGTGTGTGTGTGTGTGTGTGTGTGTGTGTGTGTGTGTGTGTGTGTGTGTGTGTGTGTGTGTGTGTGTGTGTGTGTGTGTGTGTGTGTGTGTGTGTGTGTCGTCTGTTTGTCTGTTTATCTGTGTGTGTGTCTGTCTGTCTGTTTGTGTGTGTGTGTGTGTGTGTGTGTGTGTGTGTGTGTGTGTGTGTGTGTGTGAGTGTGTATGTGTCTGTGTGTGCGCGCACGCGCGCGTGGGCCCTTCTTTTTGTGACTTCCTGGTTCATTCAACTTTATTAGTTCGCAACCCTTTTTAAGCATGAAATGATGTGTTCCTGACGAACAACGAGTAATTAAGACTTCTGTTCGCGATCTGAGGAATTTGGTTAGTGTTTCTCACTAATAATTATATCCTCCGTGGAAGACAGGACTTCTTCTTCGTCTGCGTTCGAGCATGGTTCTGACTCCAATGGTCGTTTCGGTGGTTTGGGTGAAGGTTATTAACTGTGGTCTTCAGAACGGCGTCCGTGTTGCCCCACGGCTCTTCTCTTGCAGAGTAATTGCTCCATTGTACCATTGCTGCCTTCTTCACGCTTCCTAGGCGTTCAATAACAACATTTAGCCAGTCACACCACCGGGTGTTGATGCTACACATAGCGGACCTGTAAGGCTGTGCGACTGGACCTTGTTGCTGCGAAAATTGGTACTTGTTCCACTTCCGAAGCAGTTTGTGTTCAATCGGCGGAAAAATTTTTCATCCAATTTGCACACAAGTACAGCAGTCGGAGCCATTTCCCAAACCAATTTTGCCTCACACGAGAACGTTCCGGTCCTGGAATGTATACCGTTCTCTGGAAATTTGAACCGTTCTGGCGATAGAATTGCCGTGATCAGGATGTAGTCTCAAAACCCTTTTTGTTTCATCGCTGTTTCGATCTGGAGTTCCACCTGAAGTTCTGGAATGGATCGAAACGTTTGCTCTTTCTGAATGAATAATTCTCCATTTAACGCCGCTCAAAGCACGCGCGAAAGCGGATGCCTATTCAGGGGGAACCTCTCTGTCTTTCACTCTGTCTCTGTCTGGCTGTCTGCCTGCCTGCCTGTCTGACTGTCCGTCTGTCTGTCTGTCTGTCTGTCTGTGTCTGTGTCTCTGTCTCTCTCTGTGTCTCTGTCTATCTGTCTCTGTCTGTCTGTCTGTCTGTCTGTCTGTCTCTCTCTCTCTCTCTCTCTCTCTCTCTCTCTCTCTCTCTCTCTCTCTCTCTCTCTCTCTCTCTCTCTCTCTCTCTCTCTCTCTCTCTCTCTCTCTCTCTCTGTTTTCTTTCTGATCTATCTGAGGTATAATGCGAAATAAGAACAATTTGAGAGAAATATGAATATCAAATGCGATGGGATCGGAGAGATCTGACAACACACACACACACACACACCACACACACACACACACACACACACACACCCCCACACAACACACACACACACACACACACACCCCACACCACACAACACCCACACCACACACGACGCACGACACAGCACACACACACACACACGACACGCACACACACACACACACACACACACACACACACACACACACACACACACACACCACACACACACACACACACACACACACACACACACACACACACACACACACACACACACACACACACACACACACACACACACACACACACAACACCACAACACACACACAACACACACACACACACACACACACACACACACACACACACCACACACACACACACACCCCACACACACACACACCACACACACACACACACACACACACACACACACACACACACACACACACACACACACACACACACACACACACACACAACATGCATATAAACACGCACAGACGCACGCACACAAAGCGACGAAAAAGAAAGACAGCGACAAAGACACAGCAGGAGGGGCGCGTGCATGCAGACACAGCTAAAATGCCAACTTCTATTCTGCCACGAACTCTTCGCAAGGGACGGACAATCGAAGAGCCAGCCGGCTGCTTTTTTTTTCTTTTTCTTTTTTAATCAGCACAGCCAGCTACTGCTTATAATTCGTTCATCTTCAGACACGTCGCGCCACGTTCTTGCATCAAGTCAAGTCCAAGCGAGAAACTTCTTCCCCTCCTCAGCCTGCAGTCTTGTCGCATCGGTCTGTATAGTTGAACTAATTACTGTACTTTAAAGCAGGCAGTGACTTAACCAGCGACGGTCTGAAAGAGGAGAATTGGGGGGAAGGGGGGTGGGGTGAGGGAGTAGGATTGGGGTGGGGGGGGGGTGAGGGGGTAGGATTGGGGTGTGTGGGGGGGGGGGGGGGGGGGGAGGGGAAGGGGAGGGGCTACATTTCTTTGGTAGCAAAGTTTGAATCTTTTTCAGGAGAGAAACGAGAGACGGAAACGGATAGACATGCACACAGAGGGAAAGACAGGCAGATGTCTAGTAGACAGCTCGAGAAACAGAATGGAAGAGGAGAGAGAGAGAGAGAGTGGGGGGGGGGGAGCGAGAGAAAGAGACAGACAGAGAGAGAATGGGAGGGGAGGAGGAGAGAGAGGGGGAGAAGAGAGAGAGAGAGAATGGGAGAGAAAGAGAGAGGGGGGGGGAGAGAGAGAGGCAGAGAGAATGGGGAGGAGGAGGGGGGGGGGAAGAAGACAGAAAGAGAGAATGGGAGAGGAAGAGATAGAGGGGGAGAGAGAGAGAGACAGATAGACAGACAGACAGACAAACAGAAAGAGACAGACAGACAGACAGACAGACAGACTGACAGAAAGAGACGGACAAAGAGAGAGAGAGAGTAACTTGGTGTTTTACTCCCGTTACGGTTATATCAGAGAGACAGACAGACAGACAGACAGACAGAGAGGGAGACAGAGACAGAGAGACAGACAGACAGACGGAGACACACACAGAGAGCCAGCCAGCCAGCCAGATAGACAGACAGAGACAGAGAGACAGAGGCAAAGAGACAGGAAGACAGAGACAGAAAGACTGAGAGAGACTGAGACTGAGAGAGATTGAGAGAGCGAGAGAGCGAGACAGACAGAGACAGAGAGAGACACACAGAGAGACTGAGACAGTGACAGAGACAGACAGAGAGAGGCTGGACGGGAATGCAAAGCAGACAATTTAGCCTTCAGAATGAACCCCCGCTGTCTGAAAAGCTGTGACTTAATTTTCTTCCTTTTAATTGCTATTTTTATTCCAACCCTGTTGCAAATTGGAGTCAGATGGTACCTTTCGCATTCTTAATAGCAGGCCAGACTGACTGACAAAACAGCCTTACTAACAATATAAACTGGAACACTGCCATGCCATGTCATTCGATTTCCAAAACTGAAAGGCTGGTAAAATAAGTGGTTTCAAAGTCCAGTTAGCTTCCCTCTTTTCCTGTTTTGTTGTTGTTGTTGTTTTTGTTGTTGTTGTTGTTGTTGTTGTTCGTTTATTTGTTTGTTTTACTTTGTGTTTGATTTTCATGTCGCTACTGCACTGCGTCTCATTTGCAAGCGTAATGAAGAAACACGTCGAAGAAAAACACCCACACGCTGATTGAATTCAGTCCCGGAAGTAGTCCTAATTGTCATTACACCTTTTGCCCACGAGGTAGGAAAAATCGAAATAAAATCCGCAATCAAAGGTTTTGTTTTAACATACTCTGTCGATTTTACATCCTTTCGAGAAATCCAATTAGGCGTGTAACGAATAATCGTAGCCTACTGGATGGATTTACAGCCTCGTCTATCGCACGCACGCACATCGCGGTCAAGTTCATGCGCATTCTAATGTGGCCCGAGGAACACCACCAGTTTGCACGTCCGATCCCTCTTATCGACACTAACGAAACTCCTTTTCTATAGTCGATATAAAAGCAGTCAAACATACAAAAAAGAAAAAAAGAAATTGTTTGGGTGCGCGCGTGCATGTGTGTGTGTTTGTTTTTTAGTTAGTTTTTGTTTGTTTGTTTGTTGTTGTTGTTTTTTTGGGGGGGTGTCTAAAAAAAGATATATATAAAATAATAATGATCAGAAGAAGAAGGAGGAGGAGGAAGAGACGAAGAAGAAGAAGAAGAAGCAACAACACTAACAATAACGACGACAACAACAACAACGAGAAAATGTACAATTTAATGTTCCATTTCTCCGAACACGTACGGCCCATTACAATTACAAAGCAAAGAACCGCCAAGCGATCTTTGACCAAAGACAAAGAATGGAAGCCTCAGAAGAAAAGCATAGCTGGTAGGTTGGTTTGCAAACTTTAAGGAGTTCATTTCAGTATATAACCAGGACAGGTCGAGTTGGGAAAGGGACAGACGTGGAAAAAGAAGGAGGGGGGGGGGGGGGGAAGCCAAGGAAAAGAAACAGTGATGAACGCATTTATCTTGAACAGGCGAGTGTATACATATAGACCATCCATCCACCACAGTGGCTGAGAACAGTGAAGCTTTCAGTCAGTCACCACAATTGCCTCGCAGTCTGGATCTGATCTTCTGTTGGCTTTTTTGGCGCTCCACGTCCAGGCAGAAAAGATTGAGGAAGGTGGCGGAGGGTGTGGGGTTTGAAGACGAAAAAGAAAATCCCGCTAGGTGATATCATACACGTGTATGCTTCACAGAAGTGCAAGGTACATTTTCAGATTTGATAACTGGCAAGTTTTCCCCTTCACATAAGAACCTGTGCCCCATGCCTGCAATACTGATGGGGGGAACGAGAGACAGGCAGGCAGGCAGGCAGGCAGGCAGACAGAGAGAGAGAGACAGAAAGAGACAGAGACAGAGAGAGAGAGAGACAGAGAGAGAGGCAGAGAGAGAGAGAGACAGACAGAGAGACAGAGAGAAACGGAGAGAGACAAGGACAGAGAGAGACAGAGACAGAGACACAGAGTGAGAGAGAAAGAGAGAAAACAGACAGACAGAGAGACGGAGACAGAGAGAGAGAGACAGAGAGACTGAGATATAGACAGAGAGACAAGAAACACAGACGTCGAGAGGGAGACAGACAGACACAGACACACAGACAGACAGAGGTAGAGAGACAGACAGACAGAGAGGCAGGCAGGCAGACAGACAGACACAGAGAGAGAGAGAGCGACAGAGGCAGAGAGACAGAAACAGGCAGGCAGGCTGACAGGCAGACGAACAGACGGAGACACAGACAGAAAGACAGAGGCAGACAGAGACAGACAGACAGACAGACAGACAGAGACAGACAGACGGAGAGAGACAGACACACAGACCGGGGGTGCGGGGGTGGGGGGGGCGATATATGCCCCATTTAAAAGAGGACTAGCCGAAGGATCGTTTTAGGCGAGGCGGGAGGAAGGGTGGGGGTGGGAAGGGAGAGTTAGGCTATCGGACGAGGAGGTGGGTGGTGGGAGGAGAAGGGGTAGGGGAGGAGAAGGGGTCCGCAGACAATCGTGTACAGGCAGAGACCCAGACACAGAAAGAATTGCGTCCACTGCTGGCTGTCCCTTGGTGCCAACGAAGCGGAGACGGTTTGTCTGCTTGCTTTCCCGTCTAAAGACTAATACAGAAAATGCCATATGCCACTGGGTCTGATCTGACATTTAAGCAACAGTTTAAAAAAGATAAGATAAGATCTGACATTTAAGCAACAGTTTAAAAAAGAGGGGGGTAACTCTATAAGCCCCAAATGAGAGTGATCTCCCGTCAGTCAAAATGGAACGTAGAAGTTTAATTACATTTAAGTAGGGTATAACGTAGTTCAGGATTTGGCCGACATTGTCTGATTAGTGATCATGACCTTGTTGATTTAAATAGCAGTGGGATCAGTTAATCTGTATGCAGATTTTGAAACCGTCCTCAGTGTTACCTACGCCCGTGGCAGAAACGTGAATGGGCAACAGAGCAAAAGAGTTCATTAAAGTTGGAGCAATGGCTATGGCAAGGTCGACCTATTGCTGTAACTTCGTAGAATTCAGGCAAAGTTAGTAGCTAATTAAGTAGCTTGCTTAGCTTAATCTGGCTGCACATTCTTGCAAACCACATTATAGTCTGCCTGCTGCTTCGATTTTTTGGAAAAAAATAACCTAAACAACAACAACAACAACAAAAACAGCATTACAACAACAACAACAAACAACCGCAAACATCCTTATGCTAGCACATCAAAGGAAATGTGTGTGTGTGTGTGTGCGTGTGTGTGTGTGTGTGTGTGCGTGTGTGTGTGTGTGTGTGTGTGTGTGTGTGTGTGTGTGAGTGTGTGTGTGTGGTGTGTGTGTGTGTGTGTGTGTGGTGTGTGTGGTGTGTGTGTGTGTGAGTGTGAGTGTGTGTGTGGTGTGTGTGTGAGTGTGTGTGTGTGTGTGTGTGTGTGTGTGGTGTGTGTGTGTGTTTTGTGTGAGTGTGTGTGTGTGTGTGTGTGTGTGCGTCCTTACGTGCGTGCGTGCGCGCGCGTCTGCGTGTGTGTGCGCGCGCGCGCGTGAGTGTGTGTGTGTGTGTGTGTGTGTGTGTCTGTGTCTGTGTCTGTGTGTCTGTGTGCGTGCGTATGTGCGTGCGCGTGTGTGTGCGTGTGTGTGAAAGCAAGCGCACGCGCACGTGCTTACCACGGGGGGGAAAAAAGCTAGACTTACTGAAGTCAATATAACCCGAAGCGTTCGATGTTTTGAAAATAACAAGACGTTTCGCTGGGTGCTCAAACTCTTGTCGTTCCACAAATATCTCTCTGCTGGCACTAAGTCTCCTAGTCGCTCGGCTTTCGCTGCCTCTGATGCTAAGAGCAGCAGAGAGGACCTAGGAAGAACGGGAACCATTCGCAACTTCCGGCGAAGAAATTGGCTGAATTTGCCACACAGGGAAGACTGTGCACAGCGTCATTGAAAGAGCTAGGTCTGCGATTGTGAACTGCAAATATTATGCTGTTTGGTCACGACATCCATTTTAAATCAGATAACACCATTGATTTGATTATTTTGCCAGCAAAGTTCTTTATTTACAAACGTAAAATGAATAAGACTGTACCACAATTGGATTTGTTCAAACGTTATTTAAAAACTAACTTTGAGGTGTACAAATATAATGCAAAACTGAATATGCCACATGATAAGATCGTAACTGAATGGTGTACTTACCAGCAGCTGACTGACGTATAGACTATGTCATAGATGGTAAATGTTAGGTGACACGATGACAACACAGATACACACATTCATGCATTTATACATTGTTCGCATGCACGTACTATGCAAGTACCTTTTGGGCAGAAAAGAAGAAAAAAGAGAGAAATAAATTGGCTGAATTTCCCACACAAGGAGGACTGGCAGAAGGGAAAAAAAGGGGGAAAAAAAGGTTTCTAGCGCATAGCGCGCATCTGGCAGTCCAGTATAGTATAGGTCCATGCCTGAAGGTCTGACACTGTCATAGACCAGCGCTTTTCGAATTCCGCCTCCATTCTGAAATCATGGACCTATCTATGCGAGTAGTCCGTGTCTGAAATGATGTCCTACCGCAGGGGCTTCACTCTTCCGGATTGTCTTTCCCTGTTATTTCAGGAAATCGTCTATTGAAAGAGCTAGGTCTGCGATTCCGCAGAAGGAATAAAGTCGCCCTACAAAACTCCTTTACTCTATGAAAATTAGGGCAACGAAGCAAAAACGTATGCGTACATGTGTTTTATATATTCTAGGCAAACGCTTAATGATACACAGAATTTAAAATGTTAAACTGAGAAGACAGACAGACAGAGAGACACACAGACAGACAGAGACAGAGAGAGACACACAGAGAGACAGACACACAGACACACAAACAGACACACAGACACACAGACAGGGACAGCGAGAC
>JABMCL010003432.1:47500-70000 GCA_018857735.1 Alviniconcha marisindica | reverse complement strand
TGGTGAAAACGTTGTTGGCGGCTATAAATGGCACTCCTTGTTTTATTCGAGTTGTTTGTAACAAACTTACTACCGTTTGAGCACCATCAACAACAACAAAACTGCTCGTTAGCTGACAGTTTTCAGTCTCACCCTATGGCCTAACTAAATACGGCAGTGGTTGAAGGAAGGATGTCGTAAACCAGTGCTTGGAGTTTGAGTGTGGGCCTGTCCCACACAGGCAGTCGACAATTGTGTGTGGCAGCTACACCAAGGAGATGCAGGTGGACACACAGTCGGATGTGACCATGAGTCGGCGGTCGGAATTAGGTATAGCGATTTAGCTGCTAGAGGCGCTGCAGATGTAAATTTCATCTGGTCGTCTGATGGAGGGCTTTGCTGGGTTGCACATTCGTGTTTACCCTCTTCCATCAACCAAAGAGTGGTGTTTGGTTTACGCAGCAGTCACATTTTCACTTGTAAAAAGATAAATCGTGTATAATTGACCTATGCGTTGCGTGCCTGGTTCTGGGTCACCGATTGATTTTTACATTCGTGACTTGATTCGTGAAGTGTTTCGGCGCGATGCAAACCCGCGTGGTTGCCTAGTCGTTAAAAACAAAATTAACTATCCTGCAGCAGGGTTCAAATCCCCCTTTGTCTGCTAGCTGTCCATTGCCAGGACGTAAAGCAGACAGTTCCCAGAAGGTGCTTTCATCCTTTGACGGATGTACCAGACAACAGATCTGAAATGTTTCCCCAGAGGTGATCCATGCTGACTTTGGACAAACTAGCTGCCACCGAAACAGTCTGGCAGCTGATGCTCGACACAAGAATCAAGTGTGATGAATCCCACCAATCAGGGGGGCAGATCTCTCTCTCTCTCTCTCTCTCTCTCTCTCTCTCTCTCTCTCTCTCTCTCTCTCTCTCTCTCTCTCTCTCTCTCTCTCTCTCTCTCTCTCTCTCGTGCTTATTTGTGTTTGTAGAATAGTAAGGACAGGCTGTTAGATAGGTTGAAATGGACCTAAGGCTACTATTTTCGAATATTAAAGTTTTCGAGTTCGAGTTCCCTCCCTCCCCCACTCCCCCACTCCCGCATTCTCTCTCTCTCTCTCTCTCTCTCTCTCTCTCTCTCTCTCTCTCTCTCTCTCTCTCTCTCTCTCTCTCTGATTATCTGTTTCTCAGTCCTTGTTTCTGCCTCGTGTCTTTTTCTCCTTGTCTCCGCTTCGCCCTGATATAACCGCGTGCTGGCCGACTGGGTGTAAAATAAACAATTATACTACGACTGCCTCTGCTTAAACAGAAAGACAAAAAGACGGAGGCCGTGGTCATGGGCAGTCGATCACACACTAACATATCGGGCACCGGGCACTGCGGGCACTTACAGATCGGCACTACTGTGATCTCGTTTCACCTCGAAGGTAAAGGATTTGGGAATCGGTCTTGGGTCCTTTTGCTTGGAGATCGGCAGCAGTATGTATGATCTCATTTCAGCACAAGCTAAAAGGATTTGGGAGTTGTTCTTGGGTCTCTTTGCTTAGAGATCGGCAGCAGTATGTATGATTTCATTTTAGCCCAAGCAAAAAGGATTTGGGAGTTGTTCTTGGGTCTCTTTGCTTAGAGATCGGCAGCAGTATGTATGATTTCATTTTAGCCCAAGCTAAAGGATTTGGGAGTTGTTCTTGGGTCTCTTTGCTTAGAGATCGGCAGCAGTATGTATGATCTCATTTCAGCCCAAGCTAAAAAGATTTGGGAGTTGTTCTTGGGTCTTTTTGCTTAGAGATCGACAGCAGTGCGGTCTCGTTTCAGTACGCGTTAAAGGATTTGGGAGTTGTTCTTGGGTCTTCTTGCTTAGAGATCGGCAGCTGTACGGTTTCATTTCAGCACAAGGTAAAAGGTTTGCGAGTTGTCCTTGGGTCTTTTTGCTGACAGATCGGCAGAAGTACGGTTTCATTTCAGCACAAGGTAAAAGGTTTGCGAGTTGTCCTTGGGTCTTTTTGCTGACAGATCGGCAGAAGTACGGTTTCATTTCAGCACAAGGTGAAAGATTTGGTAGTTGTTCTTGGGTCCTTTTGCTTAGAGATCGGCAGCAGTGCGAGCTCATTTCAGCCCAAGATAAAGGATTTGAGAGTTGTCCTTGGATCTTTTTGCTTAGAGATCGGCAGCAGTACGGTCTCGTTTCAACACGGGGGCGGGGATAGCTCAGAGCGCCGGACTCGTGATTGAAAGGTCGCGGGAGCGGCGGGAGAATTTTCTTCTCCAGGGTCGACTTTCTGTGCTGACTCTTATTTCGGTACCCGTTCCACCCCCGTGTTACCGCAGTAGCACGTAAAAGACCCCGGTCATTCTGCCAAAAGTGCAGGTGGCAGGTTACAGCTAAACACGCATACACCTTACGTATGTGGCTTTGCATGAAGTGACATGGTGCGTGGTTGTATGGTGTACACAGAACTTGCGCCGAGACGGCTGCAGTTTCATGTGGTACCAGCCATGCCAGCGCTGTAAGTACACAATTCGGTGGATATCCAAAAAACGCGCTAGTCACTCACGTAGAACCACATGCGAGCGCAGTGAGTCTGCTCAAGAGAGCGGAGAATAGCGCTATATAAGCGATCATCAATCATCAATCAAACACAAGGTAAAAGGTTTGCGAGTTGTCCTTGCGTCTTTTTGCTTAGAGATCGGCAGCAACGCGGTCTCCTTTTCAGCACAAGGTAAACGTTTTGCGATTTGTCCTTGGGTCCTTCTGCTTGGAGAGATCGGCAATGGTATGTGTGATCTCATTTCAGCCCAAGCTAAAGGATTTGGAAGCCGATCTTGGGTCCCTCTGCTTACCAGCCGTGCGTCTAACACCCCTTGGCTAACCGGCTCTCTAGCTGCCTTTTTAACAGCGCAGATCTCAGCCGCAAGTTAACCTGGGCTTGGGGTGGTGGTGGTTGGTGGTGGAGGAAGAGGTGAATAAAATGAAATTAATCACGATTTGCTGCAAGGGGTGGAGGGGGTGAGAAGGAGGAATAAAACTGCAGAAAGGTGGGCGGTTGCCCTTTTAAGAACATCATCCTATTCGGCTATTTTCTGCGCGGTTTCTTCTCCGCGAGATTGGGCTATTGGAGATGTTTAATTCCATGGACACTGCTCTTGTATCTCACAAATTAAGCGCCCTGCGTCACCGTTAAAGGTACCTCTTACGTGTCTCTTCTCGTCCACCGTTAAAGGTACCTCTTACGTGTCTCTTCTTGTCCACCGTTAAAGGTACCTCTTACGTGTCTCTTCTTGTCCACTGTTAAAGGTACCTCTTACGTGTCTCTTCTTGTCCACCGTTAAAGGTACCTCTTACGTGTCTCTTCTTGTCCACTGTTAAAGGTACCTCTTACGTTTCTCTTCTTGTCTACCGTTAAAGGTACCTCTTACGTGTCTCTTCTTGTCCACAAACTTGTTTTATAACAAGGAATGAATTATTATACATTTTTCACGATCACTATTAGACTTCCGCGCTTACGCTGCTCTTAATTTGTCTTGACAGAATTCAGAAACTGCGGATTAAAAAGAAGAAGAAAAACAAATGAAAGAGAAAAATGAAAGATTTCACATTTTCGAGGGTTTACACATTTGAATTTTTCAAGGCCCGAGGCATCTTAATTAGGTGTAAAATTCTGAGAATATCTGATTGACATAGTTTAGTTTTGTTCTTCAAAAATCGTGACGTGATAATCAAAAACATCTTTTTAGCAAGCGTTTCAGATTCAACCCAATATGAAAGAGAGAGAGAGAGAGAGAGAGAGAGAGAGAGAGAGAGAGAGAGAGGGAGAGAGAGGGGGGGGGGGGGGGGAGGGGGGGGGGATTCTGGAAGATCAATCTTACACCGATCTAGTGTGTTTGTCTGTTGTTGTTTTTCTTCACAAAAGGGCAGAATGACGATAAGCCGCGTGTTCCAGGGGGAGTTCGATCGCACCGAATCGACTGGAACAAAAGTTCACCAGAAATTCCAGGCTCTTTTGATGAACGTTTGAGTTTTCCACCAGCTTATAATTTCTTCAACTTGATCGGTGCTATATCTTGGTCAGACTGCAAAGCACTATAATGACACGAAAAAGACTGAATTTTACGTCCAACTGATCAGCATCTGAGTTGGAAACAGCGTTGCCGGCTAAAACAGCAAACACCTTTCGATGGCATCGGCCTAAGCACATTTTAATCCTTGTGTTTTTTCTTCTTCTTCTTTTGTTCTCAGGAGTCTGATCAGAAAGAGAGCGGAGAGAGACAGAGACAGACAGACACAGAGAGAGACACTGAGAGACAGAGATAAAGAGACAGAGGCAGAGCGAGAGACAGACAGAGACAGAGAGAGAAAGAGAGTGCGAGTGCATGTGTGGTGTGATCTATGTTTGTGTTATTGGCATATGTGTGTGTGTGTGTGTGTGTGTGTGTGTGTGTGTGTGTGTGTGTGTGTGTGTGTGTGTGTGTGTGTGTGTGTGTGTGTGTGTGTGTGCGCGCGCGCGCATGTGTATATATGCGTGTGTGTAAGTGTGTGTAAGAGCGCGCGCGCGTGTGTGTTTGGGTACACACACAAATTGCCTGCGGGTCACCGTGCTTATGCCAACGATAAGGGCGAGCACTCCTGAGCCAGATGTTCATCTCCCAAAGACCCCACATCCGGGAAGTGTGATTACTGTCCTTGCTACCACATAATTGCTCCCAACAGAAATTTCCCTTTACGCCGTCGGCCTAGCTGTCGCCAGTTCGGATTTCGGATACAGTTTCATATCCAGAGATGGAGAGAGAAAGAGGAGAGCGGGAAACGGAGAGAGAAGAGGAAAGGGAGAAAAGTGGGGGAGAGGGAGTGCTGGGGACGCAGAGGGAGATTTATGTAGACAGCTAGAGGGAGAGGGGTAGAGGGGCAAGGACGGGGGTGGGGGCGGGAGGCGCGCGGGGGGGAGGGGGGGGTCGGGGTAGGGGGTGGAGGCTGAGTTTCTCCTCAATGCCCAGAAGCTGTGTGAACATGGAGGTGGAGCTAGGGACTCACGAAGTGAGTAATTGGGTGATCTTTTTTTTGTTTTTTGTTTTTTTGCTTCAGTTGTTCTCGGCAGTTGTTTCTGTGGACACAGTCTCTGGGACTTTGTTCTCCACAGCGTTTGGCAGAGGAAGTGGCAAAAGACAGAGGTTCCAAGTTGCAGAATACACAAATTCCTTTGCAATGAATCATTGAAACAGAACCGTCCTGTTATAACCGTAGCGTTTGACTGCATGGCACTTTTCTTTAGCACACGGTGTTTTAACACCATGTTACTTTGTACTTATACTTACCGGCTTCGTACTGACTCTGATCTGATTCAATGTTGACCAGAGTTCAGGAGCTGTGTGAAAGTCGCCGGAGGTGGACGTCCTGGGCTCCCGTCCCTAATAAGCCTACGGTTTCTGTGGACGTAAAGCAACATTTCAACCAACGGTACAAAAATATGTTGCTTTACGTCCACAGAAACCATGAGGCTTATTAGGGACTAGGAGCCCAGGACGTCCACCTCGACTTTCACACAGAACTGACTAGCGTCCCACTCATTGTTCGTACGGTGGAGGTTTTGCTTGCTTTTGTAGGTCGTAGTATACTTGGAACCAGCATAGTGGCAGTAAGTATCCCCCCCTCCCACCCCCCTCCCCCCCCTCCCGCCCCCCCCTTCCCCCCCCCCCCCCCCCCCCCCCCCCCCCCCCCCCTGTCTTTAATAAACCGCATGATGTTTCTGTGAACGTTAAGCGCCAACAGAAAGAGGGAATAGGAGGGGGGCCGGAGAAAGAGAGAGAGAGAGAGAAAATGGGTATTGGGGGGAGGGAGTAGGCGTGATGGGTGGTGGTGGTGGTAGGGCGGGGGGGGGGTCTAGAGAAAGAGGGACCGATGTAGGGGAGCCGGGGAGGAGAGGGAGGGAGCGTAGGTTTGAAGAGGCAGACTCGGGATCGAGCCATGGACTGCAGACGGAGTGAATGCAGGTCGTTATTATATCACGCTCTTCAGATTGATCAAGTTGGCTGGAATTGTGGAAGACTTAATGAAGGTGGTCAGCGCAAAATCGAATGGCGGTTTCGCTTATCCATTTGTTCGTTTAACTGTTTGCTTGTTTATTCCTTTGCTGCCGAGCATCTTCCCTTATTTGACATACGTTGGCGGTTGGAAACCAATTATTTCCTCACTTTGCTCATTCTTATTATACCCCTACGGGGAACTGGGGTTCATTTAATTAATTGCCTTTTCTTGGTGAGGGCAGCGTTTTGCCGCAAGAGCAATGCTATAAACTCAGCCCTGCGTGTGTGTGTGTGTGTGTGTGTGTGTGTGTGTGTGTGTGTGTGTGTGTGTGTGGTGTGTGTGTGTGTGTGTGTGTGTGTGTGTGTGTGTGTGGTGTGTGTGTGTGTGTGTGTGTGTGTGTGGTGTGTGTGTGTGTGTGTGTGTGTGTGTGTGTGTGTGTGTTGTGTGTGTGGTGGTGTGTGGTGTGTGGTGTGTGTGTGTGGTGGTGTGTGGTGTGTGTGTGTGTGTGTGTGTGTGTGTGTGTGTGTGTGTGTGTGTGTGTGTGTGTGTGTCGTGTGTGTGTGGTGTGTGTGTGTGTGTGGTGTGTGTGTGTGTGTGTGTGTGTGTGGTGTTGCGTGCGTGTGTGTGAGTGAGTGTGAGTGAGTGTGTGTGTGCGTGTGTGGTGTGTGTGTGGTGGGGTGTGTGTGTGTGTGTGTGTGTTGTGTGTGTGTGTGTGTGGGGTTGGTGTGTGTGTGTGTGTGTGGGGTGTGTGTGTGTGTGTGTGTGTGTTGTGTGTGTGTTTGAGAGAGAGAGAGAGAGAGAGAGAGTGTGTGTGTGTGTGTGTGTGTGTGTGTGTGTGTGTGTGTGTGTGTGTGTGTGTGTGTGTGTGTGTGTGTGTGTGTTTGCTATTGTCAGCAGATATGACTGTAACAATTCGGAAAGCCGAAAAATCACTTCTCATTAATCAGGCAATCAAATCGACTGGACAAAGGGTTTTCTAGATGGAGCCCTCTCTTCAGACATCCACTTAACCTCCAAACGAATCCCTTAACGAGAACATAGGCTAAATCTCGATTTTTCAGCTCGAGTCTTCGATCTTTGCTCTGTTCGATGTGAGTACATGCACGTGTGTACATAGCTCCAGCAAAACGGAAAAAAAGAAAAGAAACGCTCGACAAACAACAAATTACGGGACGTAACTCTATATTACTGACGTCACTGTCATAGATTTCTGGTCTTGTTTTTCGGAGACTAAAGAACACGTGCTAACCGTCATTATCTGCCTGTGGGGAGCAATACCCGACGGCCCGAAAGGCGATTCGATTTACACGCTGGTAAGACAATGCACGTTTTATTCGTAGTCGATAGAACGTAACGGGTATGTGATGCAGAGAGAATGCAAGCAGCAACTGTCTCTTGCTTTGCCAAGACTCACTTTGTCAAAGCAAATATTCGCTTCGAAAGGTCAAGCGCTCCTTCGGCTGTTTAGTAGTCACGCTCCGGCCTTTCACGAAGTGTGCCGATATTGAACGAGTTTTGTCGATAGTGGACAGAGGTTGAATCGTAGGTCCTGCGTGTTGATTGAAACGCCCTTTGTCTTTAGGAAAGGTGAAAACGCCTGGGAAAGCGACACGGTTCATCGAACCGGATTGGTTTTGAACGTCTTAACGTTATAAAGAACGACAAACACACTAAAACAAACAGCGGATTAGTGGATTTATTGGCAGATCTGTTATCGATCCATAGACGAGTTCATGCATCGATCTGTGCATCGCCTCCTTAAGAATAACGGTGTTTTGAACATTAGTTGACAAAATAACCATGTCAGTGTCACTGTAAGCCTACAAGAAGCAGTTAATCTAATCATCCTCATCATTTGAATGTTTATTTAATAATCACCTTGTCTCTGGCTCGAAGTGATGTACGCCAGATATTTTTGTCTGTGAATGTGTTTCTTTCTCTTTTTTTCTCTTTTTTTATTTTTTATTTTTTATTGTTGTTGTTGTTTTGGGGGTTTATGGGTGTAATTAGCAAGTGGATATGGATTTATTAATTTTTTATCTCTCTCTTTTTTTTCCTCTTTTTTTTTTTGGGGGGGGGGGTGGCGTGGATGTATTTATGTGCCCCTTATACCATCCCAAATAAAGAAATTATTAAGTAAATACCCCAACGTCCATTGCTCAATACGTCTTTATGACAAAATATCAATATAACCATCATCTGTCCGGAAATATCGCCCCTCCCCACAGGGGAATCACTCTCTCTCTCTCTCTCTCTCTCTCTCTCTCTCTCTCTCTCTCTCTCTCTCTCTCTCTCTCTCTCTCTCTCTCTCTCTGTTCATATGTCTCTCCATCCTGATAAAATCCAAATTTATGCTTATAACAAACAGGCAAAAGAAACAAAATTTAACTTTGAAATGCCCACCTATTTTCATCGGAAACCAAACTGTCAATGAAGTCGACAGCCACAAAGTTCTAGGTGTGACCATTGACTGCAATCTTTGCTGGTCCGGTTATGTGACCGATTTATGTAAAAGTACTTCCAGGAAAATTTAGCAGCTATCTAAAATTAAACACTTTCTGAACCTTCATGGCAGAACATTATTTTTTCATGACCGTATTCAGTCCATCATCGATTACGGATCGACACTGTGGGACTCAGCAAGTGCAAATACCCTTAAACCTTTGGTTAGTTTACATAAGAGAGCGCTCAAGGCAATTCTCCTAAAAACCACAACTTTAGCGATTTCAGACTATAACTTCCTATCTGTTCTTCCACTCAAAGAAAGGCTTAACTACAGCAAGGGAGTTCTGATACACAAAATTATGTTCGGAAAAGTCCCACCCTCTCTTACGGGCTATTTTCCCCCTAAACCAATCACATTCTGGAAAACTCGATATACCAATCCCTAGGATTGACCTTTTCAGGTCTAGCCTAGTATATTCCGCTAGTGTTCTTTGGAACTCACTCCCCGACTCTCTTAGCTTACCATCAAGCTCTGAAACGCCTAAATCACGTTATGTCATACACTATGTGCTGATGGGTTGGCATATTGCGTGTTAAATTTGGTGATTGTAACCGGCCTGCAGCGTTCTACCTTATTTTGACTCCCATTCATCACGCATTTACCCACCAAATAATGTTTCCTACTGCTGATTTCAAAGCACCATGTATCCACTCCCATTTCCGCCTGTCTCATATCATGTTTGATGTCTAAACTTCATTTATTCCATGTGCGTACCGCGCACCGGTGAATCGTACGTAGCTTCGAAAATGTGTACAGGTATAATTATACCCAGAGTAGTCCCTTGTTCGGGTGAGGGCTGGATGTAAAAAAGCACACATGCTTATCTATATTACCCTTGTAAACAAGGAATTTTATCCTCTCTCTCTCTCTCTCTCTCTCTCTCTCTCTCTCTCTCTCTCTCTCTCTCTCTCTCTCTCTCTCTCTCTCTCTCTCTCCGCGGCCAATGTACCCGCGAAATTCGTCTCAAGAGGACTCAGTGAGCGGCTTCCGTTGTATTGTGATCCGGTTTGGCCTAGCGATAAGGCAATAGGATGGTAAGCAGAAAGACCTTGGTTCGATTCCGCTTCGGCTCTTCCCTCTGTTCGTAAATTGCGGTCTGTGAACACTGTCTTGTGGCTTTGTCCCTCACAATTAATGAAACATTAAACTGGCTCCCATCGCTTCGTATCTTAATGCAAAACTCATTCTGGCGGTGACAATGTCATATTACGTAAACTTGTCACCAAACTAGTCCACAAAGCCGAAACTACCTACTATTGTTAACGAGAATCCGTCATGTAAACAACTGTTCAGTGTGGCTAACCAACTGCTCGGAAAGAAAAAAGCCATCTCCTCTTCCAACAGTCCTCCCTCTGAGCGATCTTCCGAAACGCTTTCTCGACTTTTTCAAAAACAAGACAGAAACTATCAAAAACAAACTTGATGTCCTTTCATCTAACCCACTTGCTTGCGCTGAACTTTCTTTCCATGGCAGACCCCTCACTCATTTCGGACCTGCAACCGACGACTTCGTCAGATGCACCGTACTCAGCTCACCTTCAAAAACATGTGAGTTTGATGCGTTTTCTACCCCTCTGTTAATTGACTCTTTGTTACCTTGCATCACTGCTGTATTCAGCAACTCCTTGGTATCTGTCTACAAGTCTGCTCTAGTTAAACCCCTTTTGAAAAAGATATCCCTTGACCCCAGTGACTTAAAGAACTACCGTCCTGTGTCAAATTTATCTTTTCTGTCAAAAGTCTTAGAAAGAATAGTTCTGTCCCAGCTAAATGAACACCTGCAACATAGCAACCTTCTCAGTCCTCTCCAGTCAGCCTACAGACCCAACCATAGCACTGAAACTGTCCTGCTCAGGATCGTTACCGACCTTCTAACAGCTATGGACAAGACACACATTCTGACACTATTAAATCTCTCTGCAGCCTTCGATGTAATAGATCAGCGAATTCTCCTTACTCGACTTCAACACTCGTTTGGCATTTCTGGCTCAGCCATGTTTTCGTTTCTGTCTTATCTTGTCTTATAAAAAAGCAAGAAGAAAAAAAGCAATCATCAATCTTCGTAAAAGAACATGCAATCACCATGAAATTAATAGTCTGCAGTCTCAGCATACCTCGCTCTACTGTGGCGTTCCACAGGGTTCTGTACTGGGTACTGTGCTTTTCATACTCTACACCCAACCTATCTTTGACCTATTAAGCAAGCACGCAGTCAGTCACCATGCTTTCGCAGATGACAACCAACTCTACAAGATTAGTACACTAGATGCATTTCACCAATCGAGAAACACTCTCTAGAACTGCACTATGGATGTCAAGTCTTGGATGACCGCAAACAAACTTCAACTAAATGACAACAAAACCGAAGCCATGAGCAGACTTTCAAACAGAATGTCTATACACAGTCCTTTGCCGTCTGTCATTCACATCGGGGACGCCGATGTCCCATTTGTGACATCTGTTAAAAAACCTCGGTGTAACCCTGGATTCAAATCTCAGCATGTCTCAACATATAAGCAACACGTGCAAAGCCGCATACATACAAATCAGGCATATAAGTTCCATACGACACCTCCTCACCACTCAAGCAACCCAAACCCTTGTATGTTCTCTTGTCCTCTCTCGGTTAGACTACTGTAACTCTTTATTTTCAGGTTGCCTGCCCTCAGTACTTACTAGACAAACTTCAGAAAGTTCAGAATGCAGCAGAAAGATTTCTGCGTAAAACTAAGACATCTGAACACATCCATCTTATTCTTGAAACTCAGCATTGGCTACCAGTAACGCATCGCATTCAATACAAAATTTCAACTGTCTGTTTCAGTTCCGCCTCTGGAACAGCCCCTCATTATCTGAGAAATCTGAACACATCCGTCTTATTCTTGAAACTCTGAATTGGCTACTAGTAACGCATCGCATTCAATACAAAATTTCAACTGTCAGTTTCAGTTCCACCTCTGGAACGGCCCCTCATTATCTGTCCGATCTCTTTCAACCTGACACTCTAGCAAGACAATTACGATCCGCATCCGACACCTGCCCTCCCTTGCCACCCCTCGTGTAAACACAAAATTACTGTGGTAAAAGATCTTTTTTCTTACGCTGGCCCATCTGTTTGGAACAATTTTCCACAAACACTCCGCCACTCTGCCTCCTCTTTTAAAGCCGCCCTCAAGACGCACCTGCTCAGTAACTATTTCTAAACTCTTTTTTTCCCCCCTCCCCCTTCCCCACAGCCGTGCCTATGCCGACGTTCGACGTGTGCGTGTGTAGGTGTGTGTGTGGGGGGGAGGGGAGGATCAAGTATGTGTGTGTGGGTGTGTATGTGTGGAGGGGGGTTCAGTGTGTGTGTGTGTGTGTGTTGTGTGTGTGTGTGTGTGTGTGTGTGTGTGGTTAGTGTTATTGTAAAGTGCCCTGTGCTCCCAGTGTGTGTGTATGTGTGTATGTGTGTGTGGTGTGTGTGTGTGTGTGTGTGTGTGTGTGTGTGTGTGTGTGTGTGTGTGTGTGTTGTTAGTGTTATTGTAAAGCGCCTTGTGCTCTCAGTGTGTGTGTATGTGTGTGTGTGTGTGTGTGTATGTGGTTAGTGTTATTGTAAAGCGCCCTGTGCTCCTACCGTGTGCGGTAAATGGGCGCTCTAGAAATCCTGATTATTATTATTATTGTTATTATTATTATGTATAGTCCTTCCTCTCCCTTACCCCCTGAGATCTCGGTCCCCGCCAGTACCTCTTCGAAAACATCTCGGCGTTAAACAAGTTGAACCGAACACACACACACACACACACACACACACACACACACACACACACACACACACACACACACACACACACACCACACACACCACACACACACACACACACACACACACACACACACACACACACACACACACACGCACGCACGCACACACACACACACACACACACACACACACACACACACACACACACACACACACACACACACACACACCACACACACACACACACACACACGCACACACACACGCGTGCACATACACGCATACACACGCGCGCGCACGCACACACACACACACACACACACACACACACACACACATACGCACGCATGCACGCACGCACGCACGCACACACACACACACACACACACACACACACATACACGCACGCACGCACGCGCGCCCTCGCACGCGCACACACACACACACAATCAATAAATCAATCAAACAAAAATGGCAGTGTATCAACAATTCAATTCCCTCGGAACGGAGTGGGGAGAGGCGGGGGAGGGAGGTGAAACGTGCAAAGTTTGTTGCGTTTCCGTTACGTGTGCAATACGTAGCCGTCACGTGTACATTGTGCATCCTTCACGTTTATACTTTTTGGATTCGTTACGTGCTCACCGAATTAACCCAGCTTAGCAAATCGGGAGTTACTCCAAGAAGACAGTACTAGTTGTATACCGTCCCCTCCCCCTCCCCGACCTCCCACCACCCCCAACTCTTCTTTTTTTTTTTCTCTCTTTTTTTTTCTTTCTCTTTTTTTCTTTTCTCTCTCTCTCTCTCTCTCTCTCTCTCTCTCTCTCTCTCTCTCTCTCTCTCTCTCTCTCTCTCTCTTTTCTTCTTCTTCTTTTTTTTATAAATTTTTCTTCTTTTTTTCTTTTCCCCCCTCTCTCCTTTCCTCTAAAAATCGTAAAAAGCAACAGTCCCGAGCGTCTACTTCCTGTATCTCGATCTTTACCATCTCCAGAGACCTAAGCTTCTCTCCGCAAACTCTCTCATCCGGACAAAAGTAACAGCTCTGCCTTTCACGACAAGTTACCGCTCGTTCCCCTCCACCTTGCAGAGACGGAATGCCTTATAATCAAAGAATTCCCTAAGCGAACAAAGAAATGGACTTCCCAGAATCCATTTCTGACCGGACAAAATACGTCCTCATTTCCTGAAACCCGTGTTTATCGTTCCCGAGGGTTGTTAGCACGAGCGAAAACTCTCGCGACACCATGACAGATTCTATTAATAGGTGTTGGTGCCCAAATGGGGGAAAGAAAATCATGGGCGAGAACTGTGATTGAAACGAAATCGACCGCCCCCGCCGCCACCACCTCCACCCCCAACCTCCCCCTCCAAACTCCCCCCCCCCCCCCCCGTTACGTCCCCCCCCGTTACGTCCCCCCCAAAACTCCCCCCCGCCCCTCCCCCCCCCCCACCACCACCCACACCCACCCTACACCCACACCCCTCTCTGTCTCTCGGTTTGGAAGACCGTAAGCAGAGTTTGGTCGGAAGAAACAGAAGGGGGGCGGGGGGGGGGGGGGGGGGGGAGAGGGGAAGAGAAGGAAGTCCTACTCCCTTCATAAGTGGAAATGTCGGACGTATCAGTCATAGTTCGGGTTCTGTGTGAGAGTCGAGGCTGTCCGTCCTAACGAGCCTTCTGGTTTCCGTGGACGTAAAGAATTATTGAACCGTGCTTCGGCATTGGTCACAACTTGTCCCTAATATGTCAACTGACATCTGAGGACATCTGAGGACATCACTTCATCACGTATCAGTCGCTCCCAGAGCCTAATCACATTTTCCATCCCTAAACAAAAACAACAACAACAACAACAAAAAACACACAAAAAACAGAAGCTTCTAGGGTTATCAAAAATCTGATCCGTGTGAGTACGATTACTACGTGTTGGTTGCCTAAGTCATGCAGACACGTGTTTCACAACCTGAGCAGCTCATTAATGACAATCGCACCTAAAGGATACAGGATATTATTATGTCTTTCGACGCTCAGTTTCAACGGGTTACTTGCGTCAAAAGTACGAAATCAGTAAATATGAGTACATTATTATATGAAACAAGAATGACTGCAAGCGTTCTAAAACGAGATACAAACATAGAAAAGGGTCAAAAGAACGCTATTTATTAGGGTGAGCCGGTTTGGCCTAGCGGTAAGGCGTTAGGCTGGTAAGCGGAAGGACCTCGGTTCGATACCGCTTCGGCTCTCCTTTCTCTTCAAAAAGGTTGTGGTTTGTGGACACTGTCTTGCGACTTTGTCCATCACTTCCTTCTGAAACATTAAAATGGCTCTCATCGCTGCCCATCTTAATGCAGGAGTCATTCTGGTGGTGACAGTGTAGCGATAGGTATATAATCTCCCTCTTCCCCCACCTCCATACCCCCTCCCCCCCTTCTCCCCGTCCCTAATAAGCCTTATGGTTTCTGTGGACGTTAAGCACCATGTTTACTTACTTACTTATTTATTAGGACAAAAACACAATCTGCAAATTTTCGTTAATAAACATCGTTCTTTTGAACCTTTTATGTGTTTAGATCCTGTATACAATTAATAATTATGAATCTCTTGTGCTGCTTCTAACATGTTACGTCAAAAGGACAAAATTACAATTATGTGCGAGATATTATTTGTAATAATATCAACGTAATTAATGACAATTGTGTGCACGCAACCACTAATTATGTGCATATAATTGTAACTGTGTGCTTTTGAGGCTATAAATAAGCTGCCATAGGATATCAACCCAATACTGACGAATGAAAGCAAAATGGTAGAATCCGTCAGAATGGGAAAATTCTCTCCGGCTGCCAGACCTTTCAAGAACTAATAAAGGGATCCGCTTATGCGGGGGAGGTGGGGGTATATAGTCGTTAATTAGCAATAGTTTAATAGTTTTTAAATGCTAAGGGGGAAAAGAAAAGAAAAGAAACGTTACTGATAATGCTGAAGGAAGTTTGATAGTACTTTGCAAAAAGAAGTAACTCTGCACGCAGGAAACGATGCCCTTGACCTTTTGATCAGAGAGAGAGAGCGAGCGAAAGAAAAGAAAAAAGCTTGAAGATTAAGATCTGGAGGGGGAGGGTGCGGAGAAGGTGGTCCCCAAAGTACTCAGGCTTCAAGAAAATTGAACTCAGGCAAGGAAATATAAGCCTCAACGGTAATAACTACCAGTGGTTGGATCCAATAAATGGATGTAATTTTGTACGAAGACCTATAATTATATAGATCGAAGCGAAAAAGAGAGAGAGAAAAAAAGAAAGAAAAAAAGAAGAAGAGAGAAAAAATGGAGAAAAATAAAACAGAGAGAAAAGAAAGGAAAAAAAAAACACAGAAGAAGAATTGATTGTTGAGGCATTATATTTATTTCTGGAAGACCCTGAAGGAAGTTTGATCAGAAAGCGGGGCGAAATCAGTTCCAAACATTAAAAAATCTGTAATAAATAAATAAATGAACATAACAATAATGGAAGAAAGGTCTACTCGCTACCTGTCTATTGGGTGCATCAGACCCTCCGGAAGCCGAATCTGTGCAATACACACACACACACACACACACACACACACACACACACACACACACACACACACACACACACACACACACACACACACACACACACACACACACACACAGAAAGAGAGAGAGAGAGAGAGATTAATCGATTGATTGACTGATTGGTTGATTGACTGACTGATTGAACTTTAATACTCAAGGATAAAGATTTCAGGCAGAATTAAGCCTAGTGTTACAATCTGTCCTTGTTAAAACACAACAATAACAACAAAAACAACAAAAGCACCGATCCATCTATGTAATGTCAACAAGAACGCAATAGCAGCGCATAAAACATTATCCCTTCACACATAGTCATAAATTAAATCTAGTCAACAGCCGCATACATATTTATAATAAGAGGAAACAACTATGGGGCCTAAAACAGCAAGACAGCCAGACAGACTTAGACAGACAGAGAGAGGGAGAGAGAGAGAGAGAACTTGCAGTACAAACCATTTTTTTTTTTAAAGAAGAGGGAAAAACGGCAACGGACAAAGTGTTAACTGCCTTGAACAAAATTCCGCAGAGGATCCGCTAACGTTAGAAATTAGTTAATGGGGACGCCGAGCCTGCAAAGCGGCTTTTTTTGTTTTGTTTCTCTTCTTCTTCTTCTTCTTCTTCTTCTTCTTCTTCTTCTTCTTCTTCTGCTCTGCTCTTCTTCTTCTTCTTCTTCTTCTTCTTCTTCTTCTTCTTCTTCTTCTTCTTCTTCTTCTTCTTCTTCTTCTTCTTCTTCTTCTTCTTCTTCTTCTTCTTCTTCTCATAGTATTTTCTCATAGTAACATCAATACCCAGTTGCTGCTACAGTCACAGTCAGTGTGTGTGTGTGTGTGTGTGTGTGTGTGTGTGTGTGTGTGTGTGTGTGTGTGTGTGTGTGTGTGTGTGTGTGTGTGTGTGTGTGTGTGTGTGTGTGTGTGTGTGTGTTGTGTGGTGTGTGTGTGTGTGTGTGTGTGTGTGTGTGTGTGTGTGTGTGTGTGTGTGTGTGTGTGTGTGTGTGTGTGTGTGTGTGTGTGAGAGAGAGTGTGTGTGTGTGTGTGTCTATCTGTCTGTCTGTCTGTCTCTCTGTGTCTCTGTGTCTGTGTCTGTGTTTCCGTATAATACTTTATGTAAATTGTTTTTGAATTTGATAGGACTGTGCTCTACACGTGTATAGAATAGCATATTTAAGTTAATATGTATTATGCGAGCGCTCAGTGCGTTGATGAGCGCAATAAATATACATTATTATTATTATTACTATTATCCGTAAGGTGCTTTGTGTGGGTTATGTTGGTGGGACTGTGCCCTATGTGTGTATAGAGTATCATATTTAGGTTAATATGTGTCATGTGAGCGCACAGGGCGTTGATGAGCGCATAATAATTGTACATCATTATTTTTATTTTCTTCTTCTTCTTTTCTTCTTCTTCTTCTCTTCTTCTCTTCTTCTTCTTCTTCCAATGTGTATGCAGCAAAAATACTTTTTCGCTTCGCCTTTTACCTCTTCAGAGTACAGCCATCTTTGTTCGCACTTTACATTCCAATGAAGAGGACAAAAAGAGCAGGTAACTGTTCATCAAATGCCGCACTTCCGCCACACATGCCAGCCTTGTTCTTGACGTCACAGACACTGACTGTCAAACACAAAATGTCAGCACGCACGACAGTGTTTTAGCGACTTTCAACTTTCAGACGTCGACATTTTTTTAATTTATTTTTTATTTTTATAAACTAGATTATATTTTGACTGGGGAAATAGGTTGTTGAGAATCATTACTTTACTGCATTATTTCCTGTCTATGGGGTCGTAACCAATCCGGCCTTTAATAAGATTGTGCAATGACTCGTTTTCAGGAAAGATGGGACACGATTCAAGCTCAAGGCAACGGACCAGTAGACTTGCATTACACAAAAGGTGAAACTGATGATATTTTTTGCTTGTTTTGTTTAACAGTGCTCTAAGCAAGAAGAGTGCAATAATTATTGCAGAATGCGTACGATAGTGTTTGCCCTAAACAAGGGACTTAATTGTACACTGCAGTTGAAGTTGTAGGAAAGCAAAGATCACTGCATACAGCGGTTTTCACGTGGAGCTCTTTTGGCTGCTTAAGGTCTTCCAAACATCATTGGTGTGTGCGGGGTTGGGAGGGGGATGCACGTAACCAATGACAACATTCCCAACAGAGCGTTTCGAGCTGCCAGTCTCTCGAAGAGTTCCAGCCATTCAGTGTCTGTCAGAAAGAGTGGGGTTTCCGGGGCTGTCGGTTGCTGGATACGCTTCTTCGTAACACGGCTAAAGCACGGGAGATCTAAAAACTGATTATAGGCTTGGTTTCGTCTCACGTGTTGCCGCTATTATAACCTTGAACAGATCGAACTCCATTCCCTGTAAACCCTCTCTGTCTGTCTGTCTGTCTGCCTGCCTGTCTGTCTGTCTGTCTCTCTCTCTCTCTCTCTCTCTCTCTCTCTCTCTCTCTCTCTCTCTCTCTCTCTCTCTCTCTCTCTCTCTCTCTCTCTCTCTCTCTCTCTCTGAGAATGCACAAAAAGTCTTAAATTAAGCGGGATGTCGTGTGACATGAGATAATCAAGTGGGAAACACTTCCTTGGACGTCAAATGACGGTCTAAGGACAGGGAATGGGCTAACGCTATTGAAGAAGCTTGCCTGGAGCAAATGAGATTTGTTTTGTTGTTGTTGTTCTTGGTGTTATTTTCGTCGTTGCGGTTGTTGTTGCTGCTGCTGCTGCTGTTGCTGTTGTTTTTGTTGTTGTTCTTGTCGCTTTTGTTGTTGTTGGTATTGTTGAGGGTGTGGTTGTACTGTTGTTGTTGCCCAGTTGCAATTGTTGTTGCTGTTGTTGTTTTCAATTCTGTTGTTGACGCTGCTTTTTTATTTTTTGTTGTTGTTGATTGTTTTGTATTTTGTTGATTTGTTACTGTTTTTTCTTCTTCTTCTTCTTTTATTTTATATTTTTTATATTTTTTATGTTTGTTTCTTTTTGTCTGTCGCCGTCGTTTTGTTTGTTTTTCTTTCTTTCTTTCTTTCTTCTTCTTCTTCTTCTTCTTCTTCTTCTTCTTCTTCTTCTTCTTCTTCTTCTTCTTCTTCTTCTTCTTCTTCTTCGTTGTTACTGCTGCTGCATTGTCGCTGTCATTGTTCCTCATATGGACCACTAAACCCCCGTCACCCAAATACAAAACAGTGGGACGGGGCGGGGGGTGGGTGTAGGTGGGTAGAATCGAGAGGGGTGCGGGGGTGGCAGGGGGGATTGTAGTAGGATTGTTGACGAAACAGATGAGAAACTTTATGGTCTGCATGCACGAAGTGCTTCGGCATCAACGTTCGTTATGGTGAACATCTCGTGAGTGCCACCGCCATGACACAGAGAGCAAAATCAATATTAAATTAACCGTAGATCCTGACGTTTTTTGGCGTGCTTTTTTTCTTTTCTTTCTTTTTTCTTTGTTCGTGTGTGTGTGTGTGTGTGTGTGTGTGTGTGTGTGTGTGTGTGTGTGTGTGTGTGTGTGTGTGTGTGTGTGTGTGTGTGTGTGTGTGTACGTGTGTGTGTACGTGTGTGTGTGTTTGTCTGTATGTGTGTGTGAGTTAGTGTGTGTGTGTGTGTGTGTGTGTGTGTGTGTGTGTGTGTGTGTGTGTGTGTGTGTGTGTGTGTGTGTGTGTGGTGTGTGCGTGCGTGTGTGCTGTGGTGCGTGCGTGTGTGGTGTGTGTGTGTGTGTGTGTGTGTGTGTGTGGTGCGTGGTGCGTGCGTGTGCGTGCGTGGTGTGGGTGTGGGTGGGTGGGTGAGTGGATGTGTGTGTGTGTGTGTGTGTGTGTGTGTGTGTGTGTGTGTGTGTGTGTGTGTGTGTGTGTGTGTGTGTGTGTGCGTCTGCGCTTTGCTTCTCTCTGTCTCTATCTACATATCATATAAAAGTGTCTGTAACAGGCTGAACAAGACTATTGTCACTCAAGATACATTTGTGACTGACTTGACATAACAGCATCTAGGTGGCTGTGTCTGTCTGCATGCACCGCACATCTTATGTGTGACTCCTTTAACCCCTTCACTGCCCCAGCCTGGAAAATTTCCGGGCTGAAAGATGGACGGACGTGGACTGCAGACATTACATTTTCCGGTCTTCTAACATCTGCTTTCAATGCTAAGCGTTTTGATGAAAATCATCTCTCATGCCAGTGCGAAAACGAAGATAAAAAGGCTTAAGGGTTTCATATTTCGTACTTTTGCTGGGCATTTTTAAGTGACATCGTGGCAGTGAAGGGGTTAACAGCACACCGCTCGCATTATGCTTATCATTCGCCGGATGCATGCACCTGAGAGCAAAATCGTATACTTGGCACTGTGGTCACGAAAGCAACAGGCATTTAGATACCCTCGTGATTGGCTACACGGACACGGCAACATTTAACCCCTTCGCTGCCATGATGTCACTTAAAAACGACCAGTAAAAGTGCAAAATTTGAAACCCGTAACTGTTTCTGTCTTCTTTTTCGCACAGGCGCGTGAAAGAATTTTCATCGAAACACTCAGCTTGAAAGCAGATGTTATAGGAGCGGAAAATATACTGTTTGCACGCCGGCGCGTCAGTGCAGCTTTCAGCCCGGACATTTTACAGGCTGGGGCAGTGAAGGGGTTAAGATATCGTTAACTCGTTTGACATACCACCACTCGTATTATATTCAGTACTCGGTTGGATGTAGCGGACAGCGCAGTCGTGTACCTGATATTAGTAACAACGTCATGGGTGTGAGGGGGTGGGGGATTGGGGGTGGGGGTGGGATACACGTAACTAATGACATGATTCTCAACAGCGCGTTCTGATCCGCCAGTCTCCCGAAGAATTCCAGCCAAACAGAACAGAGACAGACAGACAGACAGAGGGGGAGAGAGACAGAGACATACACAGAGAAAGATAGACAGACAGACACATACAAACAGACAGAGAGATACAGAGACAGAGAGAGACAGAGACAGACAGACAGAAAGATAGAGACAGACAGATAGAGACAGACCGAGAGATACAGAGACAGACAGACAGACAGACAGAGGGGGAGAGAGACAGAGACATACACAGAGAAAGATAGACAGACAGACACATACAAACAGACAGAGAGATACAGAGACAGAGAACAGAGCAGACAGACAGAAAGATAGAGACAACAGTAGAGAAGACGAATACAGAGACAGACAGACAGCGAAAGGGAGAGAAAACATACAAGAGAAGATAGACGAGACAACACATACAACAGAAGAGAGATAGAGACAAGAGAAGACAGACAGACAGAAAGATAAGCGCAGATGAGACGAGAGGATACAAGACAGAAGACGAAGACAGGGAAGGACAAACATAACAGAAGATAGACAGACAGCATACAAACAGACAGAGAACAGAGACAGAGAGGCAGAGACAGACAGAGAAAGATGGACAGACAGATAGAGACAGCGAGAGATACAGAGACAGACAGACAGAGGGCAGAGATGAGAGAAGAGACAAAAACAGAAGACAGAGACAGAGAGACAACAGAGACAGAAGATAAAGAGAGAGAGAGAGAGTAGAGACGAGACAGAGCAGAAAGAAGAGACAGACAGAGAGTAGGAGCAGACCAAGATACAGAAGAGAGAGAGAGAGAGAGAGAGAGAGAGAGAGAGAGAGAGAGAGAGAGAGAGAGAGAGAGAGAAGAATGAATGAATGAATGAATGAATAAACTTTATTTTACGAGGGTAGTGGAGAAGACTCGAGGTCTTTTTACATCCAGCCCTCGCCCATGAGGGAAACTACTATTAACTAAGGATACAATGAGCTACAGTATGTTGAGTACATGTACATTCATACAAACCATGTTGAAATGGACACCAGTAAACCGAGAAACAAGTAATGAATAAAAATTAATTATATATATTATATATTATATATATATATATATATAATATATATATATATATATATATATATATATATATATATATATATATATATATATATACCTATAAAGATTAGCTTGATCTGGGGTAAACACATACACGCGCGCACGCACATAAGATTAAGAACATGTTTGTCATCGAAAGCTACATGCACATAGAGCACAGACACACAAAATTTATGGGCTGCCTGAAGCAGCACAACACAGGTTGGAGCAGCACATGGAGAGATACATACATCTATGATCATGGTTTCACGTAACACCTAAGAGAGATAGCATATGAAGCGTAAGACGCTTTCTAAACACTGAAGGACTGACTGGAAGCCTCAATTCGCTGGGCAATGAGTTCCAGAGAGCAGGACCAGAATAAACCAGGCTGGACTTGAATAAATATATCCCTGATATTGGCACATTTAGCTTTTTTGATGAATTCCTCGAACTTTGATTAATCAATAATTTTGTTGAGAGAGAGAGAGACAGAGACACAGACAGACAGACAGAGACAGAGAGACACAGAGAGACAGAGACACACAGAGAGACACACACAGAGACAGAGACACAGAGAGACAGAGTCAAACAGACAGACAGAGACAGAGAAACAGAGAGAGAGAGACAGAGAGACAGAGAGAGACAGAGACACACACAGAGAGACAGATACAAACAGAGACAGAGAAACAGAGAGAGAGAGGGGGGAGAGAGAGAGACAGAGAAGAGAGAGACAGACAGACAGAGAGAGGAGGAGGAGGCTGCTGGCGGGAAGACAGACA
>JABMCL010003432.1:35000-42500 GCA_018857735.1 Alviniconcha marisindica | reverse complement strand
TTGCAGACCTAGCGGCTACGAAAGTACTAGTACTGCAGACCTAGTGACTATGAAGGTACTAGTACTGCAGATCTAGTGGCTATGAAGGTACTAGTACTGCAGATCTAGTGGCTATGAAAGTACTAGTACTGCAGACCTAGTGGCTATGAAAGTACTACTACTGCAGACCTAGTGGCTATGAAAGTACTACTACTGCAGACTTAGTGGCTATGAAGTACCTAGTGGCTATGAAAGTACTAGTACTGCAGACCTAGTGGCTATGAAAGTACTAGTACTGCAGTCCTAGTGGCTATGAAAGTACTAGTACTGCAGTCCTAGTGACTATGAAGTACCTAGTGGCTATGAAAGTACTAGTACTGCAGACGTAGTAGCTATGAAGGTACTAGTACTGCAGACC
This sequence comes from Alviniconcha marisindica, assembly GCA_018857735.1. Lineage (NCBI taxonomy): Eukaryota > Metazoa > Mollusca > Gastropoda > Provannidae > Alviniconcha > Alviniconcha marisindica. The sequence continues at coordinate 42,103 of JABMCL010003432.1, read as the reverse complement.
TAGTGGCTATGAAGTACCTAGTGGCTATGAAGGTACTAGTACTGCAGTCCTAGTGGCTATGAAGTACCTAGTGGCTATGAAGGTACTAGTACTGCAGTCCTAGTGGCTATGAAGTACCTAGTGGCTTTGAAGGTACTAGTACTGCAGACCTAGGGGTTTTCAGCACGTTAACCGCTTGCACCTCCTCCACTCTGTACAGAGACAGCCGCCCTGCCGCGATGGTTTCATTGGTTGGTTAAATTGCTTAACGCCGAGTTGTCTCCGAAGGAGGTACTGGCGGGGATCGAGATCCCAGGAAGTGGAGGATGAGGGAGACTGCGCCTAACGCTACACTGTCACCACCAGAATGACTCATGCATTAAGATGAGCAGCGATGAGAGCCGTTTTAATGTTTCATTAACAGTGAGGGGCAAAAAATCTGACACAGAACGAGCCCCGGAGCGCTCGTGCAGAATCAGCCTACAAGAGTTATTTGCCGCTCGAAAGACGTAACACAAATACAACAACAAAGCCCTGAGTCGCCTACGGTAACTCCCACCTGGAATGCGTATAAATACAAGGTACATAAACTCCACCAGAGATGCATCCTCTCGCTAATTAATTCCCTTGTGTGTTGATTCTGTGACTGCAAAGCCACAAAGATACTATATATCTCCAAACTACAACCTTTTGAAGAGAGAAGAGAGCCGAAGCGGAACCGAACCGAGGTCCTTCCGCTTGCCATCCTAACGCCTTACCGCCAGGCCAGGCCGGCTCACCCTATGGCGGTGGACATGTTAAATAAGCGGTTTTTCGTTGTTGTTGTTGTTGTAGTGGTTGTTGTTGTTGTTGATGTTGTTGTTGTTGTTTAATATATTGAAAAAAATCTTCGCGTGGAGGTTACTTGCAACTGAATAAAGGTCATAAAAAAATTATGAAGAAGAAGAAAAACCGAGCAATGATTTTATTTTTATTTTTATGAAAAGATTATCTTTCAAACTGTCCCCAAGGCTTCCGTGATCGATCCGATCCGAACTAATCTCTACAAAACCCTTGAAGTTCTTCTCCCAGAAATCACGAACATTTTCCAAGAATCACCCTATCAGGCCCCGTTTACTCTGATTTCATAACAGCAGGCGTAAAACCCTTGATAAAGAAGCCATTACTTGATCCATATGAACTGAAAAATGACAGCCATTTTTAATCTAATCTTTCCGTAAAAATAGTATGGAACAACTTGTTCTTCAGCAACTTGCCTCGCATCTGTCAAAACTCAATCTGCTCTGCATCCATCAGTCTGTTTTCCGGTCCGGGCACGTACAGCACGTATACTTCTTCTCCGAAAACGCAACGATCTTCTCACTTCTCTCGATGATAACAAAATTAGGTTATATATCTTCCTATGGGATCTCTCTGCAGCCTTTGACACTATCGACTATGGAATTCTTCGTTCTCGCGTCAAACATGACTTTGGCAATCATGGAACAACCCGTAACTGGTTTCGAACATTTCTGACATAGAGCAATTATGTCCTCATAGACGAAAAAAGAAAAGGAAAAAAGTCCCTGGACTTCTGTGTTTCTCAAGGCTCTGAGCCGGGTCTGTACCGTTATAGTGTATACAACACCACTTCCATGCCCCATCGAATAGCGTTCTACTCGTCACGAAATGTTCGCAGACGACATACAACTCAATCACTCCGAATCGCCTTAAAATAACTCAGACTTGGTCCGCTCACTTCACGATTTTGTCAAAGATATCGGGCAGCAAGACTGAATCTGTTCGCTTCTTATCATCAGCTTCTGTCAACACGACTTTGCAATACCTACAGACAATCGCTCTCCGCAATACCGAGTTTGCTGGACTCGTCCGCAACCATGGCTTCATCTTCGATCTTTCAATGAAACCACACATCATCAAAACATGTAAGGCTGCATGGATTGAAATCAGACGCATGAGTTCCATTAGCCAATATCTCACTGAAGACGCAACCAAGGCACTACCTCGGGAATCCTGTCCAAATTAGACCACTGCAATTCCTTACTGACAGCCAGGCGGTGGTATACAAACCGTCTTCAAACCACCGCAAGATGTACAAACCTATGCATCCAAACTCGTCCTTAAATATAGTGAGCAGAACACGCTAAACCCCTTTTCAAGCAACTGCTGTGGCTCTCCATAGAACAGAGAATTAAACACAAAAGAGCTTGTTTCTACTATCAGATCATCACTGGCACATACTGCTCCCCAGTACTTGACTGCACTTGCCCAGATCTATGTCCCTTTTAGGTCTCTCTGTTCGTCTTGGGGTGACAGAACCTTTCGCATTCTCACCTTCAGAGCATCAACTAACCTTAAAAAAGCATGATGGTCTTGCTTTCTACCTCTCTGCTGCAGAAATCTGTGTGTGTGTGTGTGTGTGTGTGTGTGTGTGTGTGTGTGTGTGTGTGTGTGTGTGTGTGTGTGTGTGTGTGTTTTGTGTGCGTGTGGCGTGTGTGTGTGTGTGTGTGTTGTGTGTGTGTGTTTTTGTATGTGTGTGTGTGTGTGTGTGTGTTGTGTGTGTGTGTGTGTGTGTGTGTGTGTGTGTGTGTGTGTGTGTGTGTGTGTGTTGTGTGTGTGTGTGTGTGTGTGTGTGTGTGTGTGTGTGTGTGTGTGTGTGTGTGTGTGTGTGTTTGTGTGTGTGTTTCACTGTGCCTTATATGCATTCTTTTATTAATTTAGCTTTTGTTTGTTTATACCATCTAAACCATATGGTGTGTTTTGTGTTTTCGATCTCCCTGATATAACCGCATTGGTTGACTGGGCGTAAAACACCTATTTACTTGTGTTTTTGCTTTGTTTTTGTTTTTAATTAAGTTGTAGCCCGCCTTGAGTCGCTGAAAGCGGTATATAAATTCCATACATATATATGAGGACCTACGTAGGAGTCCTATGCAATTCGAAAGGTTTTCTGAGCTGTATTTTCCTTGAATCGTTTTCTTCTTCGCTGGCATAAAATCGAAATCGTCAGACGATGACATCAGAAGTGGGACGCTGTTCTTCGCCCCCTTATGCTTGAGTGTATTGATGCATGTCGTAGCAAACTTGTGGGCCATTTCCCTTTGTCTGATGTGTTGCTCAATTGGCCTGTCAACTCCTTTGTTTGTTGCTTTGCTTCGTTTGGTTTTCAGTTTCTATTTGTTGTTGTTGTTGCTGTTATTGGGTGTTTTTTGTTGTTGTTGATGGTGTGTGGCTGCTTTTTTCTTTGTTGTTGTTGTTATTGTGTTGTGTTGTTTTGTTGATGTTGTTGTTTAACTATTTGTGTTTGTATTATGTTTGTTGTTGTTGTTGCTGTTGTTGTTGTGTTGTTGTTGTTGTTGTTGTTGCTCTGCTGCTGCTGCTGCTGCTCTCTCTCTCTCTCTCTCTCTCTCTCTCTCTCTCTCTCTCTCTCTCTCTCTCTCTCTCTCTCTCTCTCTCTCTCTCTCTCTCTCTCTGATTTTTGTGTTTATTTGTTTGGGGTTTTCTTCTAATTGTTTTAACTTTTGCAACTACTGCATTGCAAACGTTTTGTTTTTTCTTTTCTTTTCTTTTGTTCACCGTGCTTTTTGTTGTTGTTGTTGTTGTTTGTTTGTTTGTTTGTTTGTTTGCCTTGAAGCTGTGTTTGTTGTTGTTGTTGTTAAAAGAAATGTATGGGAACGTTACAAAGCTTACAGCTCTTAATTTACTTAATCATAATCAGTTACTTGTTCGGTCCCGATAAGAACAATAGCAATAATAAACGATGCAGTGAACGTACCTTAACTTGCAGTAGTCTTTGAGTGTTCCAGTGCTAAAACTATGCTTTGTGCTTGTATCGGCAGTAAGTAACTAAGTTGGTGTTTAGCGCCACTCAACCAGTACGGTTTTATAGGACGATACACATTTTGTCAGCACACAGTAATCGTTAAAAAAAAATATGTACATGCTAAAACTGGTATATATTCAGATTTTACCAACTTAAAAAGTGGGTAAAATATACGAACAGAAATAAAACTTATCTAAAAGTTTATGCTCTATCAAAAAATATTGATTTCTTTCAAAAAAAAGCTTCTTCTTCTATTTTTAAAATTTAGGTGAAATGTCTTGGAAAAGCATACGCAGTGATTAAGCAGTAAAATGGCTCTCTTATTTCAATAAAATCCGTATACAGTCCATCTATCCGATGCACATTGGTGGCTTCTCACCTTCAATAAAAAGGAATGAGTGATATAAGAATGACCAATGTGCAATCGGGAATTATGACAGTCTCTCCTTTTGTGTTTGTGCGAGGACACAATACACTCTTTCAAATTTGGAAATATTTGACGTAAAAAAATTTAAAAAAGATTTTACAACAGTTGCAAGTAAAAGCAGGCGTACACTCTTCGTTAGCATGCTATTGGGTGGAATCTTTGTAATAAACTCTCAACGTACTCAGAAGGTATTAATCGAACCTCTTCATGAGAGCCGTTTTCAATTCTAAGGTGGGCCGCAGGTGTCAAAGGCGTCTTGTCAATAACTTATCGATTAGGCAACTGCTGCCACGTGTACACATAGTGTAGTTAATGTCTATGTTTGTCTTTCTCCTGTTTGTCTAAGAATAGTGGTAAAGGTTGTACACAAATATTGACAGGATTATTGGCAAATCGTGGGTACCTTATACTCAGCACGTTTATTCATAAGAAAACTTTCTATTATACATAGAAAAAAGTTCCACTTTAACATGAAATGTCGCCTGAAATACGTTCAAATGTGAATCTATATTCAAACTGATGAATTCACTCTGAAGGTCATTTACTTTTATGTCATGAGACAGGGACTGGATAGGGGGCGAGATGGCTAGGGGACGAGTGGGGTGAGGTTGGGGGGGGGGGGGGTCAAGTCTTGTAGATGAAAGAGTTTTTAGATGATCAGAAGGTGTGTCATGTGTCAGCTTCTTTTGAGCTCTCGTGGCAGCCAGTCTGGAAATGTAATTGCAAAAATGTTACAGAGAAATGATTATCAGGCATAACAGCATACTGTCACGAAACGATTATTTCTTATCCAGAATCTGTCCATTTTTCAATTCCTAATTGTCAGAAACTAGTTGGGTGGAAATCCTCTGCGCGTCCTCACACGTGTGTGTGTGTGTGTGTGTGTGTGTGTGTGTGTGTGTGTGTGTGTGTGTGTGTGTGTGTGTGTGTGTGTGTGTGTGTGGTGTGTGTGTGTGTGTGTGTGTGTTGTTGTGTGTGTGTGTGTGTGTGTGTGTGTGTGTGTGTGTGTGTGTGTGTGTGTGTGTGTGTGTGTGTGTGTGTGTGTGTTGTGTGTGTGTGTGTGTGTGTGTGTGTGTGTGTGTGTGTGTGTGTGTGTGTGTGTGTGTGGTGTGTGAGTGTGTGTGTGTTGTGTGTGTGTGTGTGTGTGTGTGTGTGTGTGTGTGTGTGTGTGTGTGTGTGTGTAGTGTGTGTGTGTGTGTGTGTGTGTGTGTGTGTGTGTGTGTGTGTGTGTGTGTGTGTGTGTGTGTGTGTGTGTTGTGTGTGTGTTGTGTGTGTGTTGTGTGCTGTGTGGTGTGTGTTGTGTTTCGTGTGTGTGGTGTGTGTTGTGTTTGTCTGTTTCTTTCTCTCTGTCTCTGTCTGTCTCTCTGACTGTCCTGTCTGTCTGTCTGTCTGTCTGTCTGTCTGTCTGTCTGTCTCTGCTCTTCTCGTCTTCTGTCTCTCTGTCTCTCTCTCTCTCTCTCTCTCTCTCTCTCTCTCTCTCTCTCTTCTCTCTCCTCTTCTCTCTTCTCTCTCTCTCTCTCTTTCTTTTGTTTTGTTGTTGTTTTTGTTTTTTTTTTTTGTTTTTTTTTATTTTCGTACTAATTTAGTATTCATTTCTTTTTCCTTGTTGATATTGTCGTTTTTATTAAGCTTAATTTTATCCCTCCCCTTCCCTTGCTCTCTCTGTAAATTACCCAGTTTTTGTTTGTTTTTGTTTTTGTGTGTGTGTGTGTGTGTGTGTGTGTGTGTGTGTGTGTGTGTGTGTGTGTGTGTGTGTGTGTGTGTGTGTGTGTGTGTGTGTGTGTGTGTGTGTGTGTGTATGCTTAACTGTGTTTTAGACTTTTTGCTCCAGTTGTTTTTCACTGCTATTTTTTCATTTCCGTTGCAATCGCTGTCTGGTTTTATATGTGTTGTTGTTGTTATTATTATTATTATTTTATTAATTGTTCTTTTTTTATTTTTACTGATGCTGTATTTGTCTATAGCCTTCTGTAATAATATTTAACTGTGAATGTCTTGGTTATTAGTAGTACTGTAGCAACGGCAGATATGTGAATCGGCCTTTGTGCTAATATCTTCACCGTTGAGAATAAAGTTCAATCAATCAATCTCTCTCTCTCTCTCGCCAGTAAGTGGATGTGCATGACCGGTATGAAAGTGAATGTAGTCGTTCGTACACTTTTATTATCATAATATGTGACCGTGCTCAGGCGCCTGTGGGTCTCTTATTTCCCCCGTTGAAAAGGACAGAAAACCTATACTCGTTAGAATGTGACAATGTCAATGTCAGCGTCTCTCGCCTTTACTCATACTCTGTATTTGTATGTATGTGTGTATGTGTGTGTGTGTGTGTGTGTGTGTGTGTGTGTGTGTGTGTGTGTGTGTGTGTGTGTGTGTGTGTGTGTGTGTGTGTGTGTGTGTGTGTGTATGCGAGCGCGTGATAGAGTGTGTGTGTGTGTGTATGCATGTGTGTGTGCGTGCGTGCGTGCCAGCGAAAATGTGTGCGTGTGTGCATGCGTGCGTGTGTGTGTGAGTGTGTGTGCATGCGTGCGTGCGTGTGCGTGCGTGCGTGCGTGCGTGCGTGTGTGTGTGTGTGTGTCTGTGTGTGTGTGTGTGCATGTGCGTGCGTGCGTGCGTGCGTGAGTGAGTGAGTGAGTGTGCATGTGCGATGCGTGGTGCGGCGGGATCATAGTGCATGTCATATCCTGGAGATCTGTGCCTTCCTGTCCCCTTTGGGAAATATGAGACAAATAATCAAATGGTAGTCTCATTCTCAGCGTCGGCTGGTTAGGAATATACGGTAATAGCCTGTACCTAAATTGGCTTCCTAGATCACGAGCTCCATGCTACGGCTTGCTAACGTCCAGCCTCTATCGTTCTTACACACTGTTTTCA
>JABMCL010003432.1:27500-30000 GCA_018857735.1 Alviniconcha marisindica | reverse complement strand
CGGAGCACTGATTGGTGAACTGTTTTAAGGCACACCGTAACCTTTTGCCCCGGCGGAAATCTACAGGAGTCAGGAGACATATTGTGTGCCTTCAAAACAATGCCATTTTAGCAGCCAAGACCTAAGACACTGGTCATAATTACTGGCCACGTGCGGTTAAACGAAAGTGGATTGGTAGGCTGTACATTATAGACCAGCGTGCATATATCCCTATGATGAACGCAGAACCGATATTATGGTTCTATTCTGGTTTAAAAGTCTGATTTGGCTACAGCTCGCCTGCCTTCGCAACTCCCCCCCGCCCGCCCTCCCCCCCCCCCCCCCCCCCCCCCCGCCCCCCCCCCCCCCCCCCCCCACACACCGCTACTCTCTCTCTCTCTCTCTCTCTCTCTCTCCTCTTTTCTCTCTCATCTCTCTCTCTCCTCTCTCTATCTTTCGTGTTTAATACAAGTGCTCTAGCAGATACTCTGACCCAAGCGGATGAAATTGCAGATGCAGAGACAGATGAGGAAATGCCTGAAGTTTTGTTTAATGAAGCAATTTCCAAACAAGAGGTTGTGGCTAGTATTGGCAAGTTGAAATCAGGGAAAAGTGCAGGTGTTTAATACAAGTGCTCTAGCAGATACTCTGACCCAAGCGGATGAAATTGCAGATGCAGAGACAGATGAGGAAATGCCTGAGGTTTTGTTTAATGAAGCAATTTCCAAACAAGAGGTTGTGGCTAGTATTGGCAAGTTGAAGTCGGGGAAAAAAGTGCAGGTCCAGACAAGATAATAGGCGAAATGCTAAAACATGCTAATGAAGTAGTCATTGATTTTCTAGTGAAGCTTTTTAACAAAATATTCGATGGTGGAATGTTTCCCCGAGAGTGGTCAAAATCAATCATTGTGCCTATTCATAAAAAAAGCGGACGTAAATCAACCAGATAATTATCGGGGTATAGCCTTGACAAGTGTTATAAGTAAAGTGTACACCAATATTCTGAACAAACGACTCTCAGAGTGGGCAGAGGTGGAAGAAAAGATCATCGAGGAACAGGCTGGTTTCAGAGCAGGCTATAGCACTGTGGACCATATATTTTCTCTGTATGCGATGGTACAAAAATACTTACTCAAGCACAAAGTTGTATGTAGCCTTCGTAGATTTTAAGAAGGCATTTGATTCCGTGAACAGAAACGCGCTATGGTCCGTGTTAAGAAAAAATGGTGTAAATGGAAAACTCTACATGGCTCTAAGGGGTATATACAATTCGGTTATAGCATGTGTACGTGATAAATGCTCATATTCTGATCATTTTGCCTGTCCAGGAGGTGTAAAACAAGGTTGCCTGCTTTGTCCTTTGATGTTTTCCTTTTTCATCAATGAATTAGCCATAGAAGTGTCAAAAACAGGTAAGCATGGTATTCAGTTGATCCCTGGTACCATTGAAATATTTCTGTTACTTTTTGCTGACGATGTCATACTCTTGTCAAATACAATAGTAGGCTTGCAAAGCCAACTTGATAGTTTGAAAAGGGAAGCAGACAGATTGTACTTAACGGTAAACTTAGAAAAAAATAGCATTATGGTGTTTCGTATGGGTGGTCACCTCGCTCCACGAGAAAAGTGGTTGTATGGTAATGCAGTCGTTAAAGTGACAAACGCATATAAGTATTTGGGCATGATTTTTACTACAAAATTGAGTGTGAGTGCTGCTTTGTCTGATGTGTGTAAAAAAAAAAAAAAAGAAGGGTGTGATGGAGATTCAGAAATCAATGAAAAGATTAAATACAATAGATCCATGTTTATTCTGGAAACTCTTCGACGCTCAAATCACTCATATCTTGACGTATGCAGCAGAAGTTTGGGGATTACATGACACAAAACAAATTGAAAAAGTTCATACATTTGCCATCAAACGATTTCTGAATGTTCCACTACACTGTTCAAACAAAATGATATATGGAGAAACTGGCAGATATCCACTGTTTATTACAACATATGTAAAATGTATTAAGTTTTGGTTACAACTGACCAGATTACCAATGACAAGAATATGTAGACAGGCGTATGAAATGCTTTTGCTACAACATGAAGCGGGCAAACAGAAATTTGGGGAACGAATGTTAAAGCTGTTTTGGTGGAAAATGGATTTGGCATTGTGTGGTTGTGCCAGAGTGTTGGCTATGAGACACATTTTATAGCTGAATTTAAAGACAGGCTTATTTGCTGCTACAAGCAAAACTGGCATTCGGAGATGGAAAGTGACGATAAATACAGATGGTTTTATTCATTCAAATGCGCCTTCGAAGCTGAAAAATATTTAATGTGCATTACAAACAAATGGTTGCGAGGTATGTATGCTAGGTTTAGATTAAGAGCGTGTGGACTTAAAAGTCACAAACAATGGTTTTCCACCGAACAACAGGGAGATTTTACCTGCCCAATGTGTGGTCAAGAGAGAGAAGACGAAATACACTTTATTTTTCATTGTCAGGCCTATACAGACCTGCGAAAGAAT
>JABMCL010003432.1:7500-10000 GCA_018857735.1 Alviniconcha marisindica | reverse complement strand
AGATTAGGGCGCGCGCGCGCGCGTGTGTGTGTGTGTGTGCGTGTGTGTGTGTGTGTGTGTGTGTGTGTGTGTGTGTGTGTGTGTGTGTGTGTGGGTGTGTGTGTGTGTGTGTGTGTGTGTGTGTGTGTGTGTGTGTGTGTGTGTGTGTGTGTGTGTGTGTGTCGTGTGTGTGTGTGTGTGTCTGTGTGTGTGTCTGTGTGTTGTGTGTGTGTGTGTGTGTTGTGTTGTGTGTGGGTGTTGTGTGTGTGTGTTGTGTGTGTGTGTATGTGTGTTGTGTGTGTGTGTGGTGTGTGTGTGGTGATGTTGTGTGTTGTGTGTGTGTGTGTGTGTGTGTTGTGTGTGTGTGTGTGTCTGTGTCTGTGTCTGTGTGTCTGTGTGTCTGTGTCTGTGTGTCTGTGTGTCTGAGTGTGTGTATATGTGTACATGTGCCTGCGTGTTTGTGTCTGTCTGTCTGTCTGTCTGTCTGTGTGAACACGAGCGCGCCTGGATAAGTGTGCGTGATTTTGAGGGGTTTCAGTTTCTAGATAAGCTTCTTCGTAATACGGCAGAAGCACGGAAGATCTAACAACTGATCGTACTCATAGGTTTGGTCTCGTCTCACGTGTTGCCGCTGTCACAGCCCTGAACAGATCGAACTCTGGTTCCTGTAAACCCTCTCTTTATTTCTGTCTCTATCTGTCTGTCTGTCTGTCTGTCTGTCTGTCTCTCTGTCTGTCTGTGCTTCTCTTCTCTCCTCTCTCCTCTCTCTCTCTCGCCCTCCTTCTCTCTCTCTCTCTCTCTCTCTCTCTCTCTCTCTCTCACACACACACACACACACACACACACACACACACACACCGCGACGCAGTGCGCCGCGCACATATACGCGCGGCTCTTCTCTCTCTCTCTCTCTCTCCTCTCCTCCTCTCTCCTCTCTCTCTCTCCTTCTCTCTCTCTCTCTCTCCCACCCTCAAGCACACACACACACACACACACACACACAACACACACACACACACACACACACACACACACACACACTAAAAAACAAACACACACACACACACACACACACACACACACACACACACACACACACACACACACACACACACACACACTCAAACACACACACACACACACAACACACTAACACACACACACACACACACACACTCAACACACACACACAGCTGAAGCAGCTACAGAAGCAGCAACAATGCCTCTCTCACATTAGTCCCATATTCCTCAGCCCCACAGCATGGATAATATTGTCAGATCAGGAATTTGTTTCTAAATCTAAGATTACAAATTCGAGTAATTTTCCTTAACGTTCAAAGTGTATTAATTCAGTTAGATGCAGTTTATGCACATATTCACCACATAATCTAGACAGATATTAGTCATAATATGATTTAATATAAAAACATATGTATATAAAAAACAAATGGGGAAAAATAAACAAAACACTAACGTACCACGGTTAACTGCCTCTTTGTAGATCTAAAAACACGCAAAAGGTTCAAATGAACGCTATTTACTAGGACAATAACTCAATCTCCAATATCTCCTTTGTCAAGCTACAAAACAACACTTAAACAACAGTTAAACGGTGAAAAACGATGAAAAAGGAGGTAAAAATTTAAATTACTCATCTGTTTTTGGTTGAGCTATGTTGTTTTCCCGTCCAGTGATTGGAAGAAAAACAGTCATTCTTGTTTCAGATTTTTTTTTCCTCTTTGTAGATTGGTGTGTTCTGTGGAAACAGCGGCCATCCGAGTCCTGTCGATTTCCGTCAAAGACATGCAGACACCCGCAGGAGCAAACACGGTTTTCAATTCAGCGAAAAGGCCCCGAGCCTGATAACATCGGCGATGACTTTCTTGTTCTCGCTATACACTTCCGCTTTCCTCTTTCCCAGTCGACTTTGTGTAACAATGCACACATGATTGGTCTGTGTCTCTTCTCTTTGCGAACCAAATCCAAAACTATCTTCGCCACAGTACTTTCAGGAGTCTCTAATTCAATCGAATAAATCAGTATCTTCTACTATGGTTCAAAATGTTCGTCAGTGAATAGTTTGATATTCTGTTCATTCACAGGTTCATCAGCAAAACAAATCGCATACGCTGCTTCCTCGTGTTGTCGGTTATAGAGCAGTTTTGCTTTATTTATTTATTTATTTATTTATTTTCTCCAAGGGAATTACTGTTGTGCTATCGTGGATCATACTCTTGGTGGCCGTTTTTGTCAGGTTTTGTATTTTGTGTTTGTTTGTTGTTATTGCTGCTGCTGTTGCGTGTGCTATTTTTGTTTTAGTTTTTTTGTTTGCTATGTTGTTTCTTGGTGGGGCTCTTTTGGCTGTTGTTTTGTTTGTTTTGTTTTGGATTAAACTAAATTTATTTCATATGTGACAATACATTAACAACGGAACAGTTGGGCCGTGCAATAAGCAAAATTACTTATATTGGTACGGCCCGAATCTTACGGAAATGACGTCACAAACTTCTATTTTTACCGA
>JABMCL010003432.1:0-2500 GCA_018857735.1 Alviniconcha marisindica | reverse complement strand
ACGCTCCAAAATGTAGGTGACTGCCTGAGAATGTAGGTTGTCTTATCGATTTCGTAGGCGTTCATTATTTAAACCGAAGAACGGTTGGCTCATACCCGATTTGATATTCTGGCACACATGACGGCATTGTTTATGACGTCACTAATACTGATCTTCATCATAGTATGACATAGACACGCTATAACTGGTATTGGTTTTAGTCTGATGCGAGAACGTTTAAATTTTACACCGCGTGAGTGAACATGTGTGTGTGTGTGTGTGTGTGTGTGTGTGTGTGCGTGCGTGCGTGCGTGCGTGGGCGTGGCGTGCGTGCGTGTGTGGTGTGTGTGTGTGGTGTGTGGTGTGTGTGTGTGTGTTGTGTGTGGTGTGTGTGGTGTGTGTGGACCTACACACACACACACACACACACACACACACACACACACACCACACACACACACACACACACACAAACCCCACAGCACACACGCACGAATTTGTCTTCCCTTCCAACCAGATAGCACCAATTAGGGGAGAAGCGAGAAGAGATCCTGTTTCTTTCTCACAACAACCAAACGGGAACCAAAACAACCCACACACCAACCCCACCACCCAAAAAAACCCCAAAAAAAAAAAACCCCAAAACAAAAAAAAACCCACCAAAAAAAAAACCAAAAAAAAAAAAAAAAAAAAAACCCACAAAAAACAAAAACCCCACAAAAAACAAACCATACCCCCAAAACACACAAAAAAACAAACCCCAAAAAAAAAAAACAAAAAACCCAAAAAAAAACGCAAAAAAACGGGAAAAAATTTTTTTTTTTTTTTTTTTTGGGGGTTTTCCCCTCCAACAGAAGCACCAATGGGGGAAAGCGGAGGTTTGCCCACTTAATTAGGGGGAGGGGGAATTTTTTGGGGTTTTTAAAACCCTTTTCATGTGGTAAATCCTGAAACTTTAAACGGTTTTTTTCCCCGTGGTCCCACGGCCCCGTTGCAAAAAGGAGGTCTGTTTTTATTTAAACAGGGGGCTTGTTGTTTGTGTTGTTTTTAAAAAGGGTTGTTTGTAAAAAAATATTTTGGGGGGGGCCCCGGATATATTTAAAAAATCCACCCCAAAACCCCAAAACCCCAAAAAAGGGAAGGGGGGGGTGGTCTTTTAAAGGGGGGGGTTTTTGGGGGGGGGGGTTTGTTTTTTTTTGGTTGGGGGTGGCGGGGTTCGGTGGGGCCTGTTTTGGGGTTTTGGGGTTGTGGGGTTTGGTGGTGGGTTTTTTTTTTTGGGGGGGTTTGGGGGTGGGGTTGTTTTGTGGTTGTTTGGGGGTTGGGTGGTTGTTGTGGTGTGTTGTTGGTGGTGTTGTTGTTTTTGGGGGGGGTTTGGGGGGGGTGGCGTTTGGTTTGTTGGTCTTGGGTTGTGGGGTTGGGTTTGTTTTGGTTGGGGGGTTGGGGGGTGTTCGTTTTGTTTTGGGGTTTTTTGGTTTGTTTTTCTTTCTTTTTTTTTTTGGGTTTTATGTGTGTTTTTTAATTTCCCCCCCCCCCCCCCCCCCCCCCCCCCCCCCCCCCCCCCCCAAAAAAAAATTTTTTTTTTTTTTTTTTTTTTTTTTTTTTTTTTTTTTTTTTTTGTAAAAGTTAAATACCAAATAAAAGGGGGAATACAGTGACGAAAAAAAACAAATAACAAAAGGGAAAAAACCCAATGAAACACGTTTTGTATTTGTTTTTGTTGTTTTTGTTTTCCTCATTCTTGATGTTTTCCCTTTTTATAAATTAATTTGCTTGTTTTTTGGGTTCATTTGCGTCTTTTTTCCTTTTTTGTTCCCCCAAACTGTTCGTCCCCAAAAATTTTGTAAATGCTGACGTTCATGTTATGCACTTGGTGGGTTGGTGTGCCGGGGGGGGGGTGTACGGTTGGTGCGGGGTACGTTTTTTGTGTGTGTGTGGGTTTTTTGGTGGGGGTCGGGTGGTGGGGCCTTTTGGGGCCGTGGGGCGGCGGGGGCGGCTGCTTGTTGGGGGTTTTGGTTCCCGGGGGGGTTTGTTAAAGGCGGTTTGGGGTTTCCGTGGGGGTTTTTCATGTTCCTATGTTTGGTTTTGGGGTTTTATGTTTTGGAAACCCGGGGGCGTCCCCCCCTCGGCGTTCCCGGGGATTCGGAAAAAAACCCAGGGCTTCGTTTTGCAATGGTTAAATACCCACCTTTTTCCAGGGTTTTTTTTGCGGGAAATCAAAACACCCCTGGGGGAGGGAAAAAATTACGTTTTCGGAAAAAAAACGCTAACAACAAAGAAACCTAAAAAAACGCTACGGAAACTCTCACCTGCTGCGGGGTAAATACGGGGACAAAATCTGGCGGGGTAAATGCAAGGCGCGTAACCCTGGTGGAGTTCGGGACCTTGGATGTACTCGCATTTCCCGGTCGAGTTTTCCCATTTATTTTATTTTTTTTTTTTTTTTTTTTTGTTGTTGTTTTTTTTTTTGTTTTTTGTTGTGTTGTTGTGTGTTTTTTTTGGGGGGTTGTGTGTTGTGTGTGTG
>JABMCL010002533.1:257500-265000 GCA_018857735.1 Alviniconcha marisindica | reverse complement strand
CTGTCTAACAACTAGTCCTTGCTAAACTACTGAATAAGTGAAACATGGAGAAACAATTATATGAAAACAGAAAACAAAAACAAACAACAACAAAACTTTATCAACTCGATTAATATTTAAACATGATAAACAATATACAAACAAATAAAATATAACACAGAGAGAGACAGAGACAGAAACAGAGAGAGACAGAGAGAGACAGAGAAAGAGACAGACAGACAGACAGAGAGACAGAGAGACAGATAGATAGATAGATAGATAGATAGATAGATAGATAGATAGATAGATCCCCGTACAGGTCTTCGTAAAAATAGGTATATCCCCGTTCAGGTCTTATATCCCGTACAGGTCTTCAGAAAAATAGATATATCCCTGTTCAGGTCTTATATTCCCGTACAGGTCTACGGAAAAATAGATAGATAGGTATATCCCCGTAAAGGTCTTCGGAAAAATAAATATATCCCCTTTCAGGTCTTCGGAAAAATAGATAGAGAGGTATATCTCCGTACAGGTCTTCGGAAAAATAGGTATATAGGTATATCCCCGTACATGTCTTCGGAAAAAAACAAATAGAGAGGTATATCCGCGTACAGGTCTTCGGCAAAACAGATAGATAGGTATATCCCCGTACAGGTCTTCGGCAAAACAGATAGATAGGTATATCCGCGTACAGGTCTTCGGAAGAAAACCCCCAGAAAAAAACAGATAGATATATATCACCGTACAGATAGATGGGTATATCACCGTACAGGTCTTCGGAAGAACATATTCGGAAAAATAGATAGATATATAGGTGTATCCCCGGTACAGGTCTTTGAAAAAACACAGCCATTTCTGGCAAAATTCCCTGGATGGAACACACCTTCTGTTATCAATCCTCAGCATATCAAGGACGGGTGAAGACACGCAACTACACAGAGAGGAGCAAACGGCGTAACAGACAGCACGCATCACTTTGAACATGCTGCACAGCACGAGTGATTTGTACTCACGTTCACCATTCTCACAGACGAGGGGGGGAGTATGACATGGAACGACGCAATAGAAGGGGAGGTTGGTGGCGAAGGGGGGTGGGGGTGGAGATTTGGAGAAGGGGGGACGGGAGGGGATGTGAGGATGGTGGGTGGGTGGTGGTGGTGGTGATGGAGGGGGGTGGGGGCTGAGGATGAAGAAACAGAGGATGAGAGACCTGGGATGAAGATGATGAAAAGGGAAGAGGGGTAGAGGAGGGAGGGGGGTGGAGGATTGAGGGGGGGGAAGCGGAGGGAGGGGGAGGGGCAGGAGTTTGAATTGAAGAAACAGTATGAGAAACTTTGGGTGAAGATGATAGAAAGGGAAGAGGAAGAGGAAGGGAGGGGGGGGAGGGAGGAGGAGTTGTGTGTAGGATTGGAGGGGGGGGGGGGGGGGGGGGAGGGGGTGCGTGAAGGGTGGGAGGGGGGGGGAGGGGTGGAAGGGGGGGTGGAGGGGGGGAGTGCTTGCTGCCTGTTTGATAGCAGGCTCCGAACCAAGAGATAGACAACGCGCGCTTAGAAAAACCCGGGGAGATTTCTGTCTTCTGTCGGCGTGTCATGGCGGCCGGCACGAAACGACCAAGACGGTCGTAACCAGAATCTTCCTTTTGCCATGTCCCCCCTCGCTCGAAACAGATTTCTTTCCCTCCGCTTTCCGGACACGTCCATTTGTCCATGCCGTTGTGGCGAAAGCAGGAGGAATGCCGCAGTCTTACCGCGTCCCTTCCTCTGCCGCTCTGTCTGTAACTATAAGAGTCTATACCTACACCTTGCCCTCTGTCATTCCTCTCAGTCCTTGCCTTCACGAAACGGCGCCGCTGCTGCATGATTGGGCGTATTGTTGTTGTGGGCATGCTTTGGTTTGTAGGAAACGTTCTCAGGTTTGACGTACTTCTTTGGGGTTGGGTAGTGTTGTGTTGCTGTTGTTTGTGTTTGTGTTTGTGGTGTGTTTGTGTTTGTGTGTGTGTGTGTATTTGATTGTTTTTATGTTTGTTTGTGTTTGTGTGTGTGTGTGTGTATGTGTGTGTGTGTGTGTGTGTGTGTGTGTGGTGTGTGTGTGTGTTTTTGTGTGTGTGTGTTGTTTGTGTTTGTGTGTGTGTGTGTGTGTGTGTGTGTGTGTGTGTGTTTTGTGTGTGTGTTTGTTTATGTGTTTGTGTTGTTGTGTGTGTGGTGTGTGTGTGTGTGTGTGTTGTGTGTGTGTGTGTTGTGTGTGTGTGTGTGTGTGTGTGTGTGTGTGTGTGTGTGTGTGTGTGTGTGTGTGTGTGTGTGTGTGTGTGTGTGTGTGTGTGTGTGTGTGTTCTTAAGAGCCTTTTATCTTTAGCCGTTTAATATTTAATTGATTGTGTGTGATAATGGACTAAATCTTGAGTTGTTGTTCTTGTTGTTGTCAGTGTTGTGTTGTTATTGTTGTTGATGTGTTGTTGTTGTTGTTTTATGTGTATATGTTTTGTTTTTAATTTGTTTTGTTATTGTTTTTGTGTTTTTGTTGTTGGGTATTTGTTGTTGTTGTTTTTTGTGGGTGGCTGGTGTGTACTTTATTGAAATGAATGTCTTTTGGTAGATTTAGCTTGTTAGAGCCTACATGTTTCCACTGTGTATGCCAGGCGCAGTTGTGAACACGCAAGGTTTCGTGTGGAAGTTTTTAGGCGCCATATCGAAAAAAGTTAGTCATTAATTAATTAATTCATTCATTCATTCATTCGTTCATGCACTCATTCATTCATATGCAACATTGGACCAACCGCGATTATCATCATAATTTATATAAGGGTGATTTATGAAATTCATCAGACTACAAGCTCTTCTTTGTTACTATTCTTCCCACATTCTGCTAAAAAAAATATTTAAAAAATAGCGTTGAATGACCCCGAACGGAATTCGTGATTGCAGACGATACACAGAAGGCGATATAATCATCTTGACTGGCCTCAGGCTGAATAGCAGCAGAGCTCAGGAGCTGTGTGAAAGTCGAGGTGGACGTCCTGGTCCCTAATAAGCCTTATGGTTTCTGTGGACGTTAAGCAACATTGAACCCTACTCAGAGCTCAGGAGCTGTGTGAAAGTCGAGGTGGACGTCCTGGGCTCCCCGTCCCTAACAGTCCTTATGGTCTCTGTGGACGTAAAGCAACATTGAACTACTGGCTGGCTCCCCGCCACCTTAATAGCTCCGTGGACGTAAAGCAACACTGAACTATCGGCTGGTGGTGATGGTGGTGAAGTGATGCTTAATGTCCTCAGATGTCAGTTGACATATTAGGGACAAGTTGTGACCAATGCCGAAGCACGGTGCAATAATTCTTTACGTCCACGGAAACCAGAAGGCTCGTTAGGACGGACAGCCCAGGACGGCCACCTCGACTCTCACACAGCTCCTGAACTATGAGAACTATCGGCTGGCTCCCCGCCACCTTAATAGCTCCGTGGACGTAAAGCAACACTGAACTATCGGCTGGCTCCCCGCCACCTTAACAGCTCCGTGGACGTAAAGCAACAGTGAACTATCGGCTGGCTCCCCGCCACCTTAATAGCTCCGTGGACGTAAAGCAACACTGAACTGAACTGAATAGAGGAGGGCAGTCTGAAACAAGGATTAGCGTTGGCTTTTTAACCGTCTATTTGTTCGGATGTTAGTAAACACGGTGCTTAACGTCCACAGAAACCGCAAGGCTTATTAGGGACGGGGAGATGGGGGGGATGGAGTATGAAGGGGGGGGGGGGAGGGGGGGGGGGGAGGTAGATTATATACCTATCGCTACACTGTCACCACTAGAATGACTCCTGCATTAAGACGGGCAGCGATGAGAGCCATTTAAATGTGTCATTAATTGCGAGGGACAAAGTCACAAGACAGTGTCCACAGACCACCACTTTTGAAGAGAAAGGAGAGCCGAAGCGGATTCGAACCGAAGTCCCTCTGCTTACCAGCCTTACCGCTAGGCCAAACCGGCTCACGAGTTCGGATCTTGAAGAGTGGAAGCATTTTATATCCCTCCAATTTCAACAGAGGGATGGGAACTTGTATGTCTGCGTCTGTGGTACCCTTCTTTCAGCGGAAGAGGAGATGGAACCAGATACATGCCATGCAGCTTTGGTTACTGCTTCCACTGCGGAAGCAGGTCAGTAGTACGATTGTCAAGGCATGTTTAAACTCAATTTTTTTCCTTCCCCAAAACAAAAACAATAGACCTGCCATGTTTTCCATTCCGCGTTGCTCTCTTCATCCACCTCAAGTCTCCGTTTGTTGTCCGCTTAAGCTGAGTGTAAATTGATATACTGTATACTCAGTTTGCTCGTGCGTGCGGGTACCTCTGTCTGTGTGTGTGTGCGTGTGTGTGTGTGTGTGTGTGTGTGTGTGTGTGTGTGTGTGTGTGTGTGTGTGTGTGTGTGTGTGTGTGTGTGTGTGTGTGTGAGAGAGAGAGAGAGAGAGACAGAGAGACAGACAGACAGACAGAGACAGACAGACAGAGAGAGACACACAGAGAGACACACACACACAGACACACACAGACAGAGACAGAGAGAGTGTGTGTGTCACTCTGTGTGTGTGTGTGTGTGTGTGTGGAGGGGGGTGTTTGCGTGCGTGCGTGCGTGCGTGTGTGTGTGTGTGCGGAGGGGGGTTTGCGGGGGGTTTGCGTGCGTGCGTGCGTGCGTGTGTGAGCGTGCGTGCGTGCGTGCGCGCGCGTGCGTGCGTGCGTGCGTGCGTGCGTGTGTGTGTGTGTGTGCGGCCGCGCGCTTATATTATCAAGATTTTAAGTAGTATCAACAGCTGTAATAGCAGTAGTAAAAGTACTGCTTTATGCATGCCTTGTTTCTCTGATGGGATAATAAGGTCTTTTGAATCTAAAATAGCAGTAGTAGAAGCAGCAGCAGTGTTATAGTAGTAGTACAATTATTCATTTTTGAGGAGTCACAAAAAAACGCTTTTTCTCCTTTTTTTTCATTCATTTTTTTATTCAAAAATTCAATCCGTTTGCCGTTTTTCACTGAATGAGTCAGCCATTATTATTATTACTAATACTATCTGGGCTAAAACACCAAATTAAGTAGTAGTAGTAGTAGTAGTAGTAGTAGTAGTAGTAGTAGTAGTAGTAGTAGTAGTAGTATTCTGTTATTATTGTGTATTTCTCTGTGTATTTATTTATTTATTTATTTTCCAGTTACCTTCATTGCGTCGTGTTATTTATCTACGAAAACATTAATCGATATATTACCTCTCGTCCTGCGGTTGGGGTGCAATTCACTCTCATGCTTCTTCTTTCTTCTTCTTCTTCTTCTTCTTTCTTCTTCTTTCTTTCTTTTTGTTGCTTTTTCTTTTTCTTTTTTTCTTTTCTTTTCTTCTTCTTTTCTTGTTGTTTCTTGGGTTTTTTGTTGTTGTTGGGGGCTTTGTTGTTGTTGCTTTTTTGCTTTTTGGGGGAGGGGGTGGGGCGGGTATTTTCGTTTTTGTTGTTGTGTTTGTTTGTATGTTTGTTGTTGTTGTTGTTGTTGTTGTTGTTGTTGTTGTTGTTTTGCTTTCTCAATTTAGTAAACATGGTGCTTAACGTCCACAGAAACCATAAGGCTTATTAGGGACGGGAAAACTTTCTCAATTTATTCACAATTATTATTTTAAGTCTAGCCAAGAAATGGTTTAAATCCTGACCTACGCTTGCTCAGCGCTGCGTCGTTTTAATTGTGAGATCAGTTTGTCATTTGATCATTATTTTATTTTATTTTTTATTTTTTTTATTTTTTGGATTTCTTCAGCAAAATAGGTTGTTTTCCTTCTTTCCGTTTGTCATTCTTTCCTCCTCCTCCTCCTCTTCCTCCTCCTCTTCCTCCTCCTCCTCCTTCTTCTTCTTCTTCTTCTTCTTCTTCTTTTTCTTCTTCTCCTTCTTCTTCTTCAGTGGTTGATTTATTCACTTTTTTGCTTGTTTCTTTTTTCTTCGTTATTTTGTTAATTCTAGAAACGACATCTTTCTTTGTGTCGTTTATTTCCAGTGTCGCGAGCGCATGATATTTAAAAAGAGTTATTGTTATTATTAGTAGTATTAGTATTAGTATTATTATTATTATGATCAATGTACCGTGTAGTAAAACGATGTAGGTATTTGGTTGTTATTTTTATTTGGCTATCAGTTCATTCTGTGCAGTATATTTTCTCTTATTTATTGGTTGCTACACTAATATGTTTATTATTAATTTGTTTTAATTTACTTGGATGACATTGGTGTATACGAAACTTTTTCTTTTTTTAACGTATGTAGATAAATAAAAGAGAAAATGTTAAATAATGAAATTACGAATAATTAAATAGATAACTTTAATGTATATTTTACAAACAGGCAAATGTATAAACAATTAAGAAAGAAAAGGAAAAAATATTGGGCAAAAACTGAATAATTACTAATCAAATCAAGAAATTTGTTTCATCAATGGTACAGGAATAATAATATTACTAATGATCATAATATTATTAATAATAATATGAATACTTTTACGTTTACTTCTATTATTGTTGGTGTTTATTTGTGTATTTGTTTTTATTATTATTATTATTTAATGATAAAAAAGTTTGTTTGTTTTTATTATTATTATTTAATGATGACAACAACAATAACAACAACAACAACAACTCATATGCGGCGTTGTATCCCGTAAACACGTATTATAATTATATAATTATGTTAATATATTATACACATAATTTATAGACAGACATATATTCATTCATAGGCGACTCGGGTTCACGTTGTTGTATCGAGTTACGTATTTCGAGCGCTAATTAACTCCTCTGTGTGTTGATTCGTTCTGTTTAAAATGCGATGGTATCCATTACGTGGGATTGGGGAATGGTGGTTAGTTAGCACCCGAGTTTACACAGCACGTTGTTTTGTTGTTCTTTTTGTCTTTGGTTTGGTTTGTTGGAGAGAAAACAGAAATCAACACACTCGTCACATACCGCTGCTGTGAAACCGAGACAGAGACACAGAGAGAGAGGAGGGGGGACCTTTTGCCAACAATTTGCCATCTTGCCATCGTAAATGTCTGTGTAATTATCATTTTGTCCATAGGTAACACTCAAATAAGCATACTGTTTTTGTGTTTTCTGTACTTATTTCTTGAACTTATGATTACGATGAATGAATAAAATTTTGTTTAAACCAAATAGCACGTAGATACTGGCCGCTTGCGACGCAACAGAAAGAGTAAGTAAGTAACTTGGTGCCCAGTCTGCCATTACGGTTATATCAGGGCGAAAACAACAAAACTGAGAAAGAGAAAACATACACGGAGAGAAAACATAAACTATCAACACACTCTTCGCATACTGCTGCCCTCCGAAGAGGGAGAGGAAGGGAGAAGGAGAGAGAGAGAGAGAGAGAGAAGGGGAGAGGAAAAAGTTTTTAAAATTTTTAGAACAACAGTATATGATCAAAAAATGGGAGAGAGATGGGACAGAGAGAAAAAGAGGGGGGGGGGAAAAAAAAAAAAATCTTCTTCTTTTTTAATC
>JABMCL010002533.1:245000-247500 GCA_018857735.1 Alviniconcha marisindica | reverse complement strand
TAGAAGGCAATATTGCCAGTAACTTTCACATGAAAACAACGGATTTTGGAACCCCAAAATTCCAAATGTGACTGAACAAGTGCAGGAATAGAAGGCAATATTGCCAGTAACTTTCATATGAGAACAACGGATTTTGGAACCCCAAAATTCCAAATGTGACTGAACAAGTGCAGGAATAGAAGGAAATATTGCCAGTAACGTTTATATGAGAACAACGGATTTTGGAACCCTAAAATTCCAAATGTCCACGCTGGGTCGTGTGGAATCCCAGAAGGAGAGCAAAACATTTGACTTTATGTTTGAATAAATTGAATCACTGAATGAATTGCTCTCTCTTTAATTAAGGGATGAGTGGTTTGGGTTTCCCCAAAAAGGAATCCACTAGAATTATAACAGAGTCTTTCCTCTGAGAAACGGATTCGGGGGACTACGTGCTCGAGAAGTGAGTGACCATCACCAGACGCGGTCTACCCACGGTCATTCGTAAGACAGGGACAGTTCTTCAGTTTCGTCTTTTCGTCTTTCGGATTCAGGGAGTAAGGAGAACGGGAGAGAACGGGAAAGAGAGAGAGGAGAGAACGTGTTACAGAAGTGAGTGAGTGAGCATCACGGGAGAAAGAGAGAGACCAGAAAGAACTAAAAGCAAAACCACGATCAGTCATAGATAGGGTCAGTTCCGTCTCCTCTTTTCATCTTTCGGATTCAGAGAGTGAGAATTTTAGGGAGAACGTGTTACAGAAGTGAGTGAGTGACCAACACGAGAGAAGGAGGGGACCAGAGAGACTAACCAAAACACACGGTCAGTCATAGACAGGGTCACTTCCGCTTGCTGACGTGTGCAACAACAACAGTAACGACAACAACTACAACAACAGCAACAACAACGACGACGACGACGACAACGAGGCACACCACCACTCCTACGCCTACTCCAACGTCATGCTAGGAGGGATGGACTCCAGCATGAGCGCCTACCTCAGCGGGGCCCCCCACCCTTTCTCCTCCCCCCACCACCCCCACCACCACCCGCACTCCTACCCGTACCCGGGCCAGATGGACAGCGTGACGTGCGGGGGGCAGATGGGCGGGTCCCCTCTCCCCCACCCCCACCACCACCCCCTCAGCAACCACAGCCCCGCTCACACCGGAAGCTTCCTCCACGGGGGCGCTGGGAACGCCGCATCCGATGACGGCGGCTACGCCGCTGCAGCAGCAGCAGCAGCAGCAGCCTCCATGCGGCATCTCCAGCACTACCACAACTCCTACAACGCCTACGTTCAGCAGGGCGGGGGCGATGGGGGTGGAGGTGGGGGTGGTGGGGGTGGTGGAGGGGGTCAGGGCTACCCGAGGTTCCCCCCTTACGACCCTCTCGACGTCCGCCCCATCTCCTCTCCGCCGTCCTTGACCTCCTCCATGACCTCTCACCCTTCGCCCCACCACCACCATCACCAGAATCCTCAGCAGCAGCAGCAGCATCTCGGAGCGGACTACTTTCGGACCGGCTCCTCCTCCTCCTCCTCCTCTTCCCAGTCCTCCGCCGCCGCTACCACCACGACCTCTTTGTCGCCCACGGCAACGCCCGACACCGCCACCGCCATCATGGACGCTGCGACGACCCCAGCTGCTGGCGGGGGCTCTTCGTGCCGCATGGACGCTCTGACGAACAGTCTTAACAACAACAACAACAACAACAACAACAACAACAGTAACCATTTCCTCCACACCAGCGATAACCAGACTCACAACACCTGCTCCCCGTTTTCCTCCCCGCCACCCCCACCCCCACAACCGCCGTTGCCGCTGTCGTTGCCTCCTCCAGCCGCCCACACCCATCGCCACCTTCACAACATCCCCGCCACAACCACCACCACCAACAACAACAACAACAACTGCTACAACGGCAGCCAGCATCTCCCTCACCCCCACCCGCACCCCCACAGCCCTTCGAACGGCCTGCCCACATCCACCCGGTCAACAGCGATGATGATGATGACACTGCAGACGATGACGACGACGACGACGACGGCAGGCACCGGCGCTGGCGGGGCAGCGGACGAGACGACGGCGGCGGCGGCAGTGGCGGCGGCGGCCACAACGCCAGCTCTCGCGGGTTCCAACCCTTTATCCACTTCTCCCAATTCCCTTCTCCTGGAGGAAACTTCAACTCTTGACGGGAGTTCAAGATTTACTGGCTGTTCCCATGGCAACCGGCCCCATAAATACGAAGAACGCGACAGCCCGAACCACGGATCCCCCCACCCTAACACCCCTAGTCCTGACCCTGGGGCGGAGGGCCCCGGGGGTAGGGGCGCTGGGGCGGGTGGGGGGGGTGGGGGTGGGGGCGGAGGCGGAGGCGGAGGGGAGGGGACCGGAGGGGAAGGGGGCTCCGAGACGGAGGGAGAGTCCAGCGAGGGCATGGGAGACCACTCTGGAAGCGGGGGAGGTAACTCCGGAGTCCAGACGCCGATCTATCCGTGGATGCGAAGTCAGTATGGTGAGT
>JABMCL010002533.1:240000-242500 GCA_018857735.1 Alviniconcha marisindica | reverse complement strand
AAGTTAAAAAAAGAAGGAATGTTGGGCTTGACGTCCACACAGACTACAATCGGTCTATTAGGGACAGGGGAGGGTGGGGACGGGGGGGTATATCAGGTAACGCTCGTCCCAGGCACCCCGGCCAGCAAAAGCAAGCAATACCGCCTCCATCAGAACGACAGATATTAAGGTGGTGGGGAACCAGTCAGTAGTTCATGTTGCTCCACGTCCACAGAGACCATAAGGACTGTAAGGGACGGGGAGCCCAGGACGTCCACCTCGACTTTCACACAGCTCCTGAGCTCTGAAACACTACAGTTCCAATTCAGTGTTGCTTTACATCCACGGAAAGAGAGCCCAGGACGTCCACCTCGACTTTCACACAGCTCCTGAGATTTGAGATACTACAGTTCTGGTTCAGTGTTGCTTTACGTTCACAGAGACCATACGGACTGTTAGAGACGTCCACCCTGACTGTCACACGGCTCCTAAGCTCTGAAAGTTCGATTCGTTCCTTCGTTCAGTGTTGCTTTACGTCCACAGAGACCGTACGGAACTGTTAGAGACGGGGAGCCCAGGACGGCAACCCCGACTGTCACACAGTCCTGATCTCTGAATCGATTAGAGTTCAGTCTTACTTTACGTCCACAGAGACCGTACGGAACTGTTAGAGACGGGGAGCCCAGGACGGCAACCCCGACTGTCACACAGTCCTGATCTCTGAATCGATTAGAGTTCAATGTTACTTTACGTCCACAGAGACCGTACGGCCGTCCACCTCGACTTTCCCGCAGACCCTGAGGTTTGCTGTTGGTTTAGTCCAAGTTCACTGTTGCTTTACGTCCACAGTGTGAGTCGGTTTGGCCCAGCGGTGAGGCGTTAGGCTGGTAAGCGGAGGGACCTCGGATCGAATCCGCTTCGGCTCTCCTTTCTCTTCAAAAGCCGTGGTCTGTGGACGGTCTCGTGACTTTGTCCCTCACAATTAATGAAACATTAAAATGGCTCTCATCGCTGCCCACCTCAACGCAGGAGTCATTCTGGTGGTGACAATGTAGCGATAGGTATACAATCTCCCCCCCCCCCCCCCGATACCCCCCCCCCTCCATACCCCCCACACACCCCATTTTTTTGGGGGGAGGGGGGGGGGCTAAAGAACGGGTTGCTCTAAACCCTAGTTCCGTACAGCGGCAGAACCCTTTCACTTTCTAACTTCAATCAACTCGTCTGGCAATTCCCTGAGCGCATGTGACAACTTCTCCGCTCTCTCACCTCCTCTCCTCTCTCTCTCTCTCTCTCTCTCTCTCTCTCTCTCTCTCTCTGTCTCTCTCTGTCTCTCTCTCTCTCTCTCTTCTCTCTCTCTCTCTCTCTGGGCCACAGCTTCGCCCGGAGGTGGCTGTCGCACGGAGAGAAAGAGTTAACGTTGCCTGCCGCCCTCAGGCGAGTGTCGCGTCGCGAAAGAGTCAAAGCTGGCCTGCTACTCTCGACTGCCGCTGCACCTAAATGGCTGTTTGGATACCTTTCCGATTTAGGGGGTGGGTGGGAGGATGGGAGAGAGGGAAGGGTAGGGGGGTGTTTGGCCCGGAGTCAAGTGACTGTTTTGGGTCCCAGACACTTTTATGACGGCGTACGTCTTGATCTCTTGATCGTCTTGTCGTCTGCGGCGGGTCGATAGGTTGTGGGAAGAGTAGCTTCCCTTATTTCTCTCTCTCTCTCTCTCTCTCTCTCTCTCTCTCTCTCTCTCTCTCTCTCTCTCTCTCTCTCTCTCTCTCTCTCTCTCTCTCTCTCTCTCTCTTTTTTCGACTCCCTTCCATACCTGTCTGTTTCAGTAGCTCTCTCTCTCTGTCTCTCTGTCTCTCTGTCTCTGTCTCTGTGTCTGTGCCTGTGCCTGCCTGCCTGCCTGCCTGCCTGTCTGTCTGTCTGTCTGTCTGTCTGTCTGTCTGTCTCTCTCTCTCTCTCTCTCTCTCTCTCTCTCTCTCTCTCTCTCTCTCTCTCTCTCTTCTCTCTCTCTCTCTCTGTCTGTCTGTCTCTGTCTTGTCTTCTCTCTGTCTGTCTTCTCTCTGTCCTGTCTGTCTGTCTGTCTGTCTGTGTCTCTGTCTCTGTCTGCCTGCCTGCCTGCCTGCCTCCTGCCTGTCCTGTCTGTCTGTCTGTCTGTCGTCTGTCTCGTCTCTCTCTCTCTCTCTCTCTCTCTCTCTCTCTCTCTCTCCTCTCCTCTCTCTCTGTTCTCTGTCTAGTCTGTTCTGTTTTGTCTGTCTTCTGTCTGTCTGGTCTGTCCTGTCTCTCTTCTCTCTCTCTCTCTCTCTCTCTCTCTCTCTCTCTCTCTCTCTCTCTCTCTCTCTCTCTCTCTCTCTCTCTCTCTCTCTCTCTCTCTCTCTCTCTCTCTGTTTTAGACAACATTATTGTATTTTTCCTCCTCCTCTTCCCTCCTTCCACCTTCCCCAGTCTTCCTGTTTCGCCATGATATGGCCACCAAGGTTGACCTGGCGTTAAAAGCCAATCATTTACTCACTCTCTCTGAGCTCAG
>JABMCL010002533.1:207500-210000 GCA_018857735.1 Alviniconcha marisindica | reverse complement strand
GAGTTTTCTTTTTCTTTTTTCTTCCTTTTTCTTTTTTTCTTTTTCTTTTTCTTCGCTTAAATTCTTTTTACGTATGTGATATTAGACAGATCTTACAATTATCATGCTAACAACATGTATTAGCAAGTTACACCAAGACAAATTTATGTTAAAAACAAACAAACAAACAAAAACACGAAACAAACTTTTTTCCAGTGAGCAAACAACCATGTAGACATTTGTGTCTGTATTCATGCTGATAACTAGTTTCACTTGATCTGTATCTCATACTCACAGGACCACATATACGAGGACCACATATACGAGCATATGCTAACACATTCATATATAAAACAAAATACATATACACAGTTACACAATTTCGAAGAGACAATCCCTTCAGCGTTGCCTTGAACAAAAACAAAAACAAAAACCAAAAAAAACAAAAAATCATATAACTTACATTTACTACCACATGCTGGTACCGTCTGCTATTCCCAACAATCAACTATCATCTCCGAGTTGTTCAAAAAGAGTCATACATAAAAGCCTGGAGTATTTTGTGGAGGAAAAAAAAGGTCAGGAAAAGGGACCGTTAGCAGAAACAGGACAAGACAGAAAGAACAACAGGACTTGACAGAAGAGGCAGAAAGGGCACAAGGAAGGTGAGTTGAGTGACAGCCCTGAGATTCCAGCAAGGAGCAGGGCATCAGACATCCCCAGCCTCTATTCGGGGAGACGGGGCAAGAGGGGAAAAAAAGACAGAGACAGACTGACAAATGGACAGAGGGAGACAGAGAGGGAAAGAGACAGAGACAGACGGAGACAGACTGACAAATGGACAGAGTGAGACAGAGAGGCAGAGAGGCAGAGACAGACAGAGACAGACTGACAAATGGACACAGAGAGAAACAGAGAGGAAGAGAGACAGAGACAGACTGACAAATAGACAGAGTGAGGGAGGAGACAGAGAGAGACAGAGACAGACTGACAAATGGACAGAGTGAGGGAGAGAGACAGAGACAGACAGGCAGACTGACAAATGGACAGAGAGAGAAAGTGAGGGAGAGAGACAGAGACAGACAGAGACAGACTGACAAATGGACAGAGTGAGGGACAGACACAGAGACAGACAGAGACAGACTGACAAATGGACAGAGAGAGACAGGAAGAGAGACGAGACAGACTGACAAATGGACAGAGTGAGGAAAAGAGAGACAGAGACAGACTGGACAAAGGGAACAGAGTGAGACAGAAAAAATGGAGAGAGACAGAGCCCAAGACGATGAAAAAGATAGACAGAGTAAAAGGAGGGAGGAGAGAGACAGAGACAGCTGCAAAGGGACAGAGTGAGACAGAGATGGAGAGAGACAGAGACAGACTGACAAATAGAGTGAGGGAGAGAGACAGAGACAGGCAGAGACAGACTGACAAATGGACGGAGAGAGACAGAGAGGGAGAGAGACAGAGAGAAATAAAGAGAGAGATAGACAGAGAGAGGAAGATCTACTTTGTTCCAGGATTTTAAGGTCCTGTCAACCGCGTACAGTCACACCAAGATGGAGAGAGAGTAAGTAAGTAAGTAAGTTGGTGTTTTACGCCCAGTCAACCGGTAGTGTTATATCAGGGCGATGGAGAGAGAGAGAGGGAAAAAGAGACAGACAGAGACAGAAACAGACAGACAGAGACAGGGACTGGGACAGGGACAGACAGAGACAGGCAGAGACAAAGACAGACAGACGGACAGGCAGAGACAGAGAGACAGAGAGACAGAGACAGAAAGAGAGTGTGTGTGTGTGTGTGTGTGTGTGTGTGTGTGTGTGTGTGTGTGTGTGTGTGTGTGTGTGGTGTGGTGTGTGTGTGTGGTGTGTGTGTGTGTGTGTGTGTGTGTGTGTGTGTGTGTGTTGCGGCGCGCGCGCGTGTTGTAGTGTGTCGTGTGTGTATGTATGTATGTCGCTGCGCCTGTGTGTGTGTGCCGTGCGTGCGTGCGCTGCGTGCGTGCTTGCGTGTGTTGTGGTTGTGTGTGGTGTTGTGTGTGTGGTGTGTGTGTGTGTTTTTTTCAGAGAGAGACAGAGACAGGCGGAAACACAGAGAGACAGAGAAACAGAGAGACAGAGAGAGACAGACAGACAGACAGAGAGGGAGCGCGCGCGCGCGCGCGCGCGAGAGAGGAGAGAGAGAGAGAGAGAGAGAGAGAGAGAGAGAGAGAGAGAGAGAGAGAGAGAGAGATTACCATTACTATTCTTTAAACTGAACAGTAATCGACAGCAAGCTTGCCGGCAGACCTATTCAGGTGTTGCTGCCGCTGTCCTTTTCAAAGAAAATTAGTCTTCAGGACTGCTGGCCTCATACAAACCAACCACTAACGACATACAGTTACCCCGCCACAGCCACAGACGTTGTAGAATCCAGTTCTCCAGAAACATCCGTGAATGGTTAGTGATACAATATTCAAAAGTGGCATACAAACATTACTGTCAGCTTATGACACTTGGACGGCACTTGACGACTTTTGTCCGTG
>JABMCL010002533.1:180000-197500 GCA_018857735.1 Alviniconcha marisindica | reverse complement strand
GTCTCGATCTCCGCCGCGGGGTATTATGGGATTGCCTATGATTTTGCGTGAATTTTTGATGGATAGGAGAATATTATTACCACAGATACTGTCTTATTCTGCCACGTCTGGTACCAGTATTTTTTCTCTCGCATAGGTCCATCGCGAGCATGCAAATTTTGTTGGAAAAAAAGAGAGAAAAAAAAGCATCCACCTAGACTGCAAAACTGACATTTGCGGTCAAGTAATGAACTATTTTGGTACAAATTTGTTAATCTAAAAATTACCACTTTTAAAATTTGTACTGTGATTTTAGTCAAAGAAAATGAAAAACGTCAAAATAAAATTGAGTAAAATGGAACGTTTTTTTTAATTTATTTTAAATTGTAAAGAAAAACAAACAGTACGTTAAATACTTTTACTACTGCTACTACTGCTGCCGCAAGTAATAATAATAATAAAAGAACTGTAATAACAAAATTACAGCAATTTATTTTTTCTTCTCTCCAATAAATAACGGGTGAAATCCAATGCATACAAATAAAATTTTGGCACAATAAACCAAACTGAAATTAGACAAACTATTAATATAGTACGCAATAAAATGACAGAAACTGAATAAATAGAAATAACAAGAAAGGAATATATATATATATTGGACTACAAATAATTGTGCAAATATATATATATAAAAAAGTAAAAATTGAGGAAAAAAGAAAAGAATTACTAGTATGTTGGGCAGCATCAATCTGTTTCACATGTTTGTTTTTCTTCTTCTTTCATGGT
Organism: Alviniconcha marisindica; assembly: GCA_018857735.1. Lineage (NCBI taxonomy): Eukaryota > Metazoa > Mollusca > Gastropoda > Provannidae > Alviniconcha > Alviniconcha marisindica. The sequence continues at coordinate 196,735 of JABMCL010002533.1, read as the reverse complement.
GCTTTACGTCCACAGAAACCTTATGGATTATTAGGGACGGGGGAAATGTGGGGTATGGAGTGAGAGCCCACCGCCCTGTTCACACAGCTCCTGAGCTTTAGACAGGTTTAAACTAAATAAACATGCTGCTTTACGTCCACAGAAGCGAGATGGCTTATTAGGGACGGGGACAGGGAGAGAGGGGGGAGGGGGGGGGGGGGGGGGGGGGGGGGGCAGAGAGAGTGAATAGCTCGACCGCGAGCTCCGACCCGGAAAGACCGAGGAGGCCGTGGACCACCGCCAGAACAACTAGGTTAAGGCAGTGGGGACCTCGCCATTGCGTAGCAACTAGTTTACTACGCAATTGCTGTTTCAATTGCCGTGTGGAGCAGTCACAAAGACAATGTCTTCTTCCTTCTTCTTTTTTTCTTTTTCTTTTTTCTTTTCTTTTTCTTCTTTTCTTCTTCTTCTTCTTCTTCTTCTTCTTCTTCTTCTTCTTCTTTTTTTTCTTCTTCTACTTCTTCTTCTTCTTCCGTAGAGCGGCCAACATCATTTTGTTGATGGTTCTGTCCGTAGCACCGCTGTTGAGGAACAACTGAAGCAAAAGAAAAGTCCAACTTTCTGAGCCCAGCTCCACCTCCCTGCTCTTGATCTCTTCTGGGCTCTCTTGAGGGTCCAGCACCACCTCCCTCCTCTTGATCTCGCCTGGACCCGCAAAAGCAAGTCTAACTTCTTCGTGAGAGTCCAGCTCACCTCCCTCCTTTTGATCTCGCCTGGACTCTAAACACAGGTTTTCCCACTGACCTACATATAATTATACGGTCCATGTGGTTTTCTCGGGGTTAGCCTAACCAACCAACCTGTTTAATGCTAGGAACGAGTGAACAACTGCTGGTGAGGTTGACAAAATAGAACAGCTCTAGAGAAATGTTGACATTTTTGCGTCAGCAACGACTGTTGACGCTTTTGTGTCACGTGCCTCCCACTGACCAGTCAACTAGTTCTTTAGTTGTTTTTGTTTGTTTGTTTTGTTTTGTTGTTGTTGTTGTTGTTGTTGTTGAGTGAGTTAGAGAGAGAGAGAGAGAGAGAGAGAGAGAGAGAGAGAGAGAGAGAGAGAGAGAGAGAGAGAGAGAGAGAGAGAGAGAGAGAATGAACTTGAGACAGTGCAACAATTTAATTTTAAGGACTTGTGACCAGAGCTGAAATGTGGACTTTGCGAACACCACCTAAAGTGCCAGAATAATCATCAACATGATTATGGGCATCCAAGGAAAGAAGAAGAAGAAGAAATGCTCTTCCTCATTTTCGTCATTTTGATGACGTCGTTTTAAATCTACGTTTAGATCCTTAACATTGTTTCACTTCAACTTCTTGTCTATCTTCTTCTTTACTTCCTTCTTCTTTGATTATTTTCTATCTCTCTTCTACGCCAGACGAAGACCATGTGTCGAAAGCGCTCGTGTTTTTAATTGTTCTTTATGTGTCGTTGTATAGGTGAGTGCATTTCTCTAGAGCTGTTCTATTTTGTTTAATGCTGTTGAGCTGTCCACCCAGGAGGTGGGAGAAGAGTGAGAAAGTCACTATACCTAAAGCCCGTTCTTAATTGGGCGAACTGTTAGTTCGCCGGACATACCTCGGACAGTTCGACGATCAATAAATCGTTTCGTAATTGAGCTCTGACGAACTTTTAGTATGGCGAACTTGGTTCGGACAGTTCGACGAACTATACTTCGTTTCTTAACTGGCTTATAATGAAATGCAAGCTTCGGCCGGAACTTGCGGCAGAAGCGCAGCGGACAGCATGATCCAAAATGTAGGCTAAAGTCAAATCAATATACTTTAATCGTCCCTCTCAGGGTAATTCAACAAACTACTAGAATTATCATTTTGGGTCCCAGAGACAAGGCTGTGCCTCCTACAAGTCAACAAATAGGTCAATTCCCTCCGAAGCGAGTGAAGCATCGACACCGTCATCCATTTTTATTTTTATTTCTTCCTCATCCACAGGAGAGCTCTCTTTGCTCTCAACCAGTCAGAGGCAGGATTCGCCGAACTGGGCGTTTAATTCCCAGAACATATTGAGCGAAGCTTTTGGGACCCCCAACATAGCTTCGTCGCAGTTCGACGAATACCCGAACTAGGATCGCGAAGCAAAAGTTCGCTCAGTTAAGAACCAACTATGTTCGCCGAACTTTTTTCAGCTTCGAGAGGGACAAAGTCATAATGCGAAGTCCACAATTCACAGTTTTGAAGAGAAAGGACAGCCGAAGCGGAATCGAACCGAGTTCACTCTGTTTACCAGTTTAACGCCGTACCGCTAGGCCAGATCGGCTCTCTATATCGGGAAAAGGCGACCCAGATTTTCCATGGAAATAATTTCTAACAGTAATATGGTGGTCCGAACGGAAACGTCTTTGGTGGCAGTTCTTCGATGGCCGAAGACTGAAGATGCTGGCATTCTGGTTTCATCAGCGGACCGTGAAGTCGTAAAATCCACATAAACCAACCGTAATTTAACCAAAAGGAACAATGTCCAACAAAACATCTCAAACAAAACCTCGAAAGTTTGTTCTATGGAAAAAGAAGCGAATGTCTGCTGATGGGAAAGAACAAGTGGTAAGAGAGAAACCACAAAGAGTAGGTTTTTAATAACATTAATTTGTTCTGTGAAAGAACCAGTTGGACAGCTAAACAGCTATTCCATTTTTAAAAGATAAATGATTTGTAATAATCTCAAGAAAGTAATGAAGAAGAAGAACGAGAAGAAGAAGGTACTGATGACTGGGCACATAACAAACACACCTATCCTGTCAACCATACTCACGTCAATTTGTCCCACAGGTTCAAATACACACACACACACACACACACACACACACACAACACACACACACACACACACACACACACACACACACACACACACACACACACACACACACGGGCGCGCGCGAACGAGTTAATTTCAGAGCAAACGAAATGAGAAAAAAAAGTTTCTAAAAGAGGACATTGTTCTGTGCATGTGTTTTGTAAACTTACACAGCTACAAGGACGGAGGGTGTGTGGGTGGGGGTGGAGGGGGCGGGGGGGGGGGGGGGGGGGGAAGGGGGGGAGGGTTAGATGTGATCATAACAAAGTTCATGTTCGGAAATGATACGAGTCCAGTGGAGACCCGATGGCACAGAGGTCCAGTCTGGTGAAGCTCTCTGGAGAATATCTGCAATATTAAGAGAAGCACTCAGTCATAAATAATTTTCTGTACACGCTCGGCAAAGCATGATTAGTGGCGAGTCTCCACTGTGACACGAATGCTAATGCATAGCAAACACTGCAGCACTGAAGTTATGACCGAGAGAGGAGTGGAGGGAGAGGGAAGAGAGAGTGGGAGGGAAGGGGGGGGGGGGGGGTGGGGGGGGGGGTTGCGGAAGAGGGGTGGAGGAGGAGGAGGTGGGGAAGGGGGAAGGATGACAGTGAGACAGTCTGGCCGACTGGCTGAAGTTTATTACATGAGCATGAATCAAAGACAGGGACGAATGCCTGCTAGACAATCTTTTCTTGTGAGAGACGAATAAGAAAACGAGAGAGAAGACAGAAAAAAAAAAACAAAACAGACAGACAGACAAAAGACGGGAAGAAAAAGACAAAAGAAAAGAAGAAAACAGAAAAAGAGACAGAAACAGAGACAGAGACAAAACAGACAGACAGAGGAAGAAAAGCAGGCAGTGACACACAGAGAGGTAGCGACAGAAATTGTGAGAGAGAGAGAGAGAGAGAGAGAGAGGAGAGAGAGAGGAGAGAGAGGGGAAGGGGGAAAAGGGGAGACAAGAGAAGAGAGGGGACAGAGACAGAGACAAAACAGGACAGACAAAAGACACAGACAGACAGAAAAAAAAGAGAGACAGAAGACAAAAGACAGACGGACAGCCCCAGACAGAGAGACAGAAAAAGAGAACAGAGAGAGAAGAGACAGAGACAGACAAAAGATACAGAGAGAGAGAAAGAGACAGACAGAGAGACAGAGAGAGAGGGGGGAGGGGAGAAGAAAAGGAAACAGAGACAAAAGAGACGGACAGGAGAGACAGACAGAGAGAAGAGGGGAGAAAAGAGACAGAGAAGAGAAAGAGACAGAGACAAAAGACAGACAGACAGAGGAGACAAACAAAACGAGAGAGAAGAGAGAATTTCCAAAACTTAATTTTACAAGGATTGAGTTTGGGTTTTCACAAGAAAAGACAGGGACAGAAAAGACAGACAGACAGACAGACAAAAGACAAAAGTAAACCCAAGAGAAAGAAACCGGTTGAAAAGAAAATTTGTAATTTAGATTCGGGAAAAACCCTTTTGTCTAGCAACTACCCCCTTGCTAAGCTATGATGAGTAAATTTTAAAATTACAGGGCATCATTTATATACTATAGGCATGAATGAATGGGGGTGAAATTTTATACACGAAACTGAATTTATAAGAATGTTCACACAAAACATATCCTGTTCCCCACCGCCAAAAACACAACAAAATGGGTAGATAAAAGAGAGAGAGAGAGAAAAGGGGGAGAGAGAGAGGGGGAGGGGGAGAGAAAAGAGAGAGAGAGAAAAGAGAAAAAGGAGAGAGAGGGGAGAGAGGGGGGGGCCTTCCGGTGTGTGTGTGTGTGTGTGTGTGTGTGTTTTGTGTTTTTGTGTGTGGGGTTTTGTGGGGTTTTGGGGGGAAAAAAGAGGCCGAGAAAGGAGAGCGACAAAGACAAATGCAGAGACAAAGAGACAAGGTAAAACATTAAGCTTGCCGCCGCTTTCAAAAGAAACACGCGAGAACAAAAAACTAATGTCAAGAAAGGAAGAGAAATACACCGCTCGCACTGACACGGAAACGCGACCCCGCTTTTTCAGGCACCATACAGGGGGGGGCCGGGTGGGGCGTGGAGGGGTGGGGGGGGGGGGGAATTGAGGGGGGGGGGGGGGGGGGGGGGGGGGGGGGGGGGAAAGGTCCCCTGATTTGGGGGAAAGGTAGATGAACGCTTGATGGGTACAAGGAGGCTGACACTTCCATTGCAAAGGGGAAAACCCCTCGTGTCGCCCCCCCGTCAAACCCCGGCTCTTTTTCAAATTTTTTAAAGGTTTTTTTTTAATATATATAAAAATAAAATTTTTTTTTTGTGTGGGGTGTGTGGGGGTTTTTGTGGGGGGGGGTGTGGGGTGTGGGGGGTTTTGTGGGGGTGTGTGTGTGTGTTTTGTGGGGTGCGGGGGGGGGGGGGGGTGTTTTTGTGTGGGGTTGGGGGTGTGTGTGTGTGTGTGTGTTTTTGTGGGGTGTGTGTGTGAGGGGGGGGGGTGGGGGTGTGTGGTGTGTAGGGGGGGGGTGTGGCATTTTTTTGTGTGTGTGTGTGTGTGTGTGTGTTTTTGGGGGGTGTGTGTGTGTGTGTGTGGGGTGTTTTGGGGTTGTGGGGTTCAGTTTAGAGAGAGAAAAAGAGAGGGAGAGAGGGGGTGCGGGGGGGGTGTGTGTGTGTGTGTTTTGTGTGTGTGTGTGTTGGTTTGGGGGTTTTGTGTGTGTGTGTGGGGGGTGTTTTGTGTGGGGTGTGGGGTGGGGGGAGAAAAAAACCAGAGGGGGGGTGTTGTGTGGGTTTTTGTGTGGGGGGGTGTGGGGGTGTGTGTGGGGTGTTTTTGTGTGGGGGGTGTGTGTGTGTGTGGGGTTTTGTGTGGTGTGTGGGGGGGTGGGGTGTGGGGGTGGGGGGGGGTTGGGGCCAAATTTTTTTGGGGGGGGGTGGGGGGGTGTGGGGGGGGGGTGTGGGGGTGTGGGGGTGGGGGGAGAGAGAGAGAGAAAAAGAGAGAGGGGGGGGTTGGGGGGTGTGTGTGGGGGTGGGTGGGTGTGTGGGGGGTGTGGTTTTGGGGGTTTTTTTTAAATTCCAAAGAAAGGGGGGGGGGGGGGGGGTTTTGGGGTTTTGGTTGGGGGTTTTTTTTTTTTTTTTAAGAAAGAAGAATTTTGGGGGTTTGGGTTTGGTTTTTTTTGGGTTTATTTTTTGGGGGGTTGGGGTGTTTTCCAAACAATAAAGTGGGAAAAGAAACCGGGGGGAAATTTTTAAAGGGGGGGGGGAAAAAAAAAAACTCAAACCCAAACCCCCACCCCAAAAAAACCACATAACACACATAATACACCAAAAACCCCCACCCCCGCGCGCGCGCCCCCACACACACACAAAACACCCACACACACACACACACCCACACCCCCCACCCCACCCCCCCCCCAAACCACACCACACACACACCCACCCACCCCCCCCAAACACACACACACAACACGCGCCCCCACGCACGCAGCACGCAGCACACACACAAAAACCCCCCAACACACACACACACACACACACACACACACACACTAAACACACGCACACACACGCACAAAACCACACACACACCCCACCACACACACACCCACACACACACACACACCCCCCAATAACACACACACCACACACACCCCCACACACAAAACACACCCCACACACACACCCCCCCAAACCACACACACCCCACACACACCCCCACACAAAACACCCAACGAAACAAAAAACCCCCAAAAAAATTCAAAAACAAATGAAAAAAGGGCGAAAAAAATACACCCCCAAAACCCCCACCCCAGAAAACTTTGGGGTCCTCTCCTTTTTTTCCCAAACTCCCCCCCACCCCCCCCCCACCCTCCCCCCACCCCTACCCGCCATCCCCCCTCCCCAGTCAACGATTTCCCTTTCCCAAGGGTGCATGTCATCGACTGAACAAGGACGACCCAAAAACCTTACTGTCAAGCCAGCATGATACCGACCCACAGCGCGAAACATCCGCGACCCCGGCGAGCAGCGGAAGCCCACTGTGACAATGTCCTTACTGTACCCCCGCCCCCTCCCTCCGACCCCGACCCGGGTGCCCCTGGGACCCCGGGGTTGTGAAAAAACCCACTCTGATTTGATGTCGGCTCCGCTTTATAAGACTCGTCGGGTGCATCCCGGAGCTTTTTTTTTTTTTAATTTTTATTTTGCACCGGGTAAAAGGGGGGAGGGTAAAGGGGGGGGGGGGGTGGAAGGAGGGGAAGGGGGGGGAGAGAGAGAAAATTGCTCAGAACTAAAACTTTTTTTTTCAAGTTTGTTTATTAAATAAAAACCTGTCTAAAAACTAGTCCTTTGCTAAGCTACTGATAAATAGATTAAAATTTTCGGCATTTTTTTCATCAGGGCATGAATGAGTGATGAAAAAAACATGGGGCCTCACACCCCAATGAACACATGCCATACATCAATCAGTTACATATTATGAGCATAAAAGGGAAACAAAAGAAAGGCACAGAAATCTAATCAGTTATATACTATATCGGAAAAAAAACAAAAGGTAAATGCTTATCTTATAAGAACAGTAAGGAGAAGGGGGGGGGGGGGTGGGGGGGGGGGGGGTGGGATGGTCGGAAAGGAGTCGGGAAGGACTGGGCGGATTTATGGGTGTATAAAATAGGTCTCAAATGACCAATCATTGAATGGCAATCATGAAAACCCCAGTTTTTTCTTCTGAAGGCAAGGAAATGGGAAAGAGCTCTAAAACTTTATTTTTTTCAAGGGGAAATTTAGGGTTTAGTCAAAAAACCCCCCCAACAATAGTCCTTGGAAGCTATGATGAGAAATATAAAATTTGAGGCATAATTTATAACAAAAGGCATGAAGGTGGTGAAATTTTTTAGAAAAAAAACATGGAGAGAGAGAGAAATGGAGACAATTCGCAAAATTCCAAAGAAGGAGAGGCAGACAACAGACAGACGAAAGACGACAGACAGCAGCAGACAAACAGCACACCAAGAAAAAAAACGGAGACGCAATCCCAAGACATTTCACTGCAATACACAGGGGGGGCGGGGGGGGTTGGGGAGGGGGGGGGGGTTGGGGGGGGGGGGGAAAGGAAAACCTATAGGTTATAGAACACGCTGAGTAACACGCAAAAAGAAATAAAGAAATTCGAACACAAAATCATAGCTCTTGACATGAAAAATCCAATTTCCGAACTCCGTCGCCATAATAATCTCACTTCTTGATACGACAAACTGAACTCCTTGGCCACAGTAAGCTCGCAACATTTCTCGACATGATAAACCCCATTACTGAAATCCCTGAAGTCAGAATGCAGCTGCCTGAATAGCGGGTATCACGTGCAGTATGTATGACACTATTCAGACACTGCGCTACGAGCTGTCGTATCCTCCAGCATCAGCCGAACGTCAGGATTTGAGATGTGGCTCGGCGAAAAGCAAGCAAACAACAACAAAAAAGCAACAACATAGACTATCAACAAGTTAAAACAGTCCTTACTTTTAAGTACACACACACACACACCCCACACACACACACACACACACACACACACACACCCCACACACACACACACACGCACGCACGGGGTGCAACACACACACACACACACCACACACACACACACACCACACACACACACACAAAACACACACACATAGCACGCACGCACCACGCACGCGCACACCCACACACACACACACACACACACACACACACACACACACCACACACATACACACATACACACACACACACACACACACACACACACACACACACACACACACACACACACACACACACACATAATCAATCAATCAATCAATCAATCAATCAATATCAGTAATCGAGATCAATATCAGGATTTGAGATGATTGGTAACGAGCAAACAAACAACTACATGGCCAGCATCACGTCCTGACACTTACACGGCCAAAGAGCACCAACAGTGGACTTTATCGTCACACCTCCACGAAGACAACGTCAGTGAGTAATGTCACATTAACCCCTTCACTGCCCCAGCCTGTAAAGTTCCGGGCTGAAAGATGCACGGAAGCGCCTACAAATAGCATATTTTTCGGGTCCTATAACAATCGACTTTCAGTACTATGCTTTTTGATGACAATCCTTTCACATGCCTGCGCAAAAAAAAGAAGACAAAAAGGCCGAAGGGTTTCAGATTTCGCACTGTTATTGGTCGTTTTTAAGTGATATCATGGCAGTGAAGGGATTAATTAAACTGCACAATTATTTATTTATTTATTTATTTATCTCCTCCTTCGAAAGCAGCTCGTCAGTTTTGGATACGGAAGGAATGAATGACTGTGCTACACAGGGACCGTAGTTTGTAATCGATGAATGCTTTCCACACAGCTCCAGCCATGATCTATATCAACTCCGTCTATTGGTTTCACAAGGAGCATGCCCCCCCCCCCCCCCCCTCCCCCCCCCCCTTCTCCCCAGCATACACTTTGGCGTCAAGGACAAAAACGCCCCCCCCCCCAACCCTCCCCCCCCCCCCCCCCCCCCCCTCTCCCAGTACACTGGCTCAAGGGACAAAAACGACCCCCCCCCCCCTCCCTCTCCTCCACCCCCACCTCAAAAAAGAAGCAACCTTTAAGGCGTGGAGAATTTTACTTGGAGATATTCGTATGGATTCCATTTGCATCGTTCTCAGAAGAATTCACCCTTTGTTGTTGTTGTTGTTGTTGTTGTTGTTGTTGTTGTTGAACAATTGCAGTTCATCGAATTTAGCTTTTTTTTATATTTTTACTTGATGCTGTTTTGTTTGTTTGTTTTTTGATCATTGACTGTTTTGTTTTGTTGTGGTTTTGTTTGGTATTTGTTTGTTTGTTTGTGTGTTGTTGTTGTTGTTTGTTTGTTGTTGTTGCTGTTGCTGTTGCTGTTGTTGTTTTCTCTAGTCTTGAGTTGGTGTTCCATATCTTTGCTGTGTTCCGCGCTGATGCACAACCTGCGAGAAGGACTGAAAGTTAAGGAAAAAGCAGTTAGTTACATGCTTACTATTTCCCCAGTTACATAGCCCCACCCCCACCCCACCCCACCCCACCCCACCGCCACCCCATTCCCAGTCAGCTCAGAACGACAAAAACCTAGTTTACTCTGTGAGATTCCATCCAATTCGTCCAGTAGCCTACAAGTCCTGCCGTCCTTCCAGCGAACCAGGCTGGACGCCGCAGAACCAGGAATAACAAATTACCGAGAAAGGCGACAGAGCGATGCGGAGATAGGAAGCAGTGGAACAGCGAGTGCACGGCTATGCAACGTTGGAGTAAACCCATTAGACAAGGGACATAAACCCTGGGATCAAGGGAAGGAATGATGAGTAAAGGGAGGTAATCAGACACACGATCCGCATCAGAACCCACAGTGGCCGGACTTTGCGCTGGCCACCACTGAGGTCTGTGTCTGCTCGCTGCTTTTCCATTCCGGTTCTCTTCCGCCAAAATTGTGGAATTGCCTGTGTGTGTGTGTGTGTGTATGTGTGCGTGTGCGTGCGTGCGTGCGTGCGTGTGTGTGCGTGTGTGTGCGTGTGTGTGTGTGTGTGTGTGTGTGTATGTGCGTGTGTGTGTGTGTGTGTGCGTGTGTGTGTGTGTGTTTCACGGTGAAGGTGTGTGTGTGTGTGTGTGTGTCACGGTGTGTGTGTGTGTGTGTGTGTGTGTGTGTTTCACGGTGAAGGTGAGTGTGTGTGTGTTTCACGGTGATGGTGTGTGTGCGAGTGTGTGTGGGGGTAGGGGCTGGGGGTGGGGGTAGGGGTGGATGTGAGTGTGTAGGCGTCTGTGTGTAATCATATTGTGTGTAGTTAGGTGTGAAATGCTTGTATGTTGATGTATGCATTTACAGTACTTGTTCTTTTGTACTTGTGATACTTTTGATGCGTAGTAGTTGTATTGTTGTGAAAGTGAAACTTCTCCATTAACACTCTTTTGTTTCAGGCATCTGTATTCCGTCCTCAAAGAGATCTCACGGGAAGTGAAACCTCTCCACTAACATTCTTTCGTTTCAGGCATTTGTATTCCGTCAACAAAAGAAAAAATCCCAAAGGAAAACGAAAAAAAGAAGAAACAAATCTCCATTAGCAACACTTCCGTTTCAGGCATCTGCATTCCGTCCTCCGCCACCCCTCTCCACTAACAACATTCTTCTGTTTCAGGTATCTGCGTTCCGTCCTCAAGATTCCACAGGAAGTGAAACCTCTCCACCGAATCGCAACCGAACCGTAACCAAAACGCTATGCCTCGTCTCTGTCTGGGTCCACACTCCTTCCCTTTCCCCGGCCCTTCTCACCTCCCATTCCTTCCCCACCCCTCTCTCTCTCTCTCTCTCTCTCTCTCTCTCTCTCTCTCTCTCTCTCTCTCTCTCTCTCTCTCCCTCTCTCTCTCCGAGCTCTCTCTTTCTCTCTCTCTCTCTCTCTCTCTCTCTCTCTCTCTGAAAGAAAATATATTGTTACAATGTTAGTCTACCCACTACATCATACGTTTGCTATTTAGAGCGTCTCATGTAAGTTTTTACTTGTTTGACGCTCAAGCAAATATTGCATTGTATGCTGGTATGCTTTCGTTAATAAAACTATTTAAACCAAACCTCTCCACTAACGCGCATCCATTTCAAGCGTCTGTATTCCGTCCTCAGAAACAAAAACAAAAAGATCCAAAAGCGCTTCCGTTTCAAGCATCTGCATTTCGGTCTCAAAAAGCAAAAAGACATAGGGAAGCAACAAAAATAACTCAACTAACACTAGTTTCAGGCATCTGCATTGCGTACTTAAAAAAATCCCCCAAGGAAACGAAAAGAAAAAACACACTCTCCACTAACAACACTCTTCCGTTTCAGGCATCTGCATTCCATCCTCAAAACAAAGCAAACATTTCACAGGACATGAAGCAAACCTCTCCGCCGCCCCTTTCCACTACCACCTCCCAACCCCCCCCCCCCCCCCCCCACTTTTGTTTCAGGTATCTGCATTCCGTATTCAAAACAAACAAACAAACAAAACAAAAAACACGAAGTGATAAAAAAAACTCTCCGCCAACCCTCTTCCCTAGAAAAGCTCTTTTGTTTCAGGTATCTGTATTCCGTCTTCAAAATAATCCTGCTACCCCTCTCCTTTAGCAACACTCTTTTGTTTCAGGTATCTGCATTCCGTCTTCAAAAAAATTCCACAGGAAGTGAAACAAACTTTTCCTGTCCAATAACAACACTTTTGTTTGAGGTATCTGCATTCCGTCTTCAAAACAAACAAAATCCCACAGGAAGCGGCACAAACCTCTCCGCCACCCCTCTCCATTAGCAACACTCTTTTGTTTCAAGTATCTGCATTCCATCTTCAAAAACAAAACAAAAACCCCACAGGTAGAGAAACAAACATTTCCGCCACACCTCTCTTCTAGCAACGCTCTTTTGTTTCAGGCATCTGCATTCCGTCTTCAAAACAAAAGGGGGAAAACAACAACAAATCCACAGGAAGTGAAACAAACCTTTCCTCTCCAATAGCAACACTCTTTTGTTTCAAGCATCTGCATTCCGTCTTCAAAACAAAAGGGGGAAAACAACAACAAATCCACAGGAAGTGAAACAAACCTTTCCTCTCCAATAGCAACACTCTTTTGTTTCAGGTATCTGCATTCCGTCTACAAAACAAAACAAAAAATCCCCACAGGAAGTGACACAAACCTCTCCATCCCCCCCCCCCCTCCCCCTCCTCTCCTCTAGCAACACTCTTTTGTATCAGGCATCTGCATTCTGTCGTCAAAAGAACCCCTCCACCCCTCTCCACTAGCAACAAACTTTTGTTTCAGACATCTGCATTCCGTCTTAAAAAAACTAAAACTAAAAAACAAAAAACAGGAAGTGACACAAACCTTTTAGCAACACTCTTTTCTTTCAGGTATCTGCATTCCGTCTTCAAAGCAAAAAAAAAATCCCCAATAGCAACACAGTTTTGTTTCAGGTATCTGCATTCCGTCTTCGAAACAAAACCAAAACAAAATCCCCACAGGAAGTGACGCAAACCTCTCCGCCACCCCTCTCCCCGAGCGCGTGGCCAATGGAGGGCAGATGAGTCGGAATCGGAGCAGAAGGGTCAAGCACTAAGCACGCGGCGCCTAACCCTCGGTCCCGTAAATCTCGAAGCGCACGTGGCCCTCGTGCCCCTTGTCCGGCGAAGGGGCACGGGACAGCGAGGCTGGTGGGGTGGGGGGGGGGAGGGGGGGGGCTGGGGGCCTGTGGGGGGGCTAGAGGCACAAGGGGTAAGAGGAGGTTGGGTGCCGTGCGGTGGGGGGGACGTGGACAAGGGGTGTTCGTCCGTATAAAGCGTCTTCCGGTCGAGCGGTGGACTCGCGCGACACTGATTTCATTTGTTTCTCGCTAAAGCCTCGACGAACTGCAGATAACTGGATTGGAACCGAGTTTGGAGGTGGTTCAGTTGAAGGTGATTCTCAGCGCTTCTGCTGTTATTTGCGGCGCTACCGTTCTTTTTTTTTTTTTGTTTTTTTGCTTGCGTCCCGAAAACTGTGTTTGTGTCTCTCTCTCCTCTCATCTCGCCCGCTCTCCTCCCCCTCCCCCCCCCCACCACTTCCCCTCCCCTCCCCCTTCCCGTCTTGTCGCCTCGCCTCTTCCTCCTCTCTCCTTCTCTGCTCTTCCTCTCTCTCTCTCTCTCTCTCTCTCTTTGTACAAATATTTTCATCGCTGAGAAATGAAGTTTAAATGATCAAGCACTCAATCCCCCCCCCCTCTCTCTCTCTCTCTCTCCCCCCCCCCCCCCCCCTCTCTCCTCTCTCCTTAGAGTCTGTGATGATTCAGTGATGGATTGTACAATCTTCCAAACCGTGTCGACCAACGAACAACAAGTAATCACATACCAACCATTTACATCTGACAGTCACACATTTCCGATGACCCCAATTCATCTAAATTATAGGTCAAACCATTCAAAACTGTACTCAGAAGAAAAGCAGAAATGAACTACATGATATCATGCAAGGCTATAGAGGTCGATTCTGCTTATTTAACCGGAGAGAGGGAGTGGGGTTGCGGGGTTGGGAGGATTAAGCATTTTCGGCATGAACGGCAGGACAAACACTGGCCATTATAACAATAATAATAATATGCACACGATTTCTCGAGAACCGGAAAAGAATCGTGATTTACGGAACTAGCACAGAACAACCTGGAGGAATTAAGGCGCTTCGGTAAGTTTGTATTGCTGAACGACTTTCATCGGAGGTTTTGCAGCCTAACCTTGATGAAGTGATGCTTAATGTCCTCAGATGTCGGCTGACATATTAGGGACAAGCTGAGACCGATGCCGAAGCACGGTTCAATGTTGCTTTACGTCCACGGAAACTAGAAGGCTCGTTAGGACGGACAGCCCAGGACGGCCACCTCGACTCTCACACAGCTCCTGAACTATGACCCTAACCTTTCAAGAGCCGAACATTTTGTAGCTCCCTGCAATACCTCCCTTCAATAACATTACGTGGCATTACACTTTATCCATCACAATCCGATTTGCAGCGTCGGTCAATCTGAATATACGCTGAAACATTGTCCAGAAATGCATAAGACAAAGTTATGCGATTAAATCAACTCATTAAAACACCAATGTTCATGTGCATTAAATGCGCGCGCGAACATGCAAACACGCAAGCGCACACACACACACACACACACACACACACACACACACACACACACACACACACACACACACACACAGGATTTGTGCAGATTCAGAAACCCGTCGTTATTCACAACTTTCCTATCAGCTCTTTCGCCAGTATGACTGTTATTAAAGTTAAAAAATGTGTGTGTGTGTGTGTGTGTGTGTGTGTGTGTGTGTGTGTGTGTGTGTGTGTGTGTGAGAGAGGAGAGAGAGAGAGAGAGAGAGAGAGAGAGAGAGAGAGAGAGAGAGAGAGAGAGCGTGCGTGTGTGCGTGTGTGTGTGTGTGTGCGTGCGTGCGTGCGTGTATGTGTGTGCGTGCATGCGTGCGTGCGTGCGTGTGTGTGTGTGTGTGTGTGTGTTTTCTTCTTGTTCTTCCTTTTCTAATCATTGTTGCAGCAACTGCTGCTGTTGTCGCTGCTGCTGCTTCAGCCTTTTTGGTTCGTGCTAATATCCTTGCTTCTTTTACTTCTGACGAAATGATGTGACTCTACAGGATAGAAACGAAAACCAAAGCCAAAAAAGATCATCAGAACGTTCCAGACAACAATAATAAAGTTAGGGTTGGACAGTGCTGTACAATACATGATGAGATGGAATGGAGCCACTGAGTTTGTTTACGCTAATAAAAACAAAAACTACCCCTTTCAAACCAAATGTCGTTTCGCTTGGACTTAGGCAAAGGAAGAAAGGCCTGCTTAAATAGCTTTCGAACTGAACAAGAACAGAAGAAAACGTTACAATAACTCCTGAACTTAACCCAAAAAAAAGAGAGAGAGAGAGAGAGAGAGGAGAGAGAGAGAGAGAGAGAGAGAGAGAGAGAGAGAGAGAGAGAGAAGAAGAAGAAGAAGAAGAAGAAGACGAAGAAGAAGAAGAACACACACACACACACACACACACACACACACACACACACACACACACACACACACAACACACACACACAAACACACACACAACACACACACCCGAACACACACACACACACACCAACACACACACACACACACACACACACACACACACACACACACACACTCAAAACCTAAACGAACCATCCCAAAACAGCCGGAGCGAAATGATTCCGCAACAAAATTCCAACTACTGAATGGATTGGAGGGAAGGAACAAATCGCACCCCTGCTTCCTTTGGCATGAAAAGATCTGCGAGGCTCCACGGAGACTCGGCAGCAGAATCGATGTCATCAAACTCTGCCTTGCCCGCCCTCGCCCTCTCCCTCTCTCGCGCTCACAGACCACGTGACGGGAGCTTGGAAGAGGAAAAGTATGAGAATTTATGTCGCGTATCTAGTTAACCGGTGTCACCGTGGTCACTCGAGCGCACAGGGGAGATCACCTCGTCCAAAAGGGGAGATCACTGCGGAGGCAAGGGGGATCACTGGGAGGCAAGGGAGGTCATCCGCCGGGTGGAGATTTATGCCGTTCGGCTCGAGTCGGACATTTGTCAATTAGTTGTTGGCTTGTAAAGGGACGATGCGTGAGGGCAGGCAGATGAGCGATTGTGGGCGTTCTACATTCATTTCAATTTATCGTAGCGCTGAATTTAGATGTTGGGAATGTTTAGACCTGGCTTGTTGTTGTAGAGATCCTGCGTTGATTCCCTTCCGATGAGTTTGTTTGCCCCGTCAACCGCACAGGGTCACCTCACAGCACGATCAAGTCCGTTAGTTTGGGGGGGGGGGGATTTTTGGATTTTAACGTCCCAGAAGAGAAACGGAAGAGAGAGCAGAGACATGCCGGAGTGGAGGGAAACGACCGAGCACATACACCGGCGGGTGAACCAACCCTCACGCAAATGGATTGCTTCTCGCAAGATCTGAAGTGTTGAGGAGCTCGAGACGCTACCCGCGGGGCACAAAGCCAATGACATCACACCATCGATCGCCTGGAGGAGAGAGGCGTGGAAGGAAAAAGCGCCAGACTGGCGATAGAAAGGACGAGAGAGGGTCATCGTCAATCAGACAAACACTGGAAATGTCTTAAAGGCAACGTTGGAGAAACTTGTGAGAGACGGGGTGGAGCGCATATGGATTTTTTTTCCGAGCGTATAGATACCCTTTTGAGTTGAACTGAACTAACGCCCAGTCAACCACAGCATCACCTCAGGATGAACTATTCCGATGGGTCTGTAATGTCTAACATTAAAAACATACTAGGCCCCGGCCTCACAGTTTAATAACTGACCAATGGTTGACGGTTGATTAATCTTTGAGGATGG
>JABMCL010002533.1:172500-175000 GCA_018857735.1 Alviniconcha marisindica | reverse complement strand
TAAAAGGGCGAAACACAAGGAACACTGAAACACTAGCGCTTTCGGCAGAAAGTCTTCGTGAGGTGTGAGAATATAATTGTTTCATTAATGGGCGACTTGGCTGCGGATCGTCCCGCTTGGTGGCGCTGGGCATATTTTGGGGCTTTGACAAAGCTCAAGTCAGCTGCAAATGATCTCCCCCACACTAGCCAGGTGGCGCTGGGCCTATTTGGGTAGTGCAATGCTCAAGCCAGTAAAGTCGCTAATTGTCAAGGACAAAATCACACACAAAAAAGTCTCCACCGAATACAGTTTCTGAAGAAAGAGGAAAGCCGAACCGGAATCGAGCCGAGGTCCTTAATACTGCTTAGCAGCCGAACGCTTTACCGCTGGGCCAAACCGGCTCACACGATACTTTGCATTTCCTTCATGCTGTACCATTTTAACCCATTCCTTCTTTAAGATGCCGGGTGACGTACTTGGTGACACTCTATTCTTGGGCCTGTATGGTCCTGCTACGTCCTGCTCGAATTCAAACGTTTGTATGCATGCATGCATGCTCACTTGAATAAGCTAACTTTTTTCTTTTCTTTTTCTTCTCTCTTCTCTCTCTCTCTCTCTCTCTCTCTCTCTCTCTCTCTCTCTCTCTCTCTCTCTCTCTCGACATGCCTTTGGGACTGTTCTTGGAAGAAAATTGCAAATTAAGTCTTTGGCCAAACAAAACAACAACAAGAGAAGAAAAAGAGAAAAAAAGAGAGGGGTTGTCGGGTGATGAGTTGAAAAAAGTAATCGGTTCTCGATGCAAGAATAATTCAAATGTATACAATTTTTCTATAAGAGATAAAAAATGAATTTAAAAAAAGCAACTCACACACACAAATAAGAAAAAGAATAATGTTGTATACATAAGCTGGACTTCTGAATATACTTTGTGACAGAATGTTATAAGACGAAACAGGAACACAACTATTCAACACAGGCTTCTCGTATGCCAATACGTTTATTCTCTGTCTCTCTGTCTTTGTCTCTGTCTGTCTGTCTGCCTCTCTCTCTCTCTCTCTCTCTCTCTCTCTCTCTCTCTCTCCTCTCTTCTCTCTCACACACACACACACACACACACACACACACACACACCACACCTCTCTCTCTCTCTCTCTCTCTCTCTCTCTCTCTCTCCACCCCCTCACACACACACACACACACACACACACACACACACACACACACACACACACACCTCTCTCTCTGTCTGTCTGTCTGTCTGTCTGTCTGTCTCCGTCTCGTCCGTCCGTCCGTCCGTCCGTCCTCTCCTCTCTCTCTCTCTCTCTCTCTCTCTCTCTCTCTCTCTCTCTCTCTCTCTCTCCTAGTATACGTTTCTGTCGTGTCGTGCTTCTCGTCCTCTGTTGTGTGTTGTGTGTTGTGTGTCGTGTGTGTGTGTGTTGGTGTGTGTGTGCATGCGTGCGTACGTGCGCGAGTGTTGGACTCTGGGCGTGACGTCGGCACACGAAAAGACGAACATTAGGAACAACGATGTCAACTACGACAACCACAACAACTAACGTATAAAGAAGACGATGAGAACTATACCACCGACAAAACAACAACAAAATAATAATGCTAATCACTCATCTGTTAAGAAAAAGCATTCTCTTGTATCGAATACTCACTCGTTCCCGCCCGAACATCCTGTTTTCCAAAGCACACATACTACTGCTGCCTTTCGTCCAACCAAAATGCAATTGACATTCAACCAATCACAGCCATAGACACATTGACCGGCAGAAAACGAGGAACGTGGAAACAGCAGCTGTCCCATTGGAAATTGCACGTGTCCCACGCGTCCAAATATAGGGCAATGGCTCTCGTTGGTCCCAAAAACAATCGTTAATTCAAATTGTTTGTCCTCGCTAGCTGGACTCACAAATACTAGAGGGACCCCTCGAGGGTGGGGGGGAGGTGGAAAAAAGGAAAGGAGAGGGGGGGGGGTGTTCTTGGAATAGGAAAACCTTCTCAATTGCAAGCTACAGGCTTCGTTGTCCACGGCCGTATGATGAAATGAAATGGCTGAGACGGAATTTGTCGTCTTGATGTTACCATCGCCGGAAAGGTTTTGGTTTCAACCAGTTTAATTCGTATTTACATAGGAATGAGATTCGAAAGAGAACAGTTGAAGTATTGTCCATGAATTTATCAAGTAAACTGGGATTTGTTTTAATTTGTTTGTGTATACATATATACATACACACACAATCACATACACACACGACACACACACACACACACACACACACACACACACACACGTACACACACACACACAAACACACACACGCACGCAGGCGCGCGCACGCACGCACGCACGCACGCACCCACCCACCCACCCACCCACCCACACACACACACATATATATATTTCTGTAGTACGCATTTCCTACTTCTAGATTCTATGGCATGCTCCACGTGTAACAACTATGGAGACAAGAGCTCTCTCTCTCTCTCTCTCTCTCTCTCTCTCTCTCTC
>JABMCL010002533.1:157500-160000 GCA_018857735.1 Alviniconcha marisindica | reverse complement strand
TGAAAAGGGGGATTACCCCGAAAATTCGCATGTTATGTTTGGTCATCTCTGTGTCTGTGTCTGTCTGTCTGTCTGTCTGTCTGTCTGTCTGTCTCTGTCTGTCTGTCTGTCTGTCTCTCTCTCTCTCTCTCTCTCTCTCTCTCTCTCTCTCTCTCTCTCCTCTCTCTCTCTCTCTCTCTCTCTCTCTCTCTCTCTCTCTCTCTCCCATTTTGTCTGATCTTATAGGTCCATGGAGTATTAGGGACGGGGAGAAGGGGGAGATTATATACCTGTCGCTACACTGTCACCACCAGAATGACTCTTGTATTAAAGATGTGCAGCAATGAGAGTCACTTTAATGTTTCATTAATTGTGAGGGACAAAGCCACAAGACAGTGTCCACAGACTATAACTTTTGAAGAGAAAGGAGAGCCGAAGCGGATTCGAACCGAGGTCCCTCCGCTTACCAGCCTAACGCCTTACCGCTGGGCCAAACCGGCTCCCAAGAGCACTAAAATAAGTAAACGTGGTGCTTAACGGCCACAGAAACCATAAGGCTTATTAGGGACGGGGAAAAGGGGGGAAGGGGGTATGGAGGTGGGGAAAGTAAGTAAACATGGTGCTTAACGTCCACAGAAACCGTATTTGGAGGTGGGGGAAGAGGGATATATTATATACCTATCGCTACACTGTCACCACCGAATGATTCCTGCATTAAGATGGGCAGCGATGAGAGCCGTTTTAATGTTTCAGTAGGAAGTGATGACGGACAAAGTCACAAGACCGTGTCCACAAACCACGACCTTTCTGAAGAGAAAGGAGAGCCGAAGCGGTATCGAACCGAGGTCCTTCCGCTAACCAGCCTAACGCCTTACCGCTAGGCCAAACCGGCTCACTGAGAGCGCTACAAGCAAGCTGGGAGTGTAGAGTACCCTGCAGGATGGGGGCTGGGCCATTGTGGCCGTCCACTGATGCGAATCTAAACGCTCATAACAGTTGACTCCTGCTGGTGCGAAACTAAACACCCGTAGCCTCTGACCCCTGCTGGCTCCGCGTACAGCGCCGCCACGGCATCGTGGTCACTGAGGTGTTGACTCCTATAAACAGAGGCCCCGCGGTCAGGAGACCACGGACGCAGAAATTAAAGTCTTTTCCCCCTGCTGCTGATAATTCGGAGCTATCCAAAATCCCTGTCTTAATACCGTGGTAGGAAAATTTACAGCTTGGTGTGCTCTTACGGGAAGTTCTCTTTTTCTCTCGACCTTCCCCCCCCCCCCCCCGGTTTACTGATGTCCATTTTAACATGGTTTGTATTAATGCACATGTACTCAACATACTGTAGCTCATTGTATCCTTGGTTAATAGTAGTTTCCCTCATGGGCGAGGGCTGGATGTAAAAGACCTCGAGTCTTCTCCACTACCTTCGTAAAATAAAGTTTTATTCATTCTCTCTCTCTCTCTCTCTCTCTCTCTCTCTCTCTCTCTCTCTCTCTCTCTCTCTCTCTCTCTCTCTCTCTCTCTCTCTCTCTCTCTCTCTAATTTTTTTTTTACAAGTTTAACGTTTCAGATCCGGTCGTCCCTCAGAGCATCATGGTCCCTGACAGAGGACTCGCGGTCTGGATACCACGGACGCAGAAATTAAAGTCCCCTTTTTACTGCTGAAAATACAGACCTGTCAAAAATTCCCCTCTCCCATTAATCCTGGATTAATACAAGGTTAAGAAAACGAACCAGAAAAAAAAGGAAGTAAACAGACATCATTTTGTTTTTAGAGAATCGGAGGAGAAGAACTTGTTAGAAAAGGAAGAACTTGACAGAACTTGGATAGAAGAAGAAGAAGAAGAAGAAGAAGAAGAAGAAGAAGAAGAAGAAGAAGAAGAAGATAGTTATCGTTAATCACACAGGGTCACCTCAAAATGATGAAAAATAACTACTACTACTACAGCTATCGCTACCACCACCACCACCACCACTACTAGTACTACTACTACTACTACTACTACTACTACTACTACTACTACTACTACTGCTACAGAGCTCAGGAGCTGTGTGAAAGTCGAGGTGGCCGTCCTGGGCTCCCGTCCCTAATCAGTCTACGGTTTCTGTGGATGTAAAGCAAAACATCAACAAGAAGGATAGTTCCTTCATTAAGTCTGTTCAACAACAACTGCTGCTACGAGATCGCGAAAAGAAGAAACGAACAGCCCCAGTTTAGTGTTTAAAGAAACAAATAAGGAAAGGAGGAAAAATAGAAGAAGAAAAAGAAACTAACTAAAATCCCAGAAAGAAAAGCAACCCAGACCGGAGGAACGTCAGGAAAATGCTAAGTGCAGAAACAGACTTAATGAAGGAACTATCTTTCTTGATAAAGACTGTCCACTCCGCCTGGCCACAAGAGTGTCATTAAGCCAAACAAGGGATGTAACTCTAAACTACTGTTTTCTTAAAACGCGACGCACTGGGGAATGAGTTTCATTAGCTTCCCGGCTTACTTGGCTCCTCCCTCCTCCTTGCACCCCCC
>JABMCL010002533.1:145000-155000 GCA_018857735.1 Alviniconcha marisindica | reverse complement strand
CACAGGAACCAAATGTGCCAAGGTCAGAGTGCCATAGCTGAAATGCAGGAGGCGCAAAACAAAGAAGCGCAATGAGAAAGTTGAGCATTCATTTATCAAAAAAACGAGCTCAAAATCCACTCCTGGTTCGCCAGTTGAGTGACTTTCACGTAAACACGCAAACCAAGTATTTTTTTCAGGCTGGTCTGTCTCTATGTTATGTGTGTAAATCTTTCGTTGTTTGTTCGTCTGCCTCTATCTTACGTGTGCAAACCTTTCGTTTTTTGCTGCCTCTGTCTTACGTGTGCCAACTTTTCGCTCTTTGCTGCCTCTATCTTACCTATGCAAAATTTACGTTCTTTGCTGCCTCTATCTTGCGTGTACAAACTTTTCGTTCTTTGCTGCCTCTATCTTACGTGTGCAAACCTTTCGTTTTTTGCTGCCTCTGTCTTACGTGTGCCAACTTTTCGCTCTTTGCTGCCTCTATCTTACCTATGCAAAATTTACGTTCTTTGCTGCCTCTATCTTGCGTGTAAATTTCCCCAAACTTTTCGTTCTTTGCTGCCTCTATCTTACGTGTCAAACTTTTCCTTTTTTGCTGCCTCTATCTTACGTGTGCAAACTTTTCGCTTCTTTGCTGCCTCTATCTTACTTCTGCAAACATTTCGTTCTTTGCTGCCTCTATCTTACGTGTGCAAACCTTTCGTTCTTTGCTGCCTCTATCTTACGTGTGCCAACTTTTCGCTCTTTGCTGCCTCTGTCTTACGTGTGCCAACTTTTCCTTCTTTGCTGCCTCTATCTTACGTGTGCAAATTTTTCCTTCTTTGCTGCCTCTATCTTACGTGTGCAAACTTTTCGTTCTTTGCTGCCTCTATCTTAATTGTGCAAACTTTTTATTTTTTGCTGCCTCTATCTTACGTGTGCAAACCTTTCGTTCTTTGCTGCCTCTATCTTAATTGTGCAAACCTTTCCTTCTTTGCTGCCTCTATCTTACGTTCCTTCTTTGCTGCTTCGCCCTGATATAACCGTAATGGTTGACTGGGCGTAAAACGCCAAGTTACTGACTTACTTGCTCGTTCTTTGCTGGTCTGCCTCTGTGTTACATATGTAAATCTTTCGTTGTTTGCTGGTCTATCTCTATGTTACGTTTTAAATCTTTCGTTGTTTGTTGCTTCTATGTTATGTGTGTTAAATCTTTCGTTGCTTGCTGGTCTGCCTTCGTGTTACGTGTTAAATTTTTCGTTGTTTGCTGGTCTTCCTCTATGTTACGTGTTAAACCTTCCGTTGGTGTTTGATTTTTTTTTTTATTGATTTTTTTAACTCTCAGTTTGTAATAACATTACATGATAGATGTTGGACACATGAAACCGAGATGTCCAGGTGCATTGTTTTCGTCTGTCGGCTTTTTGCTTGGAAATGAACCAACAGACAAAATAATACGTGTTGTTTTTTGTTTTTTTCCGGGTGGATGAAAAATTCGTAGTCGGTGTTATTTGATACTGATCTGTTTCGAATCCCTTCTGACAAAGCAAAGCCGTCTGGGCAACGCTATTTTGCATATCAGGGTCCCAAAGTCTGGAGCAAACTCCAGCGTAACATCAGACATGCTTCTTCCATCAACTCTTTCAAAGCTGCTCTAACAACTGAACTTTTCCGTCAACAAAATATGTTTAAAAAAACAAAAAAACAAAAACAACAACAAAAAACACCTTCAGGGAACGGGGATAAGGATACTAACATTGCTAATTGTGGGGGGGGGGAGGGGGCAGTAAAGAAAAAATTAAAGCCATTTAACATGCATTTGTGGAGTATCTATCCTGATTGGGTCATGTCAACATTCTTCCAAGCACTGGGCAGGAAAGCAACATAGCTCAAACAAAAAAGACGACAGGTTATTTCGCTTTTCGTCTCATTTTTCATCGTTTTGTTCACCGTTTAACTGTTGTTTAAGTGTCGTTTTGTAGACTCTCAAACGGGATTACCCCGTTTGAGATTTGTGTTTTTTCCTAATAAATAGATGATGATGATGATGATGATGATGATGATGATGATGATGATGATGATATGGGGCTTAATGTCCTCTGATGTCGGTCTGACATATTAGGTACAAACTGTAACAAACTCTTAAAACTAAAGTGAGTTGGGGGGGGGGGGGGGAGGGGGGGGGGGGGAGTCGCTTCATCTTCAGTATGTATAACCATGTCCGCGGGACAGCAAGGCGCCTACTTTGGTAAAAAAAAGAAGAAATGTTGTCGTTAGGTGTGCGGCATTTTACTGCGTACAAAAACGACGACCACCTGTTCACAGATGTAAGTGGACCTGCAGCGATGGCATCATTATCCTTTTTAAATGTTTAATCCATCCAGCTTTCATTAAAGAAACACCTGCAAGTGGACCTACAACGAAGGCATCATTATACCTAATTTTCTTTAAGCCGTCCAGCTTTCATTAAAGGAATAATAATAAAAATAATATTGAATACTTAGAGCGCCTAACCCGCACAGGCCCTAAGCGCTTACACGTTCTTTACAGATACATATTATTGTCAAAATCCAATGCACGACACGAATGCACACACACGCACGCGCACACACAGACTCGCACACGCACGCACGCACGCGCACACACGTACACACACACACACAACACACACGCACGCGCACACGCACACACACACGCACACGCACACACACACACCACACACACACACACACACACACACGCACACGCACACACACACACACACACACACACACACACACACACGCATATCAGGGCAATCAGGGCAATGAGACTGAAATTACTTACACTGTAAGTGGACCAGCAGCTAAGGCATCAATATATTTTTTAAATTTTTAAGCCATCCAGCTTTCATTAAAAGAATACCTTTAACTTGCTGGTTATGGCTTAGACATTTTGCTCCCCAGCCACGCAGCCGGGGAGCGACGCAGTCGTTGGACATTCCTGCTTCACTAATTAAATAAATAGCGTTCTGTTGAACCTTTTTTGTGTGTGTTTGGATCTCTCTGATTGTAACTACAGCCGTGGACTGCATGGCTTGCCCAACTACTGCTCGTTTATCTACATCTACCCTGCATGACTTTTGTGTTTTGTTTTTGTGTGTGAGTTTTTGTTGTTGTTGTTGTTTGCTTTGTTTTTGTTTTGTTTTGTTTGTTTGTTTTGTTTTGTTTTGAAAGTTGATGTTGTTGAGTTGTTGCTGTACGTCCACAGAAAGCGTAGGTTTATTAGGGACGGGAGCCCAGGACGTCCACCTCGTCTTTCACACAGCTCCTGAGCTCTGTTTTGAAAGTCTTGGAAAGGGTTCAAATATTTTCTAATTTTAGTATCAACCTCCTGGTATTGGTGAAAGAGCCGTTAGGAAAGTTGTGAGTAGCCGAGTAAAACATGGTGTGTGCCATTTCATATTGAACATAAACAAGACCGTTATTTATTTATTTCGTTTTTCGTTTCTCCGTCTTCCGTTGCCATCGACCGTTTTCTATGTAATAATCTGCTATTTTATTTCGACACTGCAAACGTGTATGTTACTAAATTTATCGTCTCATAGATCCCAGCACGTACAAGTTCAAAAGAACACTATTTATTAGGACCAAACACAACATGCTAATTTTCAACCCAAAACAGATGAGATAACAGATAACCATAAACAGATAAGTCTAATTTGTCTTCTTTTTTTTTTACCGTTTAACTGTTGTTTAAGCATCGTTTTGTAGCTTGATAAAAGGGAATACCCCGAAAATTCGCATGTTTTGTTTTGTCCTAATAAACAGCGTTCTTTTGAACCGTGTATCTTGTTTTGGAACAGAAGCAGTAATTCTTGTTCCAGTTTTATTTTTTTATTTTTTTATTTTTTTAATGTCCTCCTGTTATACGTTAATACATAAATAATATATAAATAATATAATATATAAATAAGCATATTGCTTCTGTGTTCCTTGTAGGCTATTGTGTTTGCCCTGTGCGGTTGACAGGTCGTTAAAATCCAATTGCTTACGAACTTACACATACACACACACACACACACATACACACACACATACACGCGCACGCGCGCGCGCGCGCACACACGCACACACAACCCTCTCTCTCTCTCTCTCTCTCTCTCTCTCTCTCTCTCTCTCTCTCTCTCTCTCCTCTTATTTCGGTATCCGTTCCATCCCCGTGTTACCGCAGTAGCACGTAAAAGATCCCGGTCATTCTGCCAGAAGTGCAGGTGGCAGGTTACAGCTAAACACGCATACACCATACATATGTGGCTTTGCATGAAGTGACGAGGTGCATGATTGTATGGTGTACACAAAACTTGCGCCGAGACGGCAGCAGTTTCATGTGGCGCCAGCCGTAACTACACCACTTTAGTGGATATTAAAAAACGCGCTATGAAAAGCTAGTCACTCACGTACTGAGAATCACATGCGAGCGTAGTGAGTCTGCTCGAGAGCGGAGAATAGCGCTATATAAAAGCAGTCATCATCAACTAACCCTGTACTTATTATTTGTTAAATTGATATTTACCCCGTACGAATACGTTCTGTGGAAACAAACGGCAGTTCAAGTTTGTCAGAAATTCCACACACGCATGTGGGTGCATAATTTTTCGAAAACGAGTGTGTGCACGTTTACAAGAATTATCCCACACAACAACTCAGCGGGTTTGACTTCAAACGGGTTGAGGGTATTGCAAGTTTGTCAAAAACTCTACACATCAGGTGGGTGCATAATTATTAGAAAACGAGTACCTGCACGCTTATAATAATTATCCACACAACAACTTGTCTCGAATAAATTTTTGTTAAAAAAAAGAGCTCAGCGGGTTTGACTTCAAACGGGTTGAGGCGGGTATTGGAAGTTTGTCAGAAACTCTACACTCTCAGGTGGGCGCATAATTATTAGAAAACGAGTACCTGCACGTTTATAATAATTATCCACACAACAACTTGTCTCGAATAAAAATTAAAAACCCCCAGCTCAGCGGGTTTGACTTCAAACGGGTTGAGGGTATTGCAAGTTTGTCAGAAACTCCACACTCTCAGGTGTGTGCATAATTATTAGAAAACGAGTACCTGCACGTTTATAATAATTATCCACACAACAACTTGTGTCGAATAAAAATGAAAAACCCCCAGCTCAGCGAGTTTGACTTCAAACGGGTTGAAGGTATTGGAAGTTTGTCAGAAACTCTACACTCTCAGGTGGGAGCATAATTATTAGAAAACGAGTACCTGCACGCTTATAATAATTACCCACACAACAACTTGTCTCGAATTTAAAAAAATTAAACCAGCTCAGCGGGTTTGACTTCAAACGGATTGAAGGTATTGCAAGTTTGTCAAAAACTCTACACTCTCAGGTGGGAGCATAATTATTAGAAAACGAGTACCTGCACGCTTATAATAATTATCCACACAACAACTTGTCTCGAATAATTTTTTGTTTAAACCAGCTCAGCGGGTTTGACTTCAAACGGGTTGAAGGTATTGCAAGTTTGTCAATAATAATTATCCACACAACAACTTGTCTCGAATAAAAATTTAAAAAACCCTGCTCAGCGGGTTTGACTTCAAACGGGTTGAGGGTATTGGAAGTTTGTCAAAAACTCTACACTCTCAGGTGTGTGCATAATTATTAGAAAACGAGTACCTGCACGCTTATAATAATTATCCACACAACAACTTGTCTCGAATAAATTTTTGTTTAAACCAGCTCAGCGGGTTTGAATTCAAACGGGTTGAGGGTACATGTAAATGGACTGGTTCTTTTGACTTTACAGCAAGCAGAATTGTAAAATTTTGAAATTCTAATGCATAATTTCTATGTGAGTGCGACATCTTACAACAGACACACACCGCTGCAGTTCCCATCACCAGCTTCGCCAGACGTACGGAACTGATGACGCTGTCCACCTTTCGACAGGAATCCCACGCGTTAACTTAAAAAGCGCTGTGCAAGTTTTGTTTGTTTGCACCATAGTTCAGGAGCCGTGTGAGTGGCCGTCCTGAGCTGTCCGTCCTAACGAGCCTTCTGGTTTCCGTGGACGTAAAGCTATATTGAACCATGCTTCGGCATTGGTCTCAGCTTGTCCCTAATATGTCAACTGACATCTGAGGACATTAAGCAACACTACCTGCCTACCTACCTACCTACCTTGTTTGTTTGTTTTTTGTTTGTTTGTTTATTTGTTTGTTCGTTTTGTTGCTTTTTTGTTTGTTTGTTTGTTTGTTTGTTCCTCCAGTATCAGGTGCCTTGTGTGTGGAACTCTGTGGGGGGGTGTTGCTGAAAAGCAGTGAACTAACCTGTCTTGAGAGGCTGCTGCTGTTGTCGTAGTAAATTATCCAGAATAAAAATACTTTTCACACTCTTCTTCTTCTTCTTCTTCTCTCTCTCTCTCTCTCTCTCTCTCTCTCTCTCTCTCTCTCTCTCTCTCTCTCTCTCTCTCTCTCTCTCTCTCTCTCTCTTCTTCTTCTTCTTCTTCTTCTTCTTCTTCAAAATTTCATAAAATTTCATGCTTGTCGTAAATACATTCGCATTAATTTGGCAGTAAAAGATTTTCAAAGGCAGCTAAATTACATCATTTTCCCGCAAGTTAAACATGCCGAGAGTATAATAATGATAATAATGGTATACTTATACAGTGACTGCCTACGACCCTAGGTGCTTTACAATGGGGAAAACAGCTTCCATTTACTATAGTCTGCATATATACATATATAGCCACCCAGGCTGCATATGCTCATTTGTCATTCGAAACATTCACGCACGCACTGACGCACGCACGGACGCACGCACGCACACACACACACACACACACACACACACACACACACGCGCGCGCGCGCGCAGCGCGCGCAGCACGCACGCACGCACACACACACACACACACACACGCACTCACGCACGCACGCACGCACCAACTAGCAAACGCAACAACAGAAATTAAACCACCGGAATTCAGAATCGCTATGCACGCCAAGAGCCGCGGCCACAGCCCGCATCTCTTTGAAGTGAAGACAATGGCCACCACTCCGGGCCCTGAACCCATCCATCTTGACCAGCGACAAGCTCATCCGCCCAGCAAGCTTCCGACTGTCCGGGGCCCGTAGATCTTGGTATGTATACGTGCAAGCGACAAGCCTTCACACAGCTGCCGAAATCACCGCCATCACTGATTACACGTGTCCCATCTTGTCCCAAATCATCTTACATGATCGGCGGACAAGATCAGATTGACCTCCGGTTTGATTGTCGTCGGCGTTGGGAAATGAAATTAGACACGGGGTCTGGTGTAGTTCTGTTTGACACGCGGGTGGTGCTGGTGTTGGTGTTGGTGTTGGTGTTGATTGTCGGCTGTTGGTTGTCCGGTTGGAGTAGTCTTACTGTTGGGCTGTAGACAAGGGCAAAGCGAGGGCTAGTTAGCTACAAGTACTTCCGGTGGAAGGAGGGATGCTGAGGGTACAAGGTTGCGTGAGAGTTCAAGTCAACGTCGAGAGCCGGTTTGGCCCAGCGGTAAGGCAGTAGGCTGGTAAGCGGAGGGACCTCGGTTCGATACCGCTTCGGCTCTCTTTTCTCTTCAAACGTTGTGGTTTATGGACACGGTCCTGTGACTTTGTCCCTCACAATTAATGAAACATTAAAATGGCTCTCATCGCTGCCCATCTTAATGCAGATCATTCTGGTGGTGACAGCGTAGCGATGGGTATATAATCTCCCTCTCCCCCACCTCCATACCCCTTCCCCCCATTCTCCTCATCCCTAATAAGCCTTATGGTTTTTGTTGACGTTAAGCACCATGTTTACTTACTTACTTACTTACTTATTTACTTACTAAGTCAGCGTCAGTTTTTGAAGATGATGATGTTTATAATTATTGTTAGCGCTGTGAACACGCAAGGAAAGTTCTGTGTGGAATTTTTGTATGCGCTATATATAAATTTTCATTTATTCATTCATTCATGTCAATACGACGACGACGACCACCACCACCACCACCACCACCATTATCACTACCCATCACTGTTACTGTCGATATCACCACCACCACCGCTACCGCTATCACTACTACTGCTGTTGTTGCATGATGCTGATATTCCAGCTAGTTATAATAATGCTGACGGCAATGCTGACAACAGTGACAATAATGATAGTCATAATAATCGACGTCATCATCAGCATCAGTATCATCAGTTTATAATTATTGTTGTAATTTTATACTTTTTAGTAGTAACACACTGCCAAGCAGTAGCAGTAGTAATAGTAAGTAAGTAAGTTGGTGTTCTACGCCGAGTCAACCAGTGCGGTTATATCAAGGTGAAGTAGTAATAGCAGTAGAATACTTTTAGTAGTACTAGTAGTAGTTTTTAATTCAAAATTATTATTATTTTATTATTATTTGTTTATTATTATTATTATTATTATCATTATTATTATTATTATTATTATTATTATTATTATTATTATTATTATTATTATTATTATTATTATTAATGTTTTTTTTTAAATAAATATTATTATTACAGGTTATTTACAAAGCAAAAAGAAAATGTCTCACTACATAAACGCGCCGATACACGAGCCGTTTCAGCCGTATAGTTGCCGAGGACTGTCCGAACCTGATCTCAGACGGATAGTGAGTCAGCACTGCCGCAAGGTTGAAACGTCTCAGCGTGTCACGTTTGAACCTGTCAGTTCCAAATAAAGCTTGCTATATTACAAATGGATGAACTGCATCCGCCAGCTGAAATGAGCGCCCGCCGTTTAGACCGAAGTGAAGGAAAGGCCAGAGGTCACAAGGGATGGTAACTCTTGAGTAGCAAGTTTGAATATGTATGCTTTCCCCTTGCTTGAACCCGTCATTTTCGGCTGTATCGTGTTCAAGTTCAGTGTTGCTTTACGTCCACAGAGACCGTGCGGACTGTTAGGGACCAGAGAGCCCAGGACGTCCACCTCGAATTTCACACAGCTCCGGAGCTCTGAAAAAGCTGAGTTCAAGTTCAGTGTTGCTTTACGTCCACGGAGACTTTGAGGACTATTAGGGACTGGGAGCCCAGGACGGCCACCTCGACTTTCACAAGATCCCGAGCCCTGGTAAACATGGTGCTTAACGTCCACAGAAACCACAAGGCTTATTAGGGACGGGGAGATGGTAGGCAAGAGGTTTTGGGGGTGGGGGAAGAGGGAGATTATATACCTATCGCTACGCTCTCACCACCAGAATGACGCCTGCGATGGGCAGCGATGAGAGCCATTTTAACGTTTCGTTAATTGTGAGGGACAAAGTTACAAACAAGACAGCGTCCATAGACGACAATTTTTGAAGAGAGAGGAGATCGGAAGCGGTTTCGAACCGAGGTCCTTCTGTCTGACGCCTTACCGCTGGGCCACACCGGCTCACTGGGTGTGTATCGTGTGGGAGACAGTAGGTTCAAGACGCACGGGTGGACCTGCTCAACGTGGGTCGGTTTGGCCTAGCGGTAAGGCGTTAGGCTGGTAAGCGAGAAGGACTCGGTTTGACTCCGCCTCGGCTCTGCTCTCTCTTCCAAATCTGTGGTCTGTGGACACTGTTTTAATTGTGACTTTGTCCATCACTTCCTACTGAAACATTAAAATGGCTCTTCTCCTCTCTCTTCCAAATCTGTGGTCTGTGGACACTGTTTTAATTGTGACTTTGTCCATCACTTCCTACTGAAACATTAAAATGGCTCTCATCGCTGCCCATCTTAATGCAGAAGTCATTCTGGTGGTGGCAGTGTAGCGATAGGTATATAATCTCCTCTCCCTCTTCCCCCAGCTCCATATCCCCCCCCCCCCCCTTCTCCCCGTCCCTAATAAGCCTTATGGTTTCTTTGGAAGTTAAGCACCACGCTTACTTACTTACTTACTTACTTACTTACTTACTTACTTACTTACTTACTTCTTTATTACTTACTTACTTACTTACTTACTTACTTACTTACTTACTTACCTCCTCAACCATACACGAAACGGCACGTGAATCAACGGCTTA